>WAAD01036234.1:641-95860 GCA_013389945.1 Fregata magnificens | reverse complement strand
CAACGAAGCTGGTGAAGGGTCTAGAAAACAAGTCTTATGAGGAGCAGCTGAGAGAACTGGGGCTGTTTAGCTTGGAGAAGAGGAGGCTGAGGGGAGACCTTATTGCTCTCTACAAATACCTGAAAGGAGGTTGTAGGGAAGCGGGTGTTGGACTCTTCTCCCAAGAAACTAGCGATAGGACGAGAGGAAATGGCCTCAGGTTGCGTCAGGGGAGGTTTAGATTGGACATCAGGAAGAATTTCTTTACTGAAAGAGTGGTTAGGCATTGGAACAGGCTGCCCAGAGAGGTGGTGGAGTCGTCAACCCTGGAGGCATTCAAAAAAGGTGTAGACGTGGCACTCCAGGGCCTAGTTTAGGAGTCATGGTGGTGTTAGTTGATGGTTGGACTTGATGATCTTAGAGGTCTTTTCCAACCTTAATGGTTCTATGATTCTATGATTGATTGCCACAGCAGCAGAGTTTAGCCCTTTGGGAAAAGTTTCCTCAACTTCACTAGTTCTGGACCAAAACATTAATCAACTAAAACACATTAACTAATATAGCTCATATTAAAAATATAAACACGTCACAGAAACTGTGCTTTTTAAAGATTAAGCGTATTAGAGGTCTGTAAAAATCTTCCTTCCGCTACTGTCCCCTGACACTACTGATCACACATATTCAAATTGTCCATTTAAAGGTACTCTGTAACAAAACAATCCTTAATTAATTATCAGAATATATTTCCCATGACTTTTCGCAAGAATTGTGTCTCCAGTGTGTCTTTACAAAACACTGCAGTTCCACTTTCCTGTTCTTACTACAAAAAAAAGTCAGCCTGGCAAATGAAGAGAAAACAGGTATAAGACTAGTACTCACTAAGCCACAATATACAGGACTAGCTGGAAATTGCCAAATGAGGAATCTGGTTTTCCTGGATGGAGAGGGAAGGGTCAACCATACCCACCACAGACAAAGGCACTGAAGGGAAAGGAAAAAAAAAAAAATCGTATCAATCGAGTGGAGAAACCTGTCACAGATATTTCAGTACATCAGGACTCTGACTATGTATCAGAGAGGAGAAGCCCTGATCAAGTCCCATGCCCTTTACTACAGAAGATAAGATCAAAAGGTTTCAAAGGAAACCGATGGTGACAGTTTCTTCATTTGTATGCAATGTGACATACCAGATCCAAACTGTTGGCGACTTTTTGAACTATTTGTCAGGGGAGAGAAGTGATTATATTTCTTCATATCTTACTTTTAAGAACTCTTAGTCATTTGGGGGTTCCTCCCCCTGCTCCATGTCCCACCGCCCTCTTTTTTTATTTTTTCAGGCAGGATTCAAACGTTCACCTTTGATGTAATATTTTTGCTGCACATCAGAATAGCTATGCCAAGCTTCAGAAACGCAACTGAATGCAGAGAATGAAAAGGATGACATCACTTCAAACATGAACTTTTAATAAAATTATCCTCAAGAAACCTCCCTTCTGACTATTTTTTTTTTTTTTTTGCCCTGCATCCTCTTTTTTACTCTTCCCGTGCATTTGCAGTAATTCAAATTATTGCCAGGCTAGTGGCTGTAGTTGACTCAGCCATCAACTACACACAAGCAGAAGTATTTCTCCCTGTTTCTCACCGCTTCTGTCAAGAAAAGCATGAAATATAATGCAAAAAGTGACCATGTAACATCACAAGTTGCTTGCTTAGCCAATAGGCTGTATAACAGTTATATCCACATGGCAAATAAAGGAAATGAGGGACTCTAACTAGCTCAGCTTCTCCATGGCCAAGACCTGATGGGTTTCAGCCCAGTGTTCCCTGTTGGTGTGCGAAATCTGCAGTCGCTCTTCTTATATCTGTTAGTAAACTTCCTCCAAAACATGCCCTTCTTTCCAAAAAGTACCAAAAGCCTTGACAAAGTTCATTGGTGCTAAAGAAAGGCACTCAGTATTCATGAGCCAGTGATACGTTTAAGGTAATAATATTCTCCCAGAAGTGTTGTGAAACATTCTGAAACTGCAGTAGTTGCAACCATGTAAGTATCTGACACTGAGACAGCCAGACATGAAAAAATATGTTGCAGCCTCTTGGGTGAAGGAGAAGGTACTCAAACCACGGGAAGATGATACAACACTCACTTCTAGCTCTGGTACAGCCCAATAGATCAAATTTTACAGTTGTATCATTTGTTTTTAAATGTGAAAAATATATATTTTTAAATGTTTCAAACTCTTATATAAATCTTTGTGAGTCCTAGAACCATGCTAATAAAGGATGCTGAATGTAAGGGCTCAAGTCTAAGCCCCTTTCAATACAAGGGAAAAAAACCAGCTCTTCCAGTAATATTTCTCACTCAGCCCAAATATTTTTGAAACAAATTGTTTGGAAATACACAGCTTATGTGTATGCGCCTATCGAGAATTTACACAAGTATTTATAGAGAAATTACTGCAGTATACAGGTTTAGAGTCACTTAGAAAGTCTTAAAAAGCATATGACAATACCTTTAGTGCATAGAGCTGCTGTCAGAAACTCCTGTCAGTGAAGTTTTATCCCATACCATCACCTGCTCTATATTCACACAGCCCAGACCGTCTTTGGGGCTGTTGTAGCATCCCTTGCAGGGCAGTAAGGGGAAGAGAGTTGCACCTTCCCACCAGGTTCACCGGCTCCTCAGCCACTGCCATTTCTGCTCAGAGCTACAGCCCGTCTGCATCTCCTCCTCTGACACAGACCAGATCGCAAAGGAAAGCAAACATGCCCGCAGTTTCCTTGCTAACGTACTGAAGCCTCATATTTCGTTTTCCTACGTTCTTGAAGCAACACAAAACCCCAAACCCACACGAAGCACATTAGCGCTGGTGTTATCCAGCACTTGCCTCTCCCACCTGTGCTGACATGAAGACCATTACACCAGTAAACACTTTAAGAAGTTACTTTTTCCCCAAGTAAATTCCAACTCCAAATTTCAAAAGCTGCCATTAACGGACAAAAAGCTGGGACAAATCCCTCTCCTGGACACACAAACTCACAGTTTCACATGACTTATGAGTGACCTGAAGAGCTTGCCTGCACCCTGCCCACATATCACTATCTGGTTGCGCGATGAGACTTTAGTGCGATATGCACAGGCCCACAACAAGCATCCATGGTTGCAAAACACCTGTATAATTTATATTCTAACCCATGTTATTGTGCACGTCCCTGCCAGCACATCAGGTGCCTGCTGAGGGTAACCCTGGTACACACCAAGCCAATACAAAAGTAAAACTCTAGGAGAAATATAAATTGAAAATGCAAAACCAAACTAGGCATTAGGGATTATTATGATTTGAAATCACTGACACATTCATAGGGATACGAAACCTAAAGAACAAGCTGGGGAGACCCTGCAGGCACAATGTCATGCAACAGCATTCTCGTCATCCAACTTCTGACACCAAACTTAAATGGAAAGGTTACTCTTCCTAGGCTCTCTCAACAGAGAAGAACAACAAGGCAAGAAATCAGCTTTTCCAAGGGTGCTCAAGAGTTAAAGCCTGGGGAAGGTGGCCCCCTGAAGTGGCTACTGACCTGCATTAGGAGTCTGACAGGTATAGGCAGCTCTTCTCACACACACAGCAGGCAGCCCAGGCTTGAGCAGACCAAAGCGGATGCTGGTTCACTTGAATACACAGCACTGTAAGTGACAAAAATTCAGCTGCTTGCTGCAACTGCCCCTGCTACTGGAACAACAACTTCCAGAGACAGACAGGCTTTCAGGTGTTGTTAACTGAGTCAGCCATTCAGTGTCAACTCACCACCAGGTATGAATCGCCACCATCAGGCTTTTAAATTAGATGTTAAAATCCAGGTGAAACTCACCCCCCTTCCGCAGGTGCTAAGCAAATCAGCATTTTACTCCTCCCCAGGGCACAGCACCTGTGGTGCTGGGTGGGCTTGTGGCTCCTGCCAAAGAAGAGCTGAGTGGTGACAGTGATGACTGAAACTGGGAAAGACTGGATATATGGTTGACCCCCCATGGGAGCAAGAGGGTGGTGGATGGCTCATTTTGCACCCTTCAGTAAGGCCAGTGGGTTTTCTCCCCTGTATAGGTGGTGTGTGTTCGTTTAATCACCAGGAGATGGAACAATTAAGAAGCACTCAATACCCTTCTGCAGCACACACAATGTAATACCTTAGTCATCAGATCGCCCTATTGTGCTGCTCAATACTTTCTGTAAGAGTAGGAATATGAGAGTATGTCCAAAGATAGCAATGAACACACAAGGTAATTATTTTTAAGCTTGCTAATCACAATCAATAGTTTCTTAGCAAAACTGATGAGCTGGAGTTGGCTCCTATTTTTAAGCAATAAGATATGCAGTCAAGACTTGAATTACACCACCGGGCAAGTCTCCAAACTCCTAATGACTGCCAGCCAAGAGAAGGATGGGTCCTTGGTGGGTCTTACTCCCTTCCTGAGCATGATATCAAACTATTTTTTCCATAGACTGTAAAGCCAGAAGAGTATTGTAACGGCTGCACAACTTCACTGAACACACCAAACAAGAATTTAACTCCATACATCAAAAAAGAGTTATACAATTCTAAAAAAGCTGGAGGATGTTTGCTTGATTAATTTGAAGTTTTTTAGCCATCATGTAAAAGATAAACTCCTCGTAAAACAGTGCCATGTGCCTTCCAGGGGTGTACAATTAGGGACAGATGAATACAAGCTGAAGGCTCGTTAGAAAGCTCAGACCCTCTCCCTGTTTCGGTAAGATTCTTCCCTAAAGTAACCTTTCCTGTGTTTTGCTATCCCCTGTTTTTTTTTAATTTCAAAAGCCCTAACCTTCCATGTTCCTGTTGAGAAACTACTCCATTCCCTGCCACTCCCAGGAAGGTTTTTTCCTCCCTACAACAGAGCCTAAAATTGTTCCCAACATTCAGTACTGCAGCAATAATTCCCTCTCAGAAGAGAGAACATGCTTTCATTTGTTTTGTTTCTTCTACCCACTGATTAAAAGCAACAGTGAGTCCAAAGGAGTAGTGCAATACCATCAGCTGTAATTGTTGCCTCTCACAACAAACGTGAAGGGGATCAGGAAACACACCCACCCTTGATTACTGGGAAAATATCAGGGATAAAAGATGTCAGCAGGGGCAAGTAATTCTTTTTATCAGCTTACAAAGACTAAGGTAGGAAAGACCAGCACCGGCCCTCTGTTCATTAACCGGATGGAATTACAGTGGTTTGCAGGTTGCACAATTACACAAGCAATTAACGCTCCCTTCATTTTCCTGTTGTAATCCCTCTAGTTTTGGACATTTTCAACTTTGTTTCCAATGTCTGCTGCTGGATGAAAATGGCTGAGCGATGGCGGTCTCCACGAGGTGTCCGGTTGGGTCAGCAGCTCTCAAAGAGGGACTGCAGGTCAGTAATACAAGTAAAGCAGCTCGGGGATGCCATCATTTCCAGCCATCTAACATGACCAACGCTCTCTGCGCCAGAAAGAGCGACACTGCTGTGCACAATGCAGGTTTTTGAAGTGTCCCCTCAACATTATATGCAGTGTCACTGTTTATTAAAGATAACTAATGCCCTAAGTCTTTATTTACTTCTGTTTATTGCTATTTTAGCAAGAGTCACCAGAGAGCAGCTATGCTTCTGGTCCACCAGGGTTCTTTAATCACTGTTAGTAGGTAAAATCATGTGTGACAACTAATCCAAAAAGCAGATTATATTTATTTTGGCTACAGTGGCTTGCAATTCGTTAAAATCAACAAAGCCTTTTCATTAGCCCCCTGCTGATGTCCTAAAAACAGACGTTTCAAGGGTCTCAAAGCACAGAGCTACACATGTGCAGCAAAGCCGGGACTGACAGACTTACCGTTGCCATACTTACCGTAAAATCTTATTAAAAACAACAGCAAACTTCTTATTTTCTTTCATAAGAAGGCTTAATTTATGATCCCAAATTCCAAAATCACAATCTTAGAGGCAGGGCTTCTTAAATTTTGAAAAGTGTAAGTGAATCAGCCGTACAATTACCAGTGAAATACTTGCTCAGAGGTTTCTGTTGTAAAAAAAGCTGTTGTAACACTGTAAGGAGTGAGATTAGAGATTCAGCAAGTCTAAATATTAGCCTACATGCTTGCTGAGCCCCCTGCATTCTGGAACCACATTTGAATAATTGAATTTCTAGTTAACAGTGTGATCTTGCAACTCTTATTCTCAGTGATTTCATGATCTCTGGCCATAATCTCCTGATGACGCTGCCTCAGACCTGCAATCAGGAAAAAGTACGATAGGAATGTCAGCGTGTCAGAGAAGATCCAGACGACGTTACATGACGTCCCATCTCCTCAGCGACCTCTCTGCTCTTCAAACACTGCCAGGAAGTTCACAAACCCAGAACCAGCCTTACCATAACCACCAAGGACCACCATTCATCCAAAATAGGAAATGAATGCATTAGAAGTCCAAGTAATTGATTATATTAAAAACTCTGATTTACATCAACCAATTTTTTTCTTTCTCAGTGTGATTTCCCCGAGTAACGTGCACATTTTTGGTCACTGCCCTCACACACTCCGTCTTGGAAAACCAATTTAAGCAACACCCTTGCCACTGTGAAGAAAGCCACTCCTGACCTGCATCCTACCACACGTTTATTTCCCACGTCACAGCTGGATGTGGATGCGGATCTGCTTTGCGAATTTTCATGCCTGCTACTGAAGTGGAGCTTCTTGTTTGTCCCCCAAGCACAATCTTGAACATTGTCAAGGCCGATTATTAGATATCACTTCACACCAGGCTTTTACAAATATGCAGATCTCCAGCGGTTTAAAGGGAAGCCAAGAGCGGTCCTTTAGTGAGAGAATTGTTCTTAAGCACACGAACCACCACGGCGCCAGGCTGCCCCTGAGACAGGAGGGTCAGTTCATCTCCCGCCGGGCCACTGTCCAGCAGCCCTCCGGCTGGCTGCAGCCCCTCCAAGTTCACACCGTAGCACCACAGCTGTCTGTTAAAGCAGAATAAAATCCAGCCTGGGAGGAAAACTGAGATACAAAGCTTTTCTCCAATGGCTAATCAGAGTTTTGTCCACAGGGAAAACCGAGCCCCATCTGATATACAAGTTATCGTTTTGGCTTTCCATAATTAAAACTACTGTTGCTATGGCAATACAAAGGCCAGTGAAAATATACGCAAGGCTAACATCATGCCTCTTTGGTGATATAATTCATCGTCCTGGTCTGGTTTGTGCCAGGACGGAACAAAATGTGACTCGGTGAGTTAGTTGGCTTGATGAAGTTTGTTATTTAGGCATCAGATGGTGTGCGTGCTGTAAGACCACTTTCTCAGGCTCCCTAACACAACAACTAATCCTGTTAAAGTCAATACTAGTTTTAAAGATAATTTCAAAGAGAACAGTTCTGATCCTACACTACTAAATTTCTCAAAGCACCATAAAGAAAGAAAGAAAGAAAAAAAAAATATAGTGAATGATCAAGAAGAATAACCGCCAATCAGAAGGATTAATATATGTAATATTAAAAGTAGATACGAAATTAAAACACCAAAACCTGGTTACAGGTTGAGTACCACAAACAATCACAGTTTGGTTGGCAGTTATTTATTCATTTGAAACTGTGATCTCTATTGAGCATGTTATAACCAAGCAGGAATTGCAGGTCACCCAGTGACCTCCGAATAGCAACAAGTAATCTGCTATTTAGGAGATATCATAAAACGTATGTCTTTTGCTATGGATACACATCTACATATGCAAAACTCACATAGACACACAAACTGGTTTTTTATAGGATAGGACAACAATTTTCAGAGTTTTGTGATTTGCAGTCCAGTCATTTCTTCCTCACATGGAAATCTCTATCTTTAATAGGATTCCTCAGGTGCACAAAAGTCTACTCACATGGAAAAATTACCGGTGCAACTGCTACTTTTTAGTAATACGACAGTTGTACAGGAATATCTGCTACAACAAAAAGGCAAGTTGCAGAGACTTATTTTAAGTAAAAATCCCATTGATGACAATGTCCACTGACATCAACCAGAGTTTCGCTTCCTTCTGCAACGGAAAGCTTCTCATATGGGCCAAGCACAAATCAAGAAAGACAGCTGTGGGCTGAAACGAGGGCAAGTGCCAGAGAGGGCTGAGATCCAGGAGATCCACCAAAGCAAGGAGGCAGGCACTTCTTATTTCACCTGGATTTCTATGGCTCTTGTACTGCTGCAAAGCAAAATAGTTTTTATTACACAGATCCCAGCATGAAGTTTGTGTGCAAGTGCTTCAGCTGCTGTGTGGCCCCTGAAGGATAAATTATAGATGAGGGGACTGATGACAGAAGATCTCTGGGACCGTCAGGGTTAAGCAGCAAGACAGAGTAGGGGGTGTGGAACAAGAAAGTTCAGCAATGGCATCTACAGAGAGGGACCAGGAAGACATGCTTCAGAGAAGTGACACCACATGGAGAGTCTTTTCTCAAAGAGCAGCGAAAGAAATCTGGGTGGTTCCCTGAGGAACAGATCCAGCACCAGAGTCCAAACAGGGTAGTCCAGGGGATGCCTTACAGGCAGAGGGTGACCAGGGTCGTGATGGTGTAGGTGTATATATCACAGCAATATAAAAAAATTCAAAACCTAATGCTTTACCCCCCACTGTTCTCCCCACAAGAAAGAAGAGGAAAGAAAAAGGCATAATAGCCGTTGGACATATTGCTTTATACACTCCTGGAAGGAGCTCAGATAACCCTGGTCATTAGCACATGATAAAACTCTATAAAAAACACATGAGGCTATGAAAAAAGAACGGGAGGAAAAACTAATGGGCCAGAAGATGAACAATAAACTGACAGATGGGAGGTCCCAGCTCAAGAAGAATTTGAAGGAATGGAGAGATGTATTCTTGGAAGAGGAAGGGTACATCAGGTAGCTGACATATTGAGTTTCCAGGAAAGAGGGTAGAGTATTAATGACAGTGCAGCTGACGGTTTCAGCAGCTACCAACAAAATGATTTGCCCTTCTTTTTCAGCCAAAGAGGTGACTGTGGATATGGCAGCTGATTTACATACATCATCATAACTTCCATAGGAATATCAGATTTCTTTATAAGGACTTGTAGTACCAGCTTTGCAGGTCAGTGTCAATGTCTAACAGAGCCACTGGAGACAAAGGGGAAGATTCAGAGAGGTACCGAGGTGCCTAAAACAGAGCTTAACCTGAATTTAATTGCCTAGTTAAAAAAGAGATTCCAAAATCCCCTGCTTCAGAAACTGTAAATGCATCAGGGCTAACATTTATGACCATAAAGACCACTGGAAATCAGTTCCTGCTACCCTGGCAGTCGCGTGCCTGTCACCTCTCTAAACCCCACGGTGATCCAGATACAGGTCCCTAAACGCTGCCTGTGTCGTGAAGGGGCCCAGTCCCAAAGGTGAGCTTGGGCTACTCCTAGCACGCACTAACAGTGACCTCTTTTCTCATGCCTGCTTTTTGCCAGTGACGCTCCAATATAAAACACACAAGTCCTGACACAACAGCGCGCTGGCTTCTGTGCAAGGCATCTGTCTCTGGCTATTGCGAACTGGCCAGCTGACTGCACAGGCCAGTATCATTGCTTTGACTCAGCCCACATCAAAAACATATTTTTTAAGGGTTACGAGACACTAAACTGGAAGTACTTAATATGCCCAAAGTGACAACTGAATATTGTCACAAAGTTTAATTTCAGTTTATTTGTAGAACGTTATTAAGCGTCTTTATTTTGCTGAGTAATGTTCTATGCCATCAGATGGAAGGAGGGAATGTACTAGCAGAAAAAACCTTCAAGCATCTGATAAAGTAATGATGGAATTACAGCTAGTTTTCCCTGGGTGACATTAGCATACCAAATACAAAACTGTTTACAGGATCAGGCCCAAATTGCACACAAACCCTTGTCAAGTACAAGGAACAAAGAACAGGCACCAAGAAAGCTGCAGAATACTAGGTTTCCAACTGTAAGCCAGATTTAGTAATATGTCAAGGCTTTAGAGCAAATAAAACAATTGAGGGACCAGCATGGTGTTTGATATTATTTCCAGTCTGACTTTAATGTGCTCTCACCATTTGCAGATGTCCCGTCTATTTCTGACATCCTTTATGGCACGTAGATTTTGCTACAACAAAAATTCAGGTTGTGGATTTTTGCCAGTAACAAGCTGATGTTGCTCAGAGCAGCATTAAAATGCTATCATGCTGTCAGATTAAGTAACCTATTTTCTCTACTAGCACAGATTGTACTTTAGTTTTGCCCTTACACCTACCAAATTGCTGTTTCTTGCAACATTTCCTTTTGAAGGTAGTTTGCCAATCTCCAAACCAATGCTATTTTCACCGAATGAAAGAGGGGTTTGTAAAGAAGTGCAATAAAAGCGGGAGCTGGTCCTCTTTGCAAGAGTCTTTTTATATTTAAAAAATAATATTTAAAAAAAAAAAAGCAGTAAGGCAAAATAGGGAGTTGCATTTCTTCTTTACTTTTAAGCAGGACTCCCACCTCCCACGAGGTGACTCATGAGATATTGGGACACACGTTAATATGAAACAGGTTTTATAGACTAAGTAGCTATGGTATGTACCCCATAGATGTACATGGTCCTAAACCTGCTGACATTAACAACTAATACATTTAAGACATTTTCTCCCTTTGCCCCTTGCCATTTTTTAAGCTTCTTTTGAAAATCTCTCTCCCCTCGCCTCTCCTCTGCCAACTACCCAATTTTGGGCATTTCCATCTGTAGTTCTTTAAAGGGAATAGTCTGCGATGGAGACAACAAGACCAGAAATAAGCAGGTACAGTCAAATGCGAACACCGGCGTTCCAGCCAGGGCACTTCTAGGACATTAAATATAAATACTAAACAGGCTGGAGAAATACAAAAAAACCCTGCAAAAAGAGACCAAACTACAAGAAACCAGTCACATCGATTAGCTGATTAGTTTGGCAGTGAGTGATTAGTCAGAAAGACTGGAATTAGTCAGTGCAGCCCTGCCTCCCATGAATAAAATGTGGGGAGGACACCCTTTCCCACCCTCGGTGACAGATGATATCTGTTTTCTCTGGCTAGTTTGAATTTAAGAGCCACTGAAGCTCAGCAAGAGTATATTCTGGCTCAAATGAGCTGAAAATTGCATTCAATTTGAATTTCAAAACCAGAGGAGAAGGAGGAATGGGGGGAGAGGGAGGGAGGGAGCTCAGCAGGACCCATCAAGCCAAGGTCCCTCTTGCAGCAGGTCCAGCTGCACCCAGGCAGGCTGCAGAGCTGAAACCCAGGGCATGATGCAAAGGAAAGAGCATTGCTGGACAACAGCCCAGTCTGAGTTTAAAAATAAACGTTTTGCTGTCAGGATCAAAGCAAACTCTGCTTTTATGTATATTACGAGCTATATGTTCAGAAGAAAAAGATTCTTCTGGTTACTTGAGGAGAGAGAGGCAGTCGGAAGGTAGGGCTGGCCAGAGGGAGGGGGGTGCCAAGCTTTTCCACTGGAAAATCCTCAATAAAACAGACTAATCCAAAAGTGCTTGCCACCCCCTTGAACAGAGCGTATGTATTGAATGTATGCACTGAACTTTCCTGAATGTAAGGTTCATTTAGGGTTACATTTTTTAGTGTGGGGTAACATTTAATTTATGTCTTCGTGGGTGAAGGGATTATTTCCCCTTCCCTTTGTGCATTAAATTTACAGTTATATCTGATGACACTGAAAGAAATGGAGTTACGCCTGCAACCCAAATATATCCTGTAATTTGATGGCATGATAGCAGTTGGTCTCTTTAGTGCAACTGATAATGCCCAATATTCACGATAATAATGATAATGTACCAAATCAAGAGATTCTTCAGCAAACTTACTGACTTCAGTGTGCAATCTGACCCAAGGGTTTGGAGTAGTAATAAAATAATTACAATTAATCATGAGTAATAATTAATAACTTAAGGATTAAAATGTGTCCATTTACACATTCAGGATCAGCATTTTCTATGTACCCTTGAGAGGCTTTTAGCTTCCCTTCCTAAACAGAATGCTTGCAACAGCGTTTTATAACTAGAGAGTCCAGCCACCAGAGAAACTGGTTTTACTTTGTCTCATGGTATTTGTTATATGGCGTTACGTTCACAGATAGAAGGGTCCCTATTACACCCAATAACATACTCGTATCCTCTGACGCAGCTTATATTTCAAAGTCCAGTGATGTTATTGCAAGGTTTTCCCCTGTTTTCCAACTAAGTGGTTTTTTCATTGATAAATCAGTAAATTGCCAGCTTTATACATGTATGTCACGTGAGTCAGGATCCAACCCCAAAAGAAAAGAACCCAAAATGTGAGGTCAATTTTCCTGGCCATCTCATTTATAAAAGCTCCCAGGCAACAGAGTTAAGCACACACTAGTAGATATACCTTAGCATGCTATGCCTTCAGCAAGTCTTTGATTTCCCTCTATGGCAAAAGACTGTATTAACACGCAAAGTGAGCTTAGTGTGCTGGTTTTAAGCTTTTCCCATCACCAAATTAATTTTTTACTTGTTCTTTTGGCAGATAGAGACGCTTTGAACAATCTCTAAATTCTGCTTGCAAACTTTGCACCACACAGAAGAAAAGTTTCCAAATACTGCAGTCAGTTGTATAAAAATCCGTATGCATTCACAGTCATTTGAAAAACCTCTTACACATCGCTGTGCACCAATATGTACTGCACTGGTCAGAGGAACTACTCAGAGTACGGGACACTTTGTAGATATCCAAATATGCAATTGTATGCCTCGCTTTGGCAGGCAATTTTTGGTATTATTGTTTCAAGTTTCATTCTTGCATTGTCGTCTTGTTGCCTAGATTGTAATGTCTCAGAAACAATGAACTCACGTCTCCATGTTGCCCCCCTAAATGCTACAGTTTCCTTAACACTGACCCCAGAGATCCGTTTCTGGAGGGGAAGAGGAGAAATACACAGAACTGGCTCCATCACTCCGATTCTCGAAGAAACCTTTCTTTGAAAATCAGATTATCTGCCATTACAATGCTTACTTTACTGAAGAGGATACTCAATTTACGGGAGATAAGAGAGGACAATAAATAGGCAAAATATATGGCATACCCCTGACAGATCAGTCTTCATACTGGAGCTTCTAGATCTAACGCTACTAATAATACACAATAAGAATATTAGCCTGATGACAGCATCGCATTAAATAGCTCCATGGCTTCTAGACCAGAGCCAAACCACGTTCAGTCCGCTCCGGTCCATCTGCACCTACTCATGTGGACATGCCCTTGATGGTGCTCTGCTTTCCCAGCTGGAAAGGCCCGGCCTGATCCCGCTACGGCTGTCGGCACTCAAACTGCTCCGTGGCCTGAGCACCATTAGCAGGCAGAGAGGAACACCAAGTGAGCGTGGGTGACACAAGCATGGCATCAGAGGAAATACCTGACAATTTCTCTAATGTATTGGACATTAGAGTAGTACAGCTGAATGGCATGTGTGCCCACGTAACGCTGCAAGGTCAAGAAGACCTTTTGTTATTTACTAGGTGAGTGCTGGTTTCATGCATTAAAATATTTTATCGAGATGAACTGTAGGACTTGCCTGTTTGGGAAAAAAAAGTTCCCCATTTTCTTCTACAAACATCAGCCGCGTTTATAGTTGAGCATCACTTACTTCTGCAGCATTGTGTAAGTAACATTACACAATGATGATATACTTTACAAAGAAAACCTAAGAGGGATAACAATTTCACACAGAAGCCACCTTCCACTAACTTTCCTTTAGTCCTTTAGCTCGCTGCTATCAAAACTGGGGAGGCATGAAGTCAGGTGGACTACCAATCAGAGCACGAATGCGAAACTCACGAGATCCAATCTCGTCCGCTATTTTCTTCTGTGCAGTATTTTATACCAAAACTGTTCTTATTGTGGCAATATTTGCTGTAAAGACAGCAGAAAAAGACTACGCTGCCTCTCCAAGGCTAGCTAAAAAAGGAGAAAACTATCAAAAAAATTATTGCTGGGTTTTGTTGTTGTTAACTGAGACCACTCTGGTTTTGAATAATTTAAAGGGCAAATTATGAAGGGTGCGTCTTTAGAAATAACATCACAGAGCTTCGGCAAATCTGTGCTGCCCAGTGAAACGACTTACTCCATGGAAACAACGCTGCTGTTAGAGGCGGCACGACAAAGCCTACAACCAACCAACACGATGGAAACCACTGATCCACGGGTACCCTGAGAAGACCACATCCCCCAGTGAAGAGAAGAGTGTATGTATGCAAGTCTCCCCAGTGCCTTTCTTGCTACTCGTTCCAACCACAGCCTGTTAAAGTCCAACCCTGGTTGTTACGGTGCAAGACTGCTGATGATTTATTAAGAGCTCTTAGCTCCATCGGACAGTTTACAATTAACAGCTTCTCCTTTTCTTAAATATAAATAAATACATAAATGAAATCAGAGCTGCTAAGTGCTGGGTGTACCCAAAGCTTCGATGACATCATCGGCAACTGCCAGTCACCCAAGCTGCAAAAATAAATAAGGGATGGGGATGCAGACGGGGGGGGGAGGCAGGGTATTTACTCAATCAGTACCTATTTTTGAATTTCCTTCAAGCTGGCTTGGACCAAGAGCCATCAATTATTTAAAAGAAGTAACATGATGCTTCCTTTGTTGAGGCAAATCTGCAAGCAGACCCCGAGAGAGAATAAAAAATGAATTAGGCAGAATTTATTAGTGCGCTTGAAGAAAACAGATTCAGCTATGAGAGCTGATTGTGGTTTTAAAAATAGTGTATTTCTGCCCATGAACAATAGTTTCTCCCTTACCCCACTAGATCCTCAACAATCCCACCTCTTCCCTCTCCTTATGCTTTTTTTTTTTTTTCTTTTTGAAGAGGGCACAATGCTGAAAGAGGCATCAATCATTCCTTAAACTTCTTCCTTCTTTTCTGACTTGAGTTGATGTATTGTCTTCATTTAAATTACAAATATACTAATCTAAAACACTGTTTACCAAGCAGCATATTAAATGAAAGATGCAAGAAATTGCATCACTCACATTTTAAAAATGACTTTAGACTCAGGGACACATAAAAACAGCAAGACAGGATGATCTGCCTCGGCTGCTATATTTCAATCCTAGCAAATGAGATTCATGCACTGTGGTTTTCTGCTCAGGACAACTGCTAACCCCCCGTCGTACAAATGCTGCCAAACCCAGTATAAAGCCTCTTCCTTGGCGGACTGTCGGTTGGGGTTTCTGTGATGCTCCAGGGACGCGTCGAGCCAACGAGACCAAGGTCTCAGTCCCTGGGTCTGCACCTGGTAAGACAGAGAGTTCACACCTGAGACAGTTGCTCCAGGGCTGTGAGCAAGGGTCCCGGCCACGCGGGAGGCTGCTGCATGGACAGAAAGCAGTCAGGCCGATTTCAACCCTGGTGACAGTACTCTTCTGCACGAACTAATACAGCAAAGGGAACGCTCGCAAGACAAAAAAAAAAGCACCGCCTTCATTCAAAGGTTCCCTACTGCATCCTTCACACCAGGGAAACGATGCATTTAGATCATTTCGGGTGACCTTTCGTGGTGTTCAGCAGCAGGAAAGGGCAAATGCCACTTTACGAAAACACCGAGCTCGCTCGCGTGTGAGGATGGCGGCGGGGGGGGAAAGGCACGGCCCTCCTCCTGACGCTGGGGCTCCTTCCCCTCTTCCTCGGGGTGGCTGCCAGCTGCTGGGAAGCTCAGCTGAGCCTCCCTCACTCGCCCCTCTTCTCCTGAGAGGGGCCGGGAGCAAAGGTTCAGACGCTGTCCACGGCGCGGGGAGAGCGCAGGGCGGTCACGGCTCAGCGGGGATGAGCCTCGGGAATCGGGTTTTAGCCTGCCTCCTTCTCCCCCTCTTCCAACCCCAAAACAAAACAAAGGTCATCATTTACTAGTCCCTGGGCTGGTGGGGCTTGATTAAAAGTGTATTTAGTCCAAAAGCCAAATAAGTTTGGTAAGAACTGTGAGCATGGCCTCAAGGAGTAATTTCTCATGTTAAAGTAATCACTGGAACATTATTTATCAGCACGAGCCTGAAAGAAACGATAAACCTTTGGAAACAGAGACTATTACTGGCTGGATATGTTTGTGTTTCCTTGGATTAGCTCGGAGAAGGGATGTTTTCGCAGATACGGCCTAGTGTCAGGCATAACGACATGGATGCTGAAGGTCACTAGAAAAGCCGAGCGCCTGAATGCAGGCCTGCTGGCTGTCACGTTGCCCCTTTACAATTAGTAATATAGAGGGAAAGAAAACAATGATAAATATTTAAACAATTCGAGAAAGGATTTTTTTTTTTTTTTTTTTTTTTTTTAAAGAAAAGACCTATATTTGGTTGTGGGTGGTCCTGACCACAGGGGCAGAGCACTAACCCCAGCTTATCAAACCGGGTTCTAGCGATGGCACCACAGCGGCCCCCGCTTCTCCCCACTTCTCACATCGTGTCCTGCAGGAGCCTCTGCACATGCTGCGACAGCTCACTGCGATGGCCTGGTCTTGCTAGCGTGCAAGAGTTTGCGCAAAAGCAGCTCCTTGTTTCTCAGACGTGCGTTGAACCTGCCGTAATAACGCTGGCTCACCCAGCGTCCATGCAGTGCTCTGAATGGATGCCCCAGCCTTCTGAAGGAATAAAGATGCTGCAGGACCTGCTCCTCTCCAAAAGGCATCGCTTTCAGGCTGCTCTCTCAAAATCATTGCAATCTTCTATTCCAACCACTTGAGTTTACAAAAGCCCCGCTGGCTTCTGATCTCACAGATTTATTCAGTACCTCTGTGGGCCTTTTGCTAACCCAAACATGATTATGCATCATAAATCTTAAATACATTCATGAATTTGCCTTTGAATAAATATTTTAAAGGTAGCATCAAGTTTCACAGTATTCTACTTTCATACATAGCTGTTTTCCTTTTTAACTTCCACACCAGATGCCTCTCTTAGGCAGAAGAAAGAATTGAAAAGACCTAACTCAAATGAACGTGAAAGGCAAGCTGACACTGGGAGGTGCCAAGGCAACATCATTCCACTTCTCTTCCTCACCTCTTCCTCTCTGGATGGTAATCGCAAGATCCTGAATGCCAAACTTTGGAAAATATCCTTGCAGAGGTAGCATCTGCTCCCTTGGCATACTTCTTGAGCAGTTGTATTGGCAGCTTTAGGTTTGTCCAAGTCTATCATATGACAAGAGTGCAGATGGGTTGCCTTGGATGCTTTGTCTTCCTGGATGCCGTTTTCCTTTTATTAACGTTTTATTCTAAGGAAACATATGTACAAATCTGTATGTGGAAGGTTATATGTACACATGATTTCACACCAGTGAGGGGCTCTGTCTAGCCTCCATCTAGATTCTTTACTATCATTTAGCTTGGATTCCTGCAAGGGCCCTGACTTTTATTGAAGTCAGTATGTGGCATCAAGCAGATTAGGCCCTTACTGTGTGGATCTGCATTTCAACCAGCTATTCTTCCACAAGCTATAACTTTTCCCATCTGTGTTGATCTTTCTTCGCAAATTAACACCTGAGTCCTCAGAATATTAGACATGTAGGAAAGCTGCTCATTTCGAGCTAACTACTGCTTCCACTGAAAGCAATGGGAGTCTTGCCATTTGTCCATTATTCAGACGAATAAATAACAGAGCTATGACACAGTTGCCATATATATTGGGACCAGTCTTTTTCTCTTGCTTTCTTAGTTTTATGTTCCCGCCTTATCTCCCATACACTAATCACACAGTCACAAATCTGAATATACATTGGGGTTTTTTTAACTGTAAAGAAAACTAGAGTTCAAATGAGCCAGTAAATCACAAACTGCTACAGAAAGAAAGTAAAGAATCCTGAGGGAAAAGGAGAAGGAGGCATCTAATTAAACTGGGGAATACAGAACAAAAAAAAAAAAAAAGAAAATAAA
This sequence comes from Fregata magnificens, assembly GCA_013389945.1. Taxonomy (NCBI): domain Eukaryota; kingdom Metazoa; phylum Chordata; class Aves; order Suliformes; family Fregatidae; genus Fregata; species Fregata magnificens. The sequence goes on along the minus strand of WAAD01036234.1, from coordinate 77,900 downwards.
AAATTAATAATAAACAAACTCAAGATAAACTGAAAAGCATATTCCTAACCCTTCTGAAAGATCTTGGCCTTGTTGCGGGAGTATTTGCCAGAATGTTTCATGAATATAGTATGAAACGGTTTTAAAAGGTATTTTAAATGAAATGTAAAGCAGAAGTGCAATACTCTAAAACCAGTGTGCGTTCTCAGAGCGTGTTTTGATACACTAATCTGTTATTTCCTGGACAGATAAAGGTACAGAGCTACAAAACTACAAGCTACCTTTCCGTTTATTGTAACACACTGTTCCAACAAATCATAAAGTGTACTGACTGGTGTCCAAAATAGACAAAAATCTACCAACCTATAGTCACCTTCTCAGGGAAAAGCTTGAGAAGGCCACAACTTACATTGGGCAACAGGCACCAAACATGGGCTACGGTGGACCAAAGTGAGAAGTTAATTTCAGAATATAAAGCACTGAATTAGAATACCAGATATCAACAGCTAGAAACTACGAAAAATCATGAAACCAACATCTCCACTGTCATTTTCACCCGGACTGCAGACAGGGAACTTTTGCTCTAACCTCTCTTTACAATGGCAGCTGCCAATCTCCTATTAGATGTATTGTGAGGAGTCAGGCTTGATAAAACTGAACAGTTATTTACTACTCCTTTAAAACGTCTTAAAAAGAAAAAAAAAGCAAAAAGTTTTAAAGGTTTTGGCAGAAGAAAAGAATGAGATAGTGAACTGGTTAGGATTCAGTGAGACTTTTGGGATTTGGGCACAACCACAGCACTGAAAAAAAAAAAAAAACCCCACATGTGCTCCCAGCCCTGATTTCCCAGCTATTTCCTGATCTTTGTGCTGGATCACTCGTGTTCACCTTCGCTATCTTGCTCACACACAGCATCCCTTCTGAATCACCCCCATTGTTCCCCAGGTAGAAACATGCTCTGGCAGGAGCAGAAGAGCTTAAAAGTCAAGTGCAAGAACTTAAGGAGGTCTACAGAGAGCAGATCCTCTCATCTTTCTCAATCTCAGAGGGGCCTATGCCTCTCAGGTCAACATGGGACAGACATTCAGATCCTTCAATTCTAACTCATCTCCAGTGAATAAATATGCTAAAGACCAAAACTTGTTTGAGAAAACCATAACGTCAGTTTGACACGAGCACTAAATAGTCTGTGAGGGTATAATTTGGCTCACGTAAGTGAATAGCTTCAACTTCAGTTAAGGAGGACAGAATACCCTTTTAAAAGGGAATGCTATGGCATGATAGCAATTATCCAAGTAAGGGCATTTCATTTGGTACTCTTCACCATAGTATCCATGCAACATAAACCTAGATAAACCTATAATACATATATGATTCTAATACAAAACATACACATATGCACACATTCACATCATACACACATAACAGACATATCCACCTTAGATAAAATAGTTTATACTTTTGAGCACCTCTCTTGAGGCCCACAGTAATCCAAAATACACAATGCTTGTGTAAGGAATCATTAAAGGAAGCAATCATATTTAATTTAGGAATGAGGAAAACAAGGCAGGAAATAAACTTGTCCATACTTGAACAGTGATTCTCTATGAGTGCTGAGGATAAAACCTGGAACTCTAAACTACAAAACATCATCCTTGCTATACTCAGCATGTGTAATGTAGCCAAAAATTACATAAACCCTTTTACGCCACAAGCTGCAAGTAAAAATGTCAGTGTGAAAGGCTGTGAGAATAATTCATTTTTGCAGTTCAGCAGATAATTTTTTTAGCAGTCACATGCTGGACAGATTGTTATACGCAACCCTCAGAAACGTTCCTTTTCAGAGACACAGCGTGTAGGGCCTTCTCTTGAGAACGGAGCTCAAGACCCCCGAGAAATAAAAAGGAATTGGATTTGTGTTTCTGATGTCCTGAATGAGTGCTTAGAGCTACTGCCTAAAATGGGGCGACAGTCAATCACAAACTTTTGAAAAGATCTAAGCTGTCAGAGTCTAAATTATAAGCATGGAAAAATTTGGATTAACTTTGTTAATACTTTCAGAATAGTTAAAATCAGGTTTTGGTGAACTGATGATCCCTCTTGCTCCTTCTTTTTTTAAACAATACAGAGAAAGTTATGCATACAACAGCTTGCCATGTGTATTGCAGGAGGAGAGATGAAGCCATTAAGCGGCTCCCTATCACAGATCCTTCAATTAAAGAAGGGGTTGGGGAAGTCAACAGTCCTGGTTGTAATTCCCAGATGTTTCAGAGATGTGAGACCTCCTCTAGTGAAAATCCAGAAGACTCCGAAAAAACATGCAAGGAACAAAGTCAAAGACCATCATGAATGATCAGTCCCCAACAACAGGTAACAGGCATTATGCCTGTTGTTTAATATTTTTATGCATGAAGTTATTATTATTATAAATAATAATAACACATATCTAATAATACATGCAAACATTGGTTTTTACATTGGAATATTTGGCAAGGCCACTAAGTATTTAAATGCTCTTTAGCACAAGGGAACCTCAACAATGAGAACTATGAAGTATTATTTGTACTCCCTGGTATGTATAAATACACTGTCAGCTCCCTGCATTTTCATTCAGCATCAGAAACAGCTTTCCAGGGACTTAGATGCTGCTGCAAGTGTCAATATCAATGTTACTATTTATAGCACTATAAACTACATTTTGAGTTATATTGGTAAAGTTAAGCTTAGGTGGCACTTCTAGCATTAATACCTTAATACAGAAGTATTGCTATAAATGTAGTTTACAGTTTGGAACATAAACACATATTCAGTGTTACTAATAAATCACCTTCTAGGTTGCACAGAAACACACTGCCAAAGTGTGTTTTATGCAATACACAATGGAGGAAAATGCAACAATATAGATGTATTTAAATTTCCCATTTTTACACTGTCACTCAAAAACTTTTCTTCTTTTTTTTTTTGAGCTTATCGATCTCACTAGCTTGTGATAGCATTTCAGTTGCTTCGCTGAGCCATTTTTAGCTTTTGCTTCTTTTTTTAAAAGCTAAATCAGGGCTCAAATGATTCAATCAATTTAGCTTTTTCAATTAGAAAAGAAAGTTAAAAGAAAACCCTAGGACATGATAAACTACTGAATTTTAGCCTCTAGTTTTTTGTATATGTTTTTTTCTTAACATCAATGGCACCGTTTTAAATAATAATAGCCCTGATGTCTATGGTTAGAATTTTATTCATAGCAAGATGACTCCATTAATTTTTACTAAGAGGCACAGTGTGAATTTACCAAAGACCGTTCATCAGGAAGCAACACGCGTGGATAGGCAGTAACTCTTTGCGCCCTCATAGCTGTGAACTTTGGCAACACCCTGCAGCAGCTCAGTGATTGCAGTGGAGAAACGTAAAAAAAAAAATACATGACCTTTTGCAACAGAGAAGGTGTCCGAGACCTTTGTGAGATCCAAAAAAGCCCAATCACAAAAAAGTCCATCACAGTCCCAGATTAAGACCAATGTCCACTATTTGAACAGATTAAGCCTTTTAAAAGGGTACTTCAAAAAAGCCAGAGGCTGCTCCAATGCAAATCAGTATCAACAGAAATGAATGAGGCACTACAGGGGAGATTCAGATCACCTGAATCCTACCTAGGTGTATAGCCTACATCTCTGAAAAAATTCAGAACATCTAGTTTCCACCATCAGATCTTCCTTCAGGTGATTTGACTAGCCAATGGTTCGGTTGCACTTGAGTGACGTCTATCATATTGGGTTTAAAAAGACAAGCGGGGCCAGGCTGCTACCCAAATTTTGCTGCAAGCGCACTCATGGGTTACATAGGAGCTTGGGTGAAGTCCGAATCCTTACATTCTGCGCTGGCACTTACTTTTGGCAGGTCACCTGGCTTTTCCTTGGGTACTTTCAGTACTCGGGGGGGAAAAGAAAGCCACCTTACTGTGGACCAGATAACCTGGGATAGCTAATGAGAGAAAATTGAGAATTGAGACTAGCAGCTTGTGCTTCATTTCGGGCTTCTCTTCAGGTTTAACTCCAATTGTTAATTTGATCAGTCATCACCCAGATCATAGGATCATACTTAACCTGACCTACATGTTTTGTTTTGAGTGTAGAGATACACTGTGCTTAAGTGTAGCCATCTGTAAAATAGGTATAAAAGAATACGTAAGTTCAAGGGAAATGTTTCGCAACAATTAATTTACTCATGCAAGAAGAGTATTTGGAGAATTTGATGGAAGATACTAAAACGTGGTTAAAACCTGTTCTCTTAAATGTGATTTTTTTATTACCTTTTTCTTTCTTTTCTTCCAATTTAAGCTGTACACGTATATTTTTTAGGTCCATAATAGGCAGTCACTGCTAAAACAACTGCTAAGAGATAATCAGTACACCTGAATAGTTGGGGTGATTGTCTGATTATTTAATCAAAACTGGTTTTAGGCACTTCATTAGGGTTTTAATGGCAAATGGCATCAAGCAATTAATTAGAAAAACCTGCAGACACTGAAAAGCTTGTCCTGAAACACTTGTACCCTGTGCACATGCAACCCTTCTGATCACACGCCAAGAGGAAGCGCAGGCTGTTGTGCTCTATTTGTGGCTACAAGGAAGCTCAAGCTGCATCATTTAGGACCTGGTGGATCCCGTAACTAATTGCCAGTATTGCAAAGGATTGCACAGAGAGTAAGCAGCAGTCACACCCAGCCATGATTTAATGTAAATATTCAGGTGATGAATGAGCAGTGTGGTCATGGATCTCAGAGTGGTTCTGAACCTTACCATCACATTTTCCCTTCTGTGGAGGGGCCGATGGAGGGTGGAGTGATCTTTTCAATACCACAGAGACTTATTCTTAGTGCTACCAATAAGATTTTTGTTAACCTCATCACTGCTACTTCTGTTATTGTAGTAGTAACCGGCAACGGAGACAAAGGTAGGCAGAGGGAAGTAAGGCAGCACATGAGCCCTTTTTTAACTGCTAAAAAGGAAAAAGATGGTAATTCATTTCTGAACAGAGGCCAAAACCAATTTGGTGTATCTTGTATGTGCTTATTTTATTTAGTAGAAACTCATTTTGCTCCTTAATATAGTCACAGAGATCTGCATGAATACAAAGATAAAGCAAGGTCTTTAGAAACAGGGTGAGGCACTTAAGGTTTGCACCCCCTTAGTCCCAGAAATAACTGGGTCTCGCAATTATTCCTCACAACGCTGAGGTTTTGCGTTGCCCATTCTTAGTGCAGGTATGAGCATTTATTATTATAAACATATATTTTAAGAACAATAAAGAAGTGATGAATTGGCCACTTGCAGTTTTCTTGACAGCAAGGTGAAATGGTAGCTGCGGTGACCAGGGGATGTCCTGGTTCCTCCTTACAGAAAGGTATTCAGTGCACGTAATAATTATTCATCCATCTCGTTCACACTAAAGGCATCGGCAATGCAATTTTAGCCTGATAATCAAGACCATATGACAAAAACCAAGGCCATTAGGGACCAATTTCAAGTATTCTCTGCAAGACAATGATTTTCCAACTGCACTTACATATGCTGAATAGTTACTTCTGCACGACCGCACCTGCTCTCATTTATGTAACCCTCCATCCTCTCCCCTTTTTTCTACCCCTTCTTTTCTTGTAATGCAAAGAAGGAAAGTTTCAAAGGATTGCTGGATTCTTCCTAGAAACAAATTTGATTTATTTATATTTCTGGCCGGCCGCATGCTGTGAGCAAATAAGAAGCTGGCAAATGTAAAAGTTAGTTTGTGCTAATGTCACACCAAATTCTACCCCCAACAGCCTTCGTGGGGCTGCATTAATGTAAATGACAGCAGGATTTGGCCCAACACTTTCATTCCCTTCCTATACATATTCAAATTAAATGAATATTTTGGACAATCTCTTCCTCCTTCTACATATACATGCATAATTCTGTCTCAGATTCTAATCTCAGTTACAGTGGTGACTTCACGTGAGCTTTTTTCTGGGTTTATGCTAGTGCTGCACATCTGAATGAGATGCAACGGGACTATTTGTTCGAGTAAAGCAAGCAGGATGTGGCCCTTCGTCTCTGGGTCAAGTCTGCTCTACTGTAATAATTTTGTCCCTTAATTACTTTCTGCTTATTTCTGACTGTACCATTTCAGTATTGGTGACATAATAGTGTTGCCTTTGAAAAGACTATGGGACTCTGATTTACAGTGACACCACAAGGTTAAAGGCTTCAGTTGCCAGAGGGGAAAAAATGCCAAAATTATTTTAAAATTATACAGAGTATAACTCAAAGACTCTAGCATCTTTTAATTTTAATGCTCCTAAGGAAACGAATACACCTTCAAGCTTTTTCAGATATAATTCAAATATTAAAAGCAATCATAAGCTCCATTATTAATGATGTAACAACTTCTCCTGGCAGAAGAATAGAACCTACAAAATTAGTGAGTAAGAAATAAAAAAGCCAAGACTGTATCAGGAAACGACCCTGTAATAACACATCCGAGATCCTCGTCCCGTAAACCTTTCTTTGCATGAGTGATCCTGTCTCATGTAAGAAGTGCTATGGACTTCCACGGGCAATTCGTACAAGTGAAAATTATTCATGAATTTGAATAAAAGTATAGCTTCTAAGCTATACTCTTAAGCTTCTAGCCTTCTAGTCTCCATTATTATCCTTCTTGCTACAAGTCCCCCCGCTTCAGATTTTAAAAATAAAAAAAATAAAAATCTTATGGAAACTAAAATACATTTGGTTTTCTCAGAACAAAGATTTGGTCTACTAACTCATTATTAGAACGAGAAGAAATACTCCAGGATCATGTCCTTGCTCATATGTATTCTAGACCTGGTTTTTAGTTGTATCCTGTAATAATTTAGGGCAATGACATCAGAAAGGTCAATGCAACTGCATCCTAGTATTGAATCAATCTCACAGTACTATCGGTGTCTTCCGGAAACTACAGCACCGAATCCAAAGAAGGAGAATCTTGGCTTGCTAGAAACAGTCCTAATTTTTGATGGATAATTATCATGGCGTCCAGCAAAAATGACTACTTGATTTTTTAAATACTTGGCTATTGGCATGTTCTTCTTCTGTGCCGATCAAGCATACTACCTAGGTCCAGGGTCTTGCTAATACTTGAGAATAACACAGGAGCTGAAAAGCAAAAGAAAGTTCAGGAGAAGGAATGCTATTGCTATTTTTCACCCCCTATATGAGTCCCCATAGACACACAAAAAAACCAGTCAGGTCTCAACACATCAAAGACCAGAACATCCTGAGGATGGTTAAGGATGAGATCTGGTCTTCCAAATTTCAAGGGCTTTACTGAAACGCTTAAAAACCCTCTACCACCTGATTTTTAGCCGTGGCTTCAACATGAAATTTAGGTAGGTGGCATTTTTTGCAGTATGTTTCACCGACACAATTTTCTACCTCCCAGCAAATACCAGTATTGCTAAAACTTCATTTAAACGTCTTAATTCAATTGAACCCAGAGGTCATTGACACCTCAGTAATTTCTATTAAAAAACCATTCAGCCAAAAATAAACAAACAAAAACAAAACTGGAGCAGAATCTCCTCTGGAGATTATCCTCATTTTAAAAGAAATTACCCTGCCTGACTTTTTATAAGAGAATTATTGCAATTGTTTTGCCTAATGAATATTGTTTGAGTATTACAATACCATGCTACGCATCTTGAATGAGGAACAATTAACAGAACTTTGTTCTCTTGGCATCCCAGGACACATCTGAAAGGAAAGCCTGGCCCTAAAGATTTGGTTTTTCTGGCTAAACTATGTCTTGAACATAGCAGAGGTAGGATTCAAAGACACCACTCGGAACAATTCAAACCCGGGACGTACTGCTTGTAGAGATCTTAGAGATGGATCTGATGCTTTCATTCCCTAACCACTCCTACCGATCCGAAAGATGCCGGCAAATGAAAGCTTTCGCTACCAAAGACTTTGGAGCTTGATCAGAGAACAAGAGTTTTACATATGTCATTCCCCAGCCTTCAGTGGGATTACTCGGGGTTTATATCAGTATAAGCAAGAGGAGATCAATTTGCTGATATTTCAGTTTTCGGTGAGGTAACAAAATTGATCTTTAATCAGTTTCCATACAGACAACTGGGGCAGGGTTCTAATTTCAATTACACCAACATACACGGGAAGCAATGCCCTTCTCTCATAGTTAAGGATGAACCTATAACAAATAGGAACATCTTACCTTATTCTTTCTATATCTCCATCCTTCAGAAACCTCTCTCCTGCTTATGGTTGGAGGCAGCCATTCGACCGAGTTAGTAATAAGGACATTTGAAGAACTGAGAGCAACTGTTTCCAGAGACACCTACGTACCACTCTTGGTGAACCTGGATCTCGGGGAGGATTTAAACATCAAGATGTAAATAACCCATGGTACAAGACAAGACAGGAATGAAAGAATCTTCCTAAATTACAGAAAAGAGCAATATATGGTGTTTCCCTAAGTCACACACTGTAACGCATCCCTGGAAGAGATACGCCATGTTGGAGCAAGAGACTGAAACCACCCAGGGACAGATTCTACCATACCCGTGCCTCTCTGTGCTGATGGATCGCAGCACCGATCACCAGCAGAATGGAGGAGGAGATCTGAGCAACTCTGTGAAAATCAAAAAACACCTTTCAACGGTAATCACCATCCTCTGGAGTTCGTTACAGCTAAGGACAGACAACAGTATCCCTCAGCTACACCTCTAAAGCTCATTGCCAGGTCACTGGCATATGGTTGGGAGCACCATACCGCTTTCCAATGGGAACATTTATCTTCAGGTGTCCTACGCTGGAAGGTGGAAGTTCTCAGCCAGCAGCAGAGACAGTGGGCCTCTGAAACACTTCCTCACAAATTTCACTGCTGGCTGTCCATTAATTACTTTAAATCAAGAATAATGTGATCTTTGGTGAACATGTGGCCACAGACACATGTCTCACTTTAATAAAACTTATGACCGCAGCACCTTTCAGATTTACTCTTTCTAGCCTAGAAAATCACGGAAAGCTAAGCTTGTCAGTTTGTCACCATTTTCCAGCTCTGCGTTTGTAAAAGAAATAACATTGGCAGGGAAATAATACAAAAATGTATCACACACACAGGCTGCAGGAAGATACCATGTTCTTTTACATATTTGATATAGAGCCTAAATTAAGCTGCAGAAAAGGGGCCATGAATCTTCACAGCCTCATTATCAAGCCTCCCTAAACCTCAAATACAGGAAAATACATTTCATAAACAAAGACCCAATAGGATTTTAATAGTACAATAAATTTCACTGACATTCACCACTAATCACATTTCAAAATATATTTTTAAAAACAAAGTTCATTCAACACAAAACCAGATTTAAAAAAGAAGAGTATCATAAGTGTATATTATACCTATTACACTTACTTTAGCCCATTTTTGACTGAAATCACTTTTAACGCAGTTGGCAGTAAATCCATAGCAGTAAACATAAACACTCTCCCTTGCCCCTCTTTTGCATTCCTGGGACACGGGCTCATACCGTGACCCTATTCACGGATACGAATTTTCTGTTTTCACAGTAAGCTGAGACAGAAAAAGGGATCAAGTCCTCTCTCCCATCACTACACAACAAAACTATCTCCATGATCTTCCTTAGCATTGTCTCTCTTCTCACCAGCAGCCAGGTGCTGCCTTTCACTTCTGATCACAATTTACTCATTATCCACAGCTGAGAAAACCAGGGCTCTTTTACTCTTTCATGCATCTCCTAACAGAGAAAAAATTTTAAGTAATTTCAGAGAAAGTTGAAGTATTTTAAAAAGGGGGTTTTTTTCATGTTTTGAACAGTCTTAGAGATGGTGAACTTATATGGTGTTTCTAAGTTCTGGAGGGAGCGGCTTTTGGTTGGGATTTCTTTTTTTTTTTAGTTTCGATGTAACTGAAACTTTGTGCAGGTGAAAGGCTGCCAGCCAGCCATGAAGGATGGAGCGCTTTGGAAAGAAACTAAAAACATGGGTGGGACTCCAGTTTTCCCATATGCGTGGTAACCCCAAACCAATGAGCCTTAGCTCAGACCACTTCAAAGACTAGGAATGTAGTTAGGTCTTTGTACAAAGCCTTGGTTGTGCCTCACTAAAGGTACCTTTTCACTGCAATTCTTCCATCTGCTTGAATCGTTACACTGGCATCTGACATCAGAGCATCTAAGTGCTATCAAAACTGGAATAAGCTCACCAGCTCATCTGACTAAACTCATTGAGGGCCTTCAGACAGTAATACCATTATTGACCTGGGTTGAATTCAAATGCATTTGGAGTGCTTGATATTTATCCAAATTATGCCCATTGAAAAATCCCTGGCACAATACAGATAACATCAGATTAAAATGTTTCATTATAATTACTTCAAAGAGATGTCTGGTATAGAAATAACTAGGTTAGTAAATTTTTTTAATTAAATTATGATCCTTAAATTGTGTTAAAACTACAACTTGCATCTATGGACATCACAACAAAACTACAAATCCGAAGAATTCAGGGCGTGAATATGAATATTTGCATTAATCTAATATAGTTATTATACCATTAACTTCAGTGATGTAACTCCAAATTTACACAAGCATAATTAGAGCCAGATCCAAGATTCAGCAGATCAATGCAAATCTTTCCATGGGCTGCAGTAGGCATGATAAGGCCCTGAGAAAAGTACTGAGTGCTAGTACCGTCCCACCTTATAAGTCTTCTCCCAGCTTGACCTTTCTATCCCTAAAATAATGTTTCTGCTAAGAACTGTCATCACCTAATAGCGAATATGAAAACACGAGTACGGAACCAAGCAGACATGAGGAAATAAAATTAACAACAGGCATAAATTCTAATGCCTTTGGTCAGAAATATTCACATAATTTGAGAGAATCCCCTGGAGTTTTGTACCACTTCTGCCTTTCACTGAGACTTCATAATAAGTTAGCTATGTAATACAGACAGGGAAAAAGCAAAAGTAAACAAACAAAAGAAATTATGCCAGTACTACTAGCTGGGATTTTTAAAATGACACATTCCTTGCTGATCAATCGAACGGACTCTTCCTGCTAATGTATGAAAAATAAGAATATTATAAATACCATACTGCGTAAGACTGTAATTTACATTTATAATCCTCTTTTATTTAAACAGTTTGACACTTTGAACATAAAACTATGTTTTACAGATGCTCTCCTCTTTTAATTGAAATCACATCTCAGGTCGAGATCACCACTTTCCTTCTGCTTCTCTAACCTCTTCTTGCCCAAAGGCCTGTAACTTGTGAATTATTTAACAATCATATTTGCTGCTGAAAATTGATTTCTGAGAGAATCCATATTGATTGAGATATGTGAGACTAATGAGTTTGAGGTTAAGGTGTTTAGGTATCATTATCTCTGATAGTCCTGAACTAGAATCTTCATATTTTTGTGACTCTTGTCAACAATCAGTTTTATTTTATATCTCTGCTTCAAGCTGTGCTTATGTATTAAAATAAAGAGCTAGGAGGAATAAACATTTTATGCAGTGTCTGAAGTGTCTATAGCAGCCTCCCAGACATGTCTCTCCTGTGAAATGCCACTGCATGAAGGGGATGCAAGCAAAGCTTTGCCAAACTTTCGTTTTAGCTGGCAGTAAAAATAAGTAGCTGGTATGAACCAATGGCCCCCACTTGAGCAAAAATTGTTCGCAGAAGTCGACGATCTGTCTCAATGGGTAAGACTTCTGCGAACGCCAGAGCGCTTACGCTGCAGCAGATAACTCTAAGCTAGTTAGCTCAGACCTCAAGCTCTTGTCGGGCTTCCATGGGCTGAGGCAAAGCCGCAGAGCTGCAGCCAGTGCACGTGGTGCCTTGCGTGGAGCTGCACATCAGAGTGCATACCCATGGGGAATCCTCTCCTACAGGTGCAGAAGGGCAGTGGAGCCCCCTTCATTTCTCCACTTACATTCAAGAAGTGGCTGGTGAACCCCTGTTGCAGGTCTGCCATTGAGCATGCCGCTCATCCTTCTGCTCCTCAGCCTTTTTTGACATGCTGAGATACAAGGAAGTTGCATGATGCGTACCTGCACAGCACCCTCGGAGCCTTACTGCCAGCCTCCAGTTGTCTTGCTGCCCCTGCACTGTGAAAATCACTTCCTCAGTGCACTCTCTACCCACCATGGGGAAGAGGTACTCTTTAACTGTCTTATCCCCACAGCTAAATGGAAAATAAAAATAATCTATAGAAAAAGAGCATTTCCATGACTTTCGACTATATATAAATATATATCACAAAAAAATCCCTGATATATAAGAATCTGACCTCAAGTGCACTGTCTCCAAAAAGCAAACTTCAGACAGCTTGAAGACCTCTAAATTAATGGCCGAGTGTCTTCATTTTTCCCTCAAAATGAGGTAAAAATTAACTTGCCATACCATTGACCTGTGATGACCTTTATGATGATGCTATGTTGGGTGCCCAGAGTGTTGCCATTCAGTGCCCAGAAGCCTTTAGGTTTCTTATGTGAAGGACACTAACAATCAACTTTGGTCAGTTAAGGCAGTGCCATCACCATACGTGGCCCACACATGTGGATTTCTGTGCCAAATCCAAAACCCATGAGTCAGTGCAGAGAAGACCTCAAAAAGCTGCAGTAGGTATCTATTGGGTTTGGAAGTGACATGACAGGGATGCACGTGCCCTGGTGCTGGTCACAGCTCAATGAACATACGCTTGCATACCTGACTCAAAGACTGTATTCCAGGCTTTATATTTTTGCAAATCACTCCTCTTCATCCCTGTAACTAGTCTTGCTCTCAAAAAAATCCAAAGCAAGCAAACAACAACAAAACCCTCCAGAGTATTTGACCTTGGAGTTAGACCCCTTTTTGGGGTAGTTTTGGAATCAGCTGTATGTATGATTAAAATGACAGTTCTTTAAATGACCCAGCTAGAAAAGGATATTTTTGGTCAATGATCTATTTTTATTCCTGTTCTGCTGTTTCTCATGAAGCCTGATGACAAAGAACTGTCCTTCAAAGCTAAGCTATGGTTTTTGAATTACCATTTCCAATTACTTTCTCCAGGTGAAGTCCACTACGGTTTTCTTATCAATCAGCTTTATTTTTGCAGGGAGGGGGTGGTGGGGTGGTGGTGTCTATTAGAGGGAGCAAAATACTTTCTAGGTTAGTTTTGCTTGCCTTTCTATAAGGAGAGAAACACAACACACATTTTCAAAGGTTCTTTTTAAAAAATTATCTAAAAGTTAAAATAAGAACTATGAACTGCAGTATTTAAGACACGTGTTTAAGCTGTTGACTACATCCATTTTAGTTAACAAATTTATTTTGTGTCACTCTTAATCAGTAGAGGTATATTTTTGTTACTATTATTGATTCTGCAGCCATGCCAGTTAATGCTATTATCTTGGATAGTACATTCTGAACAGTTACCCTTACAGACATTTTAAATAAAAACAAACATCAATTGGGAACTCAAAATGAAATCAGATCACTTTACGAACCTGAAAGAACAACCTTCATACTATACCACATAGTCTTCTTTGAATGACCTATCTTTTTACTCAACTTTTTTTACAGGGGAAGAGGGTACACTTTTTTTTTAAATCAGATAAAATTGGCATACTGAATTCTCTAATTATTCCTGTTTAAGTGAGGAACTGAAAGTTCTCATGATAGATAGTTAAAGACTTTCAGATATCACGATGGGAAACATGATCTAAACTTGAAGAGGGGTATACAGGCTTCGTCTATATTAAGATAAATTAGCTATGCCTGGCCTAAACTCAATAATTTTTTTCCTCATCAAGATGAAACAATGGATAGATCCTCAGACTGAACTTTTATTCACTGGAGAGATGTTGAATAGCTGATATCATAATAGGTTAGACTTGTGGAAACTCAGAACTACGCAGGATCACATTCTTCTGGAGGGTGGGTATTGCCGCAGTTACCTACCTGCACTTTGATGCTGTGCCATAAATCCCTACTTTTCCAGCCCCTCCAGACTGCTTTGTTCTGAACACACACTGCCTTTTACAACAAGGTGGTGTACAGTCTTCTGGTGGTAGAAAACACTTAGGCGGTAGGAAAGTCCATCAGTTTCAGCTCAATCCTTACAACGTGGAGATGGTTTGTAAAGAATAAAACTAAAGCCACTAATAACAGAAATTTTGATCCTAGGTTAGACAGTTTGCACCTGACTAGAAAATATCCAAACTATATTTATTACTCTGGCCACTCAGAAAGCTTACAAGCATGAGCTTTGAAAACCTCTGCTTTCACAGGTGAGCACCCTCAAGATATTATAACTTTAAGGTACTTGGGGCTCTAGATGTTAGAAGTCTGTTAATTATGGCTTCAGTTAACAAGCTCACACACATGCCTTATCAGACAAAGAACTTATCTCCTCTGAATAAGGACTGGAGGAGCAATGGTAATTTTGTAGGTGAATCTGCTAGCTATCGAGACTCATTTTTAACTCAAGGAATTTTGGGTGTTGCTCTTAAAGAGCAGGCTGAGTTCAATTTAGTGTTTCTTTCTTCATTATTATTTCTCCTTTTTGCCCAGAGAAAGAAAACAAAAAATTCTCAGCTCCTTATTTCTGCCTTAAGTGCATAAGATTTTAATTTTTTTTTTAAATTGGCTTCTGGTCTCCCAGTCTCTTTCTTTCCCTAATATTAGTTTAATCATAGAGGAACACCCTAGAGCAGATCACAGTTCAGTATTCGAGCTTTACTAATTTTGTGTGAGTGTGTGTGTGTGTGTGTTCCAAACACACTAAATTCTTTCTTAAACAGAAATAATGTAAATCTGTAAATGAATTCAGGGGTCTTACAAGATAGCCATGCTCTCATAAAGAGCCTGCCTTTCTCCTGAGGTCAGAATGAAGGTAATGTCCTGTATTAGAACACAACGAATGAAAAATGGCTATTTTCTCAGTGCTCACTTCACAGTAGTATGGGACTAATTAATAGATGGGAAAGTGAAAGTAGGCAGTGTTATTTGTGGAGCTAATTAAGATATGTGGCAGAAAAAACACGTGGACAGGCAATTTCTTGATTTTAAAGGTTTGTATAGCTAGACAGTTTTATTAGTCAACACTATGCCTTTTTTTTTTAAGTCCTTGGCTACATTTTTGTGAGATATGGACTCCTCAATTAATCTTTCAAAGACTGATTTTGATTTATCTCAGAGGGAGGTGGAGGAAAAAAAAGCAGTTGTGTATTTTTAAGAAAACAACAGCTTGTTCTCTTTAGTTCCTGGTTACAAAATAAGTGCATTGATTTGATCTTTTAAACATGTTTCTATATCCTCTCCATTTCATCTATTACTGAAGAAGGTGGGGAAGTGAATCTAAATGTCCGTTCCATTTAATTCCCCACAGATTTAAAATGCAAGGAAATTCTCACAAAGAAAAAGCGTTGGTCTAAAAGACTTGTTCGTCAGCACATAGGAAGTCTGTGGCAGGAGCCAAGAATAGAGCCCAGCTCTTCCAAGCTCCCATCCACTGCATTAATCAATGAGCACAACTGTAAGAAAACTTACCTACCTTGAAAGACTGGGCTCTGAGGAGACTTTCCTCAATGTTACGATAGCAAGTTCCCAGAGACCATTATTTTCTGAGTCCAGCATCACTCGATGCAGCGTCTTTCCTTTTGTTCAAACAGAAATGGTCAGTTTTCAAAGAGAAAGCCTAAGAGATTTTAGTTTGGGTTTTGAGGTTTTTGGGGGTTTTTTTTTTGGTTTTGTTTTTTTTTTTTAAAGGAGGGGGCATATCTCACATAAAAGCAACATCGACACTTTTATGAATTTTGAAGCTAGTAAGTACTACAGATTTTGTTCAAAGGGGTGACAAATTTGGTGAGACAGACTGTTCAAAATCTAGAAAAAATGCTATTTAAATCCTTTATTTACAAAAATGAATTCATGACCCAAATACCCTAGGAGCTTCTTAGATATCTCAGTCTGTACACCCATAAGGTGACAAGTATTTCAAGACCTGTCCGATGTAAATCGTAATGTATATTCAATAGGGCATCTTTATTAGTGCCTGTACAATACACCTAGCTGCTCATCTGGTACAACAGTGTTGTGAATGGACAGGAAGCTCTGCTAAAGGGGCCCATAATACATTTTACAACGGCTGAAGCAGAGGACAAACATCCAGCAATTTACCTCAATTCTGGTCTTGAAGTACCACTCTGCTTGTTTTCACGCTCATGCTACCTGTGCTAAAACTAGTAAGTCCTCCCACCCTCCTTCTCCAGGTGCACAACCACACCTGAACCGACCAGCTCATTCCACTGAGACCACAACAGTGCTATGTCTCATTACCAGCACATGCTTATTTGCCACTATAGATAGGCCAGTTTTGTCTGTCACCACCTCAGTCGCACCATACCAAAAACGTTCCCTCGTTGTTATCAGCCACCCAGGTCAGCTCTGCAGCAGGAGCCCAACCGTGCTGCCTGGCGTGCTCTTCCCCTGCGGAGAGGGTCGGATTTGGGCACAGGGATGCAAGGTAAAGGAGGGGGATGATCTTGGTTGCGGATGTTAAATAAACAATTTTTTCTTACAACAAACCCTGGCACCTGTTCTCACCATGTCATGGCCCGTGATGACTTACTGTCTACCAAGCATGACCAAGCGATTAGTGGAGCCGTGTCGGTGTATCTCAACAGTAATGGGGGCTCTCTTTCCATTTGCCTTCTATTGAAATCTAAGCGCTCCATTGGCCTGTGCATTTTCAGCTTGATGAATTCATTATTCCCCACCTTTTTTTTTCTTCCTTTCTCAGGCCAGAGCTTTCCAAAAAAGCCAAGTGACTGTTTCTGGTTTTCCCTTCTCTGTGAGGGTTTTTTTTTTTCTCTCTTTCTAGGCAGATGTCAGAAAATGTCGCACCGACTCATTTGTTTCAAACAGCATTTCAGTATACGTTTGGATCTATGTATATTAGACAGCAAACAATCATGACACTTGGCTTATTTATTTATTTATGTGGAAGAGAAAACATGCAGTTGTCTAACATCCTTCAACTAATGATATCGGGGAAAATACATTTTCAAATTCAGAGGCAAGGAAAGCGTTCAATTCATACTCCCCAGCAAAACAAATGACACCACATAAATAAAATACAAAACTATTCAACTATCATTAAAAATGTGACAGCCATCCAAAGTTGGAAATTCAACAATGTGGCTGTTGCATTGTGTCTTTAAATATTTACACGGTATGGAGATAGGATTAGGCTACCCTAAGTTTGAGTTTTCTTGGAGATGTTCTCTTTCCCTCCTCAAAGTCGTGCCTAGTTGAACAGAAGGGACTTTGGCCATTTGTCTGGCACCTCTAGATGTCCAGAGGCTTTTTTAGAGCACAATAGGTCCAATACACTCAGGGTAGTTGTTGTTATAAATCCCAGAGAGAAATAAAGGCACATTATACATGAACCAAAGCATAAGCTGTTTTTAACAGGCACAAGTTTAGGAATGCCTCTGTGCTTTGGTCCGGTAGTCAGAGCAGCAAAGCAACATCTGAGCCTGGAGTCTAGTCCTACTTCTGTGACAGGTTTTACCTTTCTGCCTCCATTTCCTCCATAAAACAAGGATAACCTTCTTCCATCTTA
This sequence comes from Fregata magnificens, assembly GCA_013389945.1. Taxonomy (NCBI): domain Eukaryota; kingdom Metazoa; phylum Chordata; class Aves; order Suliformes; family Fregatidae; genus Fregata; species Fregata magnificens. The sequence continues at coordinate 60,250 of WAAD01036234.1, read as the reverse complement.
AAATAAAGCTATCATTATCTCTTTGAACTGTAGGAGAGCCTACAAAAGTCTCTTGGATGAGGTCCCTATTACACTAGATGCTGTACAAACACAGAACCACATGCTATTATAACGTGGGAGTGGCGTGCTATTAATAATACATTAGGACATTTTGAAACTATTAAGCAGAAGAGTTATTTTAAAATTCTTATTCATTTCCTCCATTTAAAAAAGAATGAAATTTGAATGAATAGGTAAGGAAGCTATTTGCAGAATGCCAAAACGTCCTTCTGGCTCTGAGTACACAAATGCTGCGTTGGTTGCTCTGCAGGGTAAAGGAGAAGTAACCAGCAATGCCATATTCTTTTACTGACTCTGCCACTGACTTTACCTCTAACCCTTTTCAAACCAGTTAGTTTCACTGGGGTTCAACTTATTTATCACTCAAGTGGATACAGTATATCACGACGACATAATATGGTTCAATTAAAGACCCAGCCTAGAGAGATTTTAACTGGGTTCGAGGGCAGGAGTGATTATTGCACTTGATAGACTTGGGGAAAATTATAATTTATTATTTATTTGCAAATTTGACATTATTGTTAACATATATTCCCCCAGAGCCTTGGATGGACATATTTTGGAAAAATCAAATCAATAAGTGATTTAATATCTGTCAAGTGCTTTGGGATCTTCATTTGAAACAAGTGTTAGAAGAGCAATCTCTTACTCTCAACTCCTTAATGTGCAAGCATGCCTTCTATTAATACTAGAACCCTTTGGAACCATTAGAGTTTATCAGCTAAATACATATTTTGGCACATTAACTAATTTTTGATTACCCAATTAGACTTTAACAGCTCCATCTATCATGTAAATTTTTCTTAATGTGCAGATTATGGACCCAATAGAACTTAATGGAGCTCCTTACAGTGTTCTGAGTCGATGCAGCTGGCACATGGACACTAAGGAAAGTATTCTCCTCCAAAGTGAGAATTACACACCTATCTGCCCACATTGCTAATGGGTGTTACGGCCTAAGTCGTCCCTGGGCACTGAGACAACACAAGAGACCCAAATGTGATCCAGTTTATACCATTTTATACGCTGGCTCTCATACACCTCCACTGCTGCCATTCCGTATCAAAAGTACATCCCCTACAGTCAGCTGAGTCACCACTACACAAATCGAAAACCAGGGCCATTCGATCTATACCTACCCCGTGGTAAACCACAATAGTCACGAACAGGTTACCTAGTGGATGGCCATAGCTGTGAGAAGTTTGCTTCCCTGCAGCTACGTTTGGCATGCAGAGATGTGCTGGAGACAGCCGTGTGCTGCTGGGCATGTTCTCTCCCACCCCACTGTCCCTCAGAAGACAGCATGTGGCCTGAACTCAGCGCTGGGTCAGGACTTTTCCTCTCCCTCTTGCATAAGTATTATGCCCTTTACCTTGCTGAGTCTTCCCCAATATACTGTGCCAGCTCACATCCCACTCCCCATGCTCTTTGCCACTACCTGCCTATGGGATGGAATGAACTATGCATTTCCTGATGAAAACACGGACACTTGAGAGCCACTGGAAGGAAGATTACTCAGATCACTGGGACAACAGCTACGGAGTAGATAGCCAAAACAAAGCAGTCAGCAGAGAGAAAAAACATTTAAGCAGCAAATCTGCATCCTTTAGCCCAGAGGCTTAATGCATGGTATGGGTTTAACGCTAACCATGTTTGGCACAAGACTGAATACAGAACCTTTGCTCAGAACCAGCAAATAATTAACTGTTAGAAATGAAATGCAGAGCTATAGCATACATTCTGCTCTGCTGGCTTTACTCCTAGATCTGCCAAAATCTCCAGCTACACGTGTAACAAATGGGGGGGTCTTGGTGGGCTGTCTCCTCTGCTGAAAACAGATTAAACTTCCATTAGAAGTAGAATATGCCGTGAGATGCAAGGCAGAAAAACCAAAGAAAAATAAAGGAAGGTTGCATCCACACACACAAGAACAAATATTTTCCATGTTAAAGTAAACACTTATAAAGTTATCTAATGCACCGTTAATTAATTGAATTATTTTTTGAATCTGTCATTTCTCTTAGCCTATACAGTGAAGATAGTTTGAGCCGTTCCCAGTTTCACTTTCTTTCACTCCTCCTCACAGGCTGCAGGCACAACACTGGAATGTTTTTATTTCATGAAAACACTTCAGTTAGCATTCCTTTCCTACGACAAATTCCTTTTCTATTGCTTCTGCGAAAAGTCTGGTTTTAAAATCTTATTTGTTTCCTTACAATGCTCCTTTAATAAAGCGTGATCGCGCCTCTTAAGGAAATAAGCTTTCCCTTTTCTGCATGTGGTCTCACCCTGTCAGTGCTTTCATTATTTTCCTGCGCAAAGTCCTTCCCTGATGTCTTACTCGGAGCAGCACTCATTGTTCGTGAGGAGCGCGTATTCAACCTGTCCTGCTGCCGCCGGCGTCTTTCAGAAGATCCCTCTTCTCTGTCTGGAATGGATTTTGGAAGAGATCTACCTTGAAGATAGTTTAATGTCACTTAAATGAACAAAAACACAGACGTACATTGCAAGCACTGCCTGGGAAGGTATTAATATTGCTGCTAAAGGCAGAGATAGGGTTAATTTGTTTCTATATTCTGCATCCTGCCAGAGAGCCTCCTGACTATCACTCAGAGAAGTGCACTTCTTTTCAGAAGAGGAAGTATGCAATGCTTTGCTTAAGGAAATGGGAGATTCAACCTGCACCGCGTTTCTCAAATGAGGTCCTTTTCCCTTGAGTACCAAATCTCGTTTCCTGTGACAGAGCTCAGAGAGCTCGACACAAAGGCAGCCGGTCCCAAAATCCTGGCATCAAGAGCTGCCAACCAAGCCGGGGAGATCAGAGAGCCCTGCATGCTCTGCCTCTCTGAGGAACAGGCCCTGAGCAGGTGTATTTACATCATCAACTATGTCAGCAGTGGGAAAATAATGTGATTTTTGTGTAAACAGTGCTTGTAAAAAGCCATAACAACAAAAACCATACAGCACCTACTGTTGAGAGAAGCAAATGAAACCTTTTTTAACATATCTACATATTTAGATGGTGTCCTCTGCTGTGATAAGAACTTCCTGCTTGTTGAACCCTGTGCTGCAAAAAGATCTCAGATGTGGAGATCTCACTCTTGGCTTTTTGTTATAAAGTTCACTTTTTTTCTCAGTCATCACTCTTACCTAATTTGTTTTTCCGTTTCATTTCTGGGAGCTGACCTTCCTGGAAGAAACTCCGGGTGCCTGAGCAGATATATTTCTTTTACTATGCTTTGGCTGCATGAGGAAAAACAAATGAAGGTATACATTTTTAATCACACATAGGGACATTTCAGCTATGCCAACCAGTGTTCCTTTTTTTGCTATTTATTTGCACACATTGCAGGCTGTGCTAAGACCCTCTCTGTTGTTCTTCCAGCTACGATTTGCACCCATAAAATGTGTGTGTGTTAACTTAGCAGCCACAAAGTGGACACAGGTCACGGTATCTGTGCTGCCACCTCCTGCTCTGCACAGCCATCCATGCAGCTCCAGGGACAAGACCAAGATTGGGCTTGCAGTTGTGCCAAACTGCAGGCACCGGTTGTTACGCATCAGTTGTTCGCTGAAAGGGAGGCTCCTCCTGGAAATCCCATGTATTGGAAATCCATTCCACTGTTACTGCAGCTCTAAGAGTAGCTGGAATATGTTTGGCATACAGAGAGTGGCAGGAACCATTTTAAAAGTTTGCCTGATGCTTTAAGATTTTATATTGGGCACAAAGTATCACCCACTTCTCAGTCAACAGGTTAAATGTAGTTCCAGGGGCGATAACTAAAGTTATTACCTTCTGTGGTAACTACGCTCAATTTACACTATTCCCACCGAACTAATCGGATCAAAAAGAAAGAAAACCCCACAACTATCATTTCAGTGTTTACGAGTGAGACTTTCGGGTTGTAAGCATTAGAGTATCTAAGTTTTCAACAGTATTTTTATTAATGAACCCAGAGCACTGCACACCCGGAGCTAGTACCATTGTTTCTGTTTTACAGATGGGAAAATGAAACAGAGGAGATGAAGTAACTCTCAGCATGGGTATGATCTCCCATCTAGTTATGAGAATCCTAAAATCAAATGTGAATAGACAGCAAGAATTTCTACTGAAAAATAAACTTTATAAAAAGAATTCAGGAATGGAAACATAATTCCCATAGAAATGCATACTCTGCTTTTCCAATGATTCTGCTGGAAACAACATTTCTAAAATTGCTTTTACAACCTTTTTGGGAAATCCTCTAGTGGCTTTATTTATTTAACATCAGGGAAAATATTAAATGCAGAAGAAGTAGGTAACATTGCTTCATTTAGAGGAGTGCCCAGTAGATTGGAAGAGCATTTCCTCAGCAGAGCATCTCAGTGTCTCACTGTGACACATGCTCAATTCAAAGGCAAGGGCAAATCATAAAAATGCCAAAGTTACACGAAGTAATCCATTACATACATTAGCAGCCAAACACTAGATGCAGAAATTCTGTTTCCCAGGCTCTGCCTCGTAACGCTAAACCACATTTTGCCTACCAACACCCCAAACAGTGTCCCATTTGGGGCTGAATTCACCAAAAAGGTGGCAGTTCTCTTTTGAACTTCCTCCAAAGATAAACATGAGACACCACTCACAAAAAAGCATACACAAGTGATTTAAAAGCACCCTCTCTAGCTCCCTGCCTTAGCTGCCCTATGGAGAGGGATGCACACACCCATGGGCTCTGCTGAGCTGCTCTGGCTTGGCTGACTCTTGCCTGCCTTTGGCCTTAGGGAGCTTGGCTCTCCCTTTGGAAGCTCCTGATGCTGCCCTGGGCTTTGCCAGTCTCCTTGGCCTTTGCCTTTTATCAATTTAATGAATGTGCATGGACACACCGCCCAGTTCATTCCTGTTTGTTGTAAAATATTGGCTGTTAGTTGCGTTGGACTTTGCAGCTTTTCATAAAGAGCTTTTCACTCTCCTCCCTCTCCTTTTACACATACCTTTGATCACGCAGATTATTAGCAAGCTTGACAATTAAAGGCTTATCACTGAGTAGGCAACTCAAGGTCCATTTAGACGAAGTGGGGCAGTAACACCTTTCCAAAGCGCATCTTAGACTGGTGAATCTCACTGCACCAAGTAGCCTAAAATATGCAAAGCCTTGGTGATCCGTACCTCTTTGTCATCTTAGGCCTCATGTTACATCACTTAAGTGAAGCTCTAAATTCTTGTCAAGGAGAACTTACTGAGGAAAAAGTGCTGATGTACTAGTCCATGTAGAGACAATGTAAGGCCTGGCTGTTGCATGCACATACATCTTTACTGTGAAAAACAGCTGACTCCACAAAGTTGTCTGTTCAAGAGCCGTGCTTGGTTTGCAGTAGAATACTGATGATAGCTTTGTTCTCATTCAAAAGCACCTGTACTTGAAATATCCATCCCACAAAACATAGGATTTGGCTGGAGTCAAAGGAAGCATCTATATACCTAAAAGTTGGAGAAGAATTTATTCATCTGTTGTAAACAGTAATCTTGAGAATCCGGCAGCTCCCCAACCCTGAAAATGTCTAAACTTGATATGTTTTTAAACTTCTGACTTGAAGGTCCACAGAACCTTAGAGTTGCGTCTCTACTCACAGCCCAGGTTCTCTCTCTGCAAAAGACTGGACCATGTAACATGCACCAAAACCTATCTAGGAGCCATAAACTACCTCTGCCTAAGTCCCTAACCAGCAATATCCATGGTGTCAGGCTAAAGCAAGCACTCATCAGCAGGGTCAGAATTTGCTCCCACGCAGAAAACAACCCAGTACTGTTCGTGTCCAAAGGCATCCTCTTGTTCCTCCTGCGAGAACTTGTTCATGTAAAATAAAACTCAGAAACAATATCTTTTGTCAGTTGCTCTCCCTTCTCCCCAAGGCAGGAGGGTGCTCCCAGTCAGCACAGTCTGTTCCTAAATATCTGAGTGCTCCTCTGTGAAATGCCAAATTAGCACATAAATGCTAAGCACCATCACTGGACTGACCTGTAAGGCCTTTACTACCTCTGGAGTCAGGGACTTGGTCTAGTATTTCTGGGTGGCCCATAATTACTTTCTAAGTTATTCTCTTTACTGTGGCATCTGCTGTACCATTTAAAATAAGTTTATGGGTAAAACACATAGAACATAATTCTGAGTTAGACATTTTTCCATCTCATTTACATATCTTCCATCCTACCACGTATCAGATATCACCTTTTATTTCTTGGATTATCATACAAACTTCTCGAGTACTCAACATTTCCTTCACTGTTTTATCACAGTACGCCACGTCATCTCCAGGACATGAGGTGCTAACTACTGCACCGTGCACAATCACAGTCTCAGTGTGGAATGTCTTGCTTTAATAGAGAAATAAAATGATATAAGGTCGTAAGCTAAGACTATCATAGAGTGCATTGCAGGTACCCTATACTTAAATACTCCCATGCTGCCTCTTAACTCCAAGTGAGGCAATTTGCCTAATGCCCGTAGAAGTGACACAATTAATTCCCCTCCCTTAAATAATCCTAACCTTTCCTCTCTAATGTGCCTCTGTAAAAAGAAGGTTTTCTAAAATAACAAATTTTTAGAAAACCATATCCCTAAAATCCTTAGCATTAGAAAATACCGTGATTCTAAAAAGAAATTTAGAAAGTCCTTCTTTCATTGTGTTCAGATAACCACTGGGGACCCCTTTCTCTCTGAAATGGAGACCAAACCCCACAGCAGTATAAGGAGCACTGTAAATACAATCAGGGGACTGCATGAAAGTGGCCTCAGCCATAAAGAGCAACCTCAGCATCCTTCTGTTCATGTTTCCTGCTAAATACTTGCAAAGGAACCAACAACTTCCAAATTAGTCCTTAAGAGTTGAACCTTTCCGTCCCGATAGTGCAGCACTTCCATGTCACTCATCACTCTGGCATGTTGCACATCATTTGATAATAGGCTAGATGGAAGAGGGACCATGAGCATCACCTGTACCTAAGAGGGAGTCATAATTTCAAAAAAACTCAGTTTGAAGCATTTCCCAGAGGGAAAGCATCTGCAGGCTTAGGAGTACCACTTAATGCACCATACATTCCATGTGCCCAAGAGCATGGTCCTCTTGTAGTACAGTTAGAAAGTTGTAAATACAGGACTTATTCATCAGTCATATGTTCAAAAAACAAGGAAAACAAAAAACTACCTTTCTGTACTGAATTGTACAAACCCAGCCTAAAAAAACCAGTACCATCCTCTTCTGCAGGAAGAATTTTTGGTGTGTCAAGCAAAACGTTCTCCAACTGGATCATTGCCTCTCAGCGTTTACTACAAATGTCAGCTACTATAGAAATAAAACCAAAATTTCTTCTAGAAAAAAAATAGGAAGCATTATAAAGGTTATACTGGTATCTCAATGAGTTGTTTCACACAAGGAAGAGAAAAAAAAAAATCTGAGTTATTTCACGTGATAATTGAACATGGAGTCCCCTAATCAACAAGTATGGGATAGTGAATATATTACCTGACATTTTACTCAGTCAAAAGGACGAGAAAAGGAAATTAGAGCATGTTAAGTGTACATTCACACTTGCTACTAGATTTTAGATATGGGAACTTGCATGGTAGTTATGCAGTTCAAGTTAACAGTAGGGTCACTGCTTTTGGAAATGCAATTATTCTCACTGTATAATTTATTATTAAACAGTATAAACTATGCCTGGCACGTGCAATCACTAGTTCAAAACGATGAGCAAAACACAGGGATTTTATGGTATAAATTAACGTTGGTTCCACTACTGCCAGGGGAAGTTTTGCCACCAGCTTCAGCCAGTGTAGCATCTGCCCTCAAATCTTGATAGAAATGAAGTTTCAGTAGTTTACCAAACCCATATGGATGCCGATTCTTTCCAAGGCCTTTTACAGGATAGAGTTTTTATTTCAGATGAGCAATCCATCTGTTTTCCTTTTGACCCACAGGTGAGCAAACTGGGAACATGCCACCTTCTCACAGCCACAATTCTTAAACAGATCGTCATCAAGTCACAGAAAATGGGGCTAGGAGTGTTGTTAAGATGTCTTGATGCCTTTTGTCCTCCTCTGTGCCTCCAGGCAGGACCGTCTACACCTGTTTCTGAAAAATTTCCAACAAAAGAAATGCCACAACATACCGCGTTGCCTTTTTCTGGTGTTTTGTTTCATCCACCTTAGGTGGTCATTCCTGATACCTAATCTGAATGTTGTTTGGTTCTGTTTAACAAATTACTTCCCGTACTCGCCCATTTCTCACCATGGAGGTGGAGAATAAATTACTGACTTTCTTTTCCACCAGTCTTTCGTATTCTTACAGCGCGTCACCATGTTCTCCCTCAGACATCTCTTTTTCAGGCCAAGCACCCCCAATATAGTCAGTATTTCCTGACAGGTCACATTTCCTCGCTCTCTTATCACCCTCACTGCTTCTCCTTTGGACTTTCTCCAAACTCTCTGAGCTTATTTGGGATGCGCTGCCCAAATCTACGCTTAGAGGTATAGCGGAGCTCCTACCAAAGCCGTGAGGAGCAGAAGTCACTCCATACTTCTTATGGGCTATATTTTGTATTACATCTTCAGCACTTGCTATCAAGAAAAGCTCTTAATTTCGATGTGACCATTTCTTCTGCCAGCTTCACAACTATTCTTAATTAACTGGAACCTTTAACATTGTAAAGAGCATCAAATTAGAAGAAGTCATACTTAATTGGTTATCTTCACTTAGCCTACACCCCAAAATGACAGAACATTTCAGGGCTACTACCGGAAATATGTAAACACAGGCATGCACAAACAGTCCAAATACAATTAACAGAGACTTAATCTAATCTGTATTCAGATGCAGATGTACAGAGATAAATAATCCACAAATATAATATAACCACCCACACACTGAGTAGGTCTGTAACTGAGAGGTTTCTCTAAGTGATTAAGAACACAACTTTTCCACTGCCAAAAAGAGAGGAAAAAAAACATTAGATAGCTAAATATAACCACAGCTAAAATCTGATTCCCTTCTTTTATAGTCCTGAGTCTAGATAAACGTAGAAGTGGAAGAGATCATGCCTACTTTAGCGTGTCACACTGCCTGTTCCTCCTCCATGTAAACAGGTTCAACTCCTCTGAAGTCAGTCAAAACACATATATAATGTAAATATGTGTGTGTGTGCATGTGTGTGTAAAACCAGGGCAAATGGGAGTAGAATAAGGCCCCTTGTTGGCTCAGGTCTCACAGGTAGTTGTGATAATAGAAAAACAAGAAAACTAATGTACTGTAGTTACCTCCTATGCAATAATTATCATGTAATTATACTGTAATTACAGCACCTGACTATTGATGTACTGTAAAATAAACTGTTACCAAGTTTTTTTGCTGTTCACTTCTATTTACAGTCATCTCTGATAAAGACTAAGCCTCCCCAAAAATGCATGATAAAGCTTCTTATCACAGGTTTTAATGCCTCTAATAACTACTGTAATTCTGTGTGATTTAGTGCTTTGAATAATCCACCAGGATTTTTCTCTAGATCTTTAAAAGGATTGCAATGTGTACAGAGGTGTCATAGTGATTAAATTTACAGGACACTTACCAAAACAGTGATAAGAAGGGATGTTTAATTAACACATGTACACGTTGTTCAACTGTACTATCATGCAAAAATTGAAAGACCTGAGTGAGACCCCTATTTTCCTTTCAAAATGCTAAAAAAAATTAAACAAAGGATTATCCTCACTATACAATATAGGAGCAGACGTTCTGAGGGCAACAGCAAATCCAGGCAGCACCTGAGAGCGGTACCAGCCTAGCGTTGCGTACTGGGTAGAGCCAAGGTCCCTGGTACAAGTCGGACATCCCAGAGAGAAAGGCAAAAGTAAGTCACATATGACAGTACATGGGAATTCACCTGCTGAGTTTGGAGAAGTCATTCCTTTGGCTAGTGGGTAGTTCTAGGACATTGCAGTTCTCTTCAGCTATAATGCCTGAAAATATCAATGCTTTTAGGGCTCATTGATAAAAGTCATTGCAGAAAAACAGCTGAAGGTTACCTTATCAGATGTTTTTGAACTCCGTGTCTCAGAAAGGCATGCAGGCGCTCTAAAAACTCCCTTTGCCCTCCATCAGTAGATTTACTTAATGGCCAAGGCTATCCCTTAGTTATATAACAGATAAGTAAACTTAAGTTAAGCAACAAAGCACCCAGCAGACTAAACCCCAACAGAAAAGAGCAGCAGAGTCAACCATATAGTGGGCTGTGGAAGAGAACCTTTATCTCTCTAAGGATGCTTTCCACTTTAACTTCTACTGACATTTTGTCCACTGTGATGCTGACAAAAAAAAAGTGATAGAGAGATCTAAAGGTGTTATCATATACGATCAAAAGCCAAAAAAGAAAAGTCAAGAAGCTCATGCAACCCATATTCCCACTGGGGAAATAGCCTTTTTAATATTAGAAATGTTTGTACTTTGAAATGGAAATCCCAACATCTGCAAGTGCATGCAGCTGAAGTAGAGTTCACTCCTGGGTGGGCAAGTGCCAGGTAGTAACAGGGCACGAGAACGGGCTTTGGCTCCATGAACGGAAACATAAAGCTCTCCTTTGTAAAAGTGATTCTTAATGATCTCAAAGGCCTCCTGGTTTAGTATGGAAGATGAGTGCCATTGTTTTCTTTAGAATGAATCCCACGTATTTTGTATCACAGTCCTGGCACAGGGCTGCAAAGATGAAATCATTCCTTGACCATGGTAGTGGGCACGCCTGCCCTGATCTGCAGTGCTATGCAGGGGCACAGAAATACTGGAAATGGTGTAACTGCATTATTACTGTGCTCTGCACAGGCTTTTATACCCTGGTTCTCAGCAAGACTAATTATTCTAAAAGAAGCCTCACACTACTGCAATTATCCTGCTCCCAAAACCTGAGTTACATCATTTAGGACACTGTGCTTCGCTACTCAGGCACATCCGTGCAGCTTTATTTTTTGCAACAAAGATTTTTACTTGGTGGGGGTGGGGGGGGAACGTTAACAGGAACAAGCTCAGAGATCATGAACAAGGCAGAACACTTACATATAACAGGAATAGGTAGTAGGCACTGAGGGTGTCAAAAATCACGTGCTCCTGAGTCTGACTATTTATTTACCTGGCACGCAGGACCGCTTACCTGCGTAATCCTTTCTCTGCAGCAGGTGAAGGTGAAGGTGTGGGAACTTCCTTCTTCCTTTGCTGGCAGTATTAACTGAGCAGCACGGGGAGGAATTTATTTCCCATCTCTGTCACCAATCAATTACTAAGGCAGCTTTCAGGACTCTCAGAGAGTGTTTGAAACATATAGCCCTTTGGCTGGCTACTCTGGATGGGCTAGCGTGCATGCTGCCCTCTCGCGTAAGGCTGCAGTCTTTCTATAGGAGAACAACTGACTTTTTAAATAAAATATACAAGTTTCTCCTTTAACACAGCCTCCTACTCTGAGCTCCAATGAAAGGCAGCACACCATTTTACAGTCCAGAAGGAAAATTGTGGGCGTAAGATTCAAAGGTTACCTTTTAAGAACAGGATCCTACATATATTACTAGTATTATTACAAGTATAGAGCCTGTAGAGAGAGGCCGAAACTCCCAAAGAAATGAACTAGTCATCCCCTTTACAGTTTGTGCTAAACATCTGAAGTAAATCAGTAATGCATACAAAACTTGCTTGACCGTAGGACTGGCAATGAATCTGAAAATCAGTGGAAATTCATCACACACTTGGTACATCATCCAGACCAACTTGCAGGTGAAACTGAAATGGATTTAAATCCAACTCTTCCCTTCCTGGGAAAGAATTTACAGTAGTAAACATTATTTAATGTCCCTATTAAGGGAGACATTGACAAATAAGAAAAAATAGCATCTATGCAGTGACTCAGAAATTAGCAGAGCAGCCTTAGTCATTTTCACTATCTCTCATGAGTTAATCAGACATTTTTCCAACATTTCCATATGTGCCCGTTCTTTCCTTCTGTGCCCAGCAAAACTACTAGCTACTTCTGAATGTGATGGTTAATCACATTTTTGTTACATTTCAGCATTAAATGGAGAACAATTAGATTCGCAGCTGAGAAAAAGGGGGAGGGGGAGAAAAAAAATAAGAAAGAAAGAAAGAAAGAAAGAAAAGCTGCCGCCTCTTCAGCCAAATGACTCAGAGATGGTACATCATCATCTTCAGACCTCAGAGACCAAATGATTTGTGAAATCTTCAGAAACGTCAATGGTGTAGCTAACTGCATGGAGGGTGGTTTTAATCTCGGGCAAAATGATCTGGTTTAACTACCCCTGAGTACGAAGCCATCCACCATCTTGAAGTTTACCATTAGAAAAGTCCAATATTTACGCAAGCATCTCCAGCTTGCTTTCCCTTAAAGAAATTTGCCTTACCTTTCTAATCCTCTCTCTGGTCTTTGCCTTGGTACACAGACAGATGTCGTAGAAGGCAACTGAACGTATTTCACCAGGATATGTAGGCCACATCTTTCATTATTACAGAAACAAAAATACGCTTGTTTTGATCTAACTGCGTGTATTTAAAGAATTACCGGCAGAACATAAAACGAAGCAGAGAGGTCTATTTAAGGTCTGGGCGTTCCAGCTATTTTTACGCAAGCCGCCACGAATTTCAATGGGAGCATTGCATGTTGAATGGTGAAAGGAAGCAGCTCCCAGACCGGAGTTAACCTGGAGTTGTGTACAAAGGAAAAGATGCTCACCCTATGGAAGGCATATGCAAGCTGAATTGCATATGTTAAATTAAAGGCATCTGCACTTTGGCAGAATTTGGACAATGACTCACTTATATTTAATTATGTAAAAATTTCAGACGGAGCAAACTCCACTGTAGTGACTCACATTAGTGCTACCACATGATCTTCTGATAACTGCATCAGTATATAACTCATGCCTCTGCTGCACAGAGTTTCTACAGAGAGAATGACATATTACCTGACTAGCATTAAAAGGACTCCATGTTCCCAGCAATGACTGGTACATTAAGTAATGCTTCAGAAAGTAGCACATAGCACACTGAGGGTTTTTTTTCCCGTGACACAAAACTACATATCCTCTAATGACAATAATTCACTGTCATTCAAAAATCAATTTTCTGTTTGTGTTTTATTTCTTTAAATTTATAGACTGGTGGGGAAAGATTCCAGAAGTAGAAACTTACATCATTTCCTTTTCCCAAGAAGAATTATGGTGCTGCAGACCTCCTTAGGCTTCCAATCCAAGATGCTCCCACCCTGTCCTTACATGAGTGGCAAACACACCCTCAACACCTTCAAGCACAAAACCTTCTGCCTAGGTCTGGCAGTAAGGGTACCAGGCGGTTTCTCATGTTTTGCTTCACAGACATTCTTGGACTTCTCCCTGCTACCTCCTGCACTTTTCAACATAGGTTTGGCTTGCTTGTTTTTGGTGCAGACTATCAGAATGAACTGATTACGCATCTTATGTCAGGCTAACAGGACTGATGACCTTGAAATGTCCACTGTGAAGAAAACCTATCCTGCATTATTTGCCTCAGATTTTAAAAAGTAGCAAACCACTGTATTACTTCAACGTTGTTAAGAAAAGGGCGTGGTCCTTTGCTGATCTGTATTAGGTCCCTTTTCCAAGCTCTGAGAGTTGCTGCATTTGTATCCTGGCGTACCACCGCATTACACTCCCATTAAACATTTGAAACAGAGATGTCTACTACAAGGCTTTCTAAACACCATTTTCAGGCTTACTGAACACGCTGACGGGTCCCTTAAGTAACAAAGAGATATACAAAAGGCGTTTTCACTACCAAAGGAATGTATTAATGTGACAGATATGGCCTTTGTTAATGCCAGATGCTGACTATAGGTGTGGATGAAGAGTATGATGAATGGGATGATGAAGAGAAAGCAATCTTAATTGTGCAATTAGTTATGTTATGTTTGTGCGACGTTTTGCATAAAAAATTATAGGCCACTGGTGGACTAGTGATCCAAAATGACAGCCTTCCAAAGGAGTTCAAACAGCTAGGAAAGCCACTGTGCCTTTTGAGCAACTACTTTAGAAGGCTAATGAAAAATGTAAATGATCTCAAGTGGCCTTTGTACAGCTTGTGATGTTGGGCTTGGATGCCCAAGTGCAGTGTGCTTTCTCCAGCTGAGAGCGGTAAGAAGTAGCAATTGTAGAGGACGCCCCGAGGGAATGCCCCGAGCCAGTGCGGTGCTAAAAGGTATGGGAGTGAAGTCTGGCCTCTGAGCGACAGAGCTGATATTGATAGAAAATGATTGAAGGTGTTGGGACCAGTGTGGGTAATGGGCTGGATCAAAAAACAATGAGCAACAGGAGAGAATCCACAGTATGTTCCTTTTCTTTCCTAGCATCTACCAAAGAGAAAAAAGCATCCTGATTATTCTATACCCTCTCATTTCACCTTTCACCAATTTTCTTTTTCAAAGCACAATTTAACTTTTTTTTCTAAGGGTTCACACAAAAGTTACATTTAAAACTGGAATCCAGATTAAAGCTCACTGTTACCACTGTTCCTGGGGATACAGGTAAACTGCCCAGAATGTGGTAACAACATGGGTGTTGAGTGATGATCTGCTCATAATCGACACATCCGAGCACACAAGAGTTCGTTCCATCCTCGATATGGAGTCACAGCTGGCGCAGAGAGGTATAAGATGTACTGCCCCTTTGGCTCCATGATTATTCAATTCACAGGTTAGCACCACTGGGGAGCAGGAGAGATGTCCTCACATGCCACGCAAAGGTGTTAAATTGGCACACATCATAGTTGCCCTGGTCCTCCTCCCAGAGAAGAATTTCGGTCCACCAAGTGCTATCCACCAAGACAAAACTTGCCACTGACATTTGAATGTAGACTAATGAACATGAAGGGGAGGAGGGGGAAGAGTGGAGAGACAAGGTAAGACCTGTGCCTAAACCTTTATTTACACAGGATACCTTTAGGTCAGACTCTCCATTGCCTTTCAAATGGGACTCTAGAATGCACTGGGAATTCTGTTTTTAAATAGTCCACTCACCCCTTACTCCAATAAATAGTTACACCTTGCAAGCGTATAGTGCTGCTAAGTGAAGCTGTTTAGCAAAGACATTCACTTCTGCACAGAAACTCAGCCCCCGCAGTGTAGGAGAGCACAGCAGTGTGCTGTGACCCAGCTCTCAGCCAAGGGGATGAAGATGACATCAGAACCAAAAAACAGGGCAGAGACCATTTTTGCTATACAGCGTCCACCCAGTTCATTGGCTTTAATGTTCTGACTGGAAGTGGGAACAGTTTTTTAAAGGCTATTTTATCCAGTGAGAGAAGAAAAAGGATATCACATGACTTTGCACCCTGGATGCTGTTTGTAGAGAAGCCTTAAGTCACAGCTGGACTCCTACAAATTATTTACAATTGCAGACTGATATTGAATATACAACTTAAGGCAGAATCACAGAGAGCAGGATTGTATGTACACAGAACTAAGCTTCAAATTCAGTCACATCTCTTCCAACTGACTGCAAGCATCTCTACAGTAAATATCCAGGCTCAAACACCCCTTGGAAATTCATTAGCAAGCACAGCAAACAGCAGTCCTGAAAATAGCATCATTCTATTCAGTGCAATGAGACATACCCCACTATATCGTATGTTCAAAGAGGGAAGGGCAATCCTCTTCTAAACCTAGCTTCTCATGAACCTGAATCCAATCACGCATTCCCTTTATAACAGCCGTCTCTCTCGGTGCTGCCCTACAAAATCTACATCGTATCATCACCACCGTAAAGGTTGGCTGTGGTATGTCAATAAATAGAGAAACCATGGTTTCCTTAAACCACTTGTATTCCTCCTGCTACCGTCATTTTGGCTCTCTTCTATGGGTCTTGTTTAGCTCACTTTCATATGAATGTCAGATTTTGCATTTGTTGTGTGCTGTCATCTAGACTCCCGCTGTAAAGCAGTTTGTTTTTCCCCCAGTTGGTGCACCAGATTAGTATCCCGCCTCCCTCCCTCCAGAACAGAATGTAATTAAAGATCATGGGAAAATAACACACACACACTGGTCATAAAGTTAGAGAATTTCAGGTTTGGTTCTGCTTTGCAATTTTACATGCTCCACTTCACTTCTGTATATAGAGAAATATAAATGGCTTTGGTCATTGGATATCTATTAACTCCTTGTGCGTCAGATCCTGTGAGGCAGAGATGACAGCAAGATCCACAGCAGCTTATGAGCAAGAGCCCATGCTTTGCAGAATCACACCCAATTCACCAAAAATGAAGCCTTTTGCCCAAATGGTTCTCTCTCTGCTTGCTGGCTGAATGGTTATGAAACATAAGCCAGAACTGTCTCTGTGTTCATACTGTACAGGAAAATGTTTCATGACCTACGTGAAATTTTTCATTCGGAAGCCTGCCAGGATGATCACTTTGATAGCCTCGAAGCAGAAGAACCGCTTGGGTCTGCAAAGGCCAGTACTGGAGGCACAGTGGCCCAGCTGGGTTAAAGCAGAGGTTGTTTTGTACATCCCCACCTCAGCAGTGGCATCTCCACCTCAGGTTTTCTGGTAGTAGGATGGAAACAACTGAGACCTTACAGTCTTTGGCTCTGGGGCCAAATGTCACCAGAAGAAAAATATACTGCTTCTTAATTTAAAAAAAAAAAAAAAAAAAAAAGCTTAATCTGCTCCTACAGCAGGGATAAAAATATCATCAAATTGCCATTTCTCGTCACAAGGGTAAGCAAGAGGCAACTGTTGATCTTCAGTGTCTCCCGACAGGTTCTGGAAAGGAAAAAACCCACCAGGTAATCTTCCACCGTGAAGGTAGGTGGTGGTGGGGACGCAACTCAGGATCCACATCCCAAGGTCTACCACGGCTAAATCATATTCCAGTTTGTCTCCTTTTTAAAAAGGAGAGAGAAGGCAAGAGAGGTCAATGAGAAAGAAGAGGTTCCTGCCACATCGTTTGACACACAGTGTCACACAGAATTTATGACTTGCCCAACCTGTACCACATTGTCTGTGGCGAATTTCTAGGAAATAAACCCAGATATTGGGATGGTCACTTAACTACAAAATTCCTCCCTCTCCCTCAGATAGGGAAGAAAGTAGATGTTCACCTTTACTGATGTTCTACTGTAATTATTTTTTATGGCAATTCCCCTCCATTAGTTAGAGGATCATAATGGAATAAATAGAAAAATGAGCTCAAGCCTGAGTATTCTGCATTGTAATCTAAATTAAACTAGTATTACAAATTTGTTTACATACCTCAGTTGAGCTACGCAGTTTCAAAAGTTACTTGCTGAACGTAAACATGTCTCCTGATGCTACATTACCAACCATATGCAGTAAAATATATTCTAATGTAATACAATAAAACTGAAAAACCAATAAATGTTCCTATTTATTGAGAAATTGGACCAAAAAAAGCTTATTGTCAGTTTTTAAAGACTGAAAATCAATAGATGATGAAAGGTTATATTTTTTGTTAGACTGTTGACTCTAGCAATAAGTGAGATATGGATTACAACTGGGGGAGTAAAGAACTTGTGAGAGATACAATTTGGAGCTTCTTGGGTTTTTTAGAAACTTAATTCCCAGTACTTGCGCAGCGGCAGCCATCTTGGCACCACTGGTAATG
Source organism: Fregata magnificens (assembly GCA_013389945.1). NCBI lineage: Eukaryota > Metazoa > Chordata > Aves > Suliformes > Fregatidae > Fregata > Fregata magnificens. The sequence continues at coordinate 42,511 of WAAD01036234.1, read as the reverse complement.
GGCCCCCAGAGCATAGCTCCTCCATTTCGTTGGCAAAGCCAGTTTTAAGTATCTTCCTGTCTTTAAGAGCACCCCTAAATTAAGGGGGCTCTTAATCAGACTTGCATCTACTAAGGATCATGAGTAAAGGAGATCCAGCTTTCACATACGTTCACNAAAAAAAAAAAAAAAAAAAAAAATCCTCAAACAACGTAATGAAACTCCAGCTATTGCAGTCCCACCTCTCAGGTGCCTGGATTGAGTCCACCCAGCTGAGCTGCAGCATGGGTTCCCTGGGTCTGGCCCCAATGCCCCGCGCAGTCCTCACGTAACAACAAATGCTGGATGGAAATTAGGTTAAATTGGATGCTCAGTTTGCAAAGACCTTTAGGTCTCACGCGTTTCTGAGCCTGCTGTCCTTCCTCACACGTGTAAGGTTTTCAACATCTGGGCCCTGAGTGCAGAGGTCCCATTCGAGTCTGCCATCTACATGTGGCTGAGTTTTACCCTAAAGATATGGGCGGAGAGAGATCTGGAAAACACAGATTTTAAGCACCTGTTTTCCCAGTAGAATTTATGCATGGGAGTCCGTTTAAAACCTGAATCTCTATATTCATTAAACAAAAAGTCCACAACTGTGCAGAGGCTGGGAAGGCGTTCTTGTCTCACAGTGCAAACATGTTAAAATGGAATACTAAAACAAAATACGCAGTGATAAAAAACACTGAGCTAAACATAAACACTGCATCCAGAGTCCTTAAATAGTGATCTATGCCAACGTTTTTCCAAGTGAACCAGTAGGTATGACCATTACATATAAACCCAAATATAGATGTTCTACCCTGACTATATTTCTAAACTCTGGAACAGAGTTTGAAAGGATGCCAATTACAACAGGGAGTTAGGGCTGCTTTTAGGATTTATATTCTCTTTGTACTTTTCATAATCATACAGCAGCTCAAATCTTGCTAGATGGGGGTAACGCAGTAAAAGCCTATGTTGCCTTCATATACGCAAATGTACTTCCCTGTAAAAGTTGACAGTGACCACTGGGCCTGGATGCGGCAAAGAGCGAGTAAAGCCGGCTGATGTGCTTGTGCAGTACCTGATTTTGCAAGTGCACAGAGGTGTGCAGTTACAAGTCTTCAGAAAAAAAAAAGTCCTGAGACCTTGAACGAGCTGACAGTGTGCAGGAGAGGCCATCCTACTGCTGGCCCAAGTGCTGCACTTCCATAACATAAAACTTTTGCTTCAAACTGAGGAAAACACAGAGATCACTAATTTTCATATCACGGTTTCCTTCTGTTTTCCGAGGTAGAAAGCTAGCTATTTCTAAAAAAGGGGGCTGTTACCACATATGCGTAATCACATACCAAAAAAAGATTCATGTTGTTCCTGTAAGCTTTTGCTTAAGTAAACCATGGAAAATAACTTTGATGAAATAATTTGCCCAGAGCACTGCTTGTCTGGAAGACTTCTGTAATTTAACTGCAGTTCTGTAAATAATTTGGTGATAGACAGGCCATCAGCATAATTTGGTGCTAGACCCATGCAACGTTAAGGAAATGGCCAGCAGGCCAAAACTTAAATCTGAACTGGGTCCTAGTACATACAAGGCACAGTATTAAAAACCAGTCCAAATCTATTCTTTTTGGAATCTGCTTATGCAGCTTAAAGGAAGACATTGAATTTTTACTTTGGGAATGAACACAAAGAAATGTCATGCTTCCTTTCAGTGAGGAAAAGAACACCCACATATGGTTAACCCTGCAGACCTCCATAAAGATGTACAGTATTTTTGCACAATAACATCCCAAACTACTGCCACAGCATAATTGTATAGCATAGCATTTTGTACTGCTGCTGAACTACCAGTAACTTTCATCAAGTCTCACAGTTCTCCTGTGTTGTTACCCTGTAAAATAGCAAAAGCTATTGCCCTGATTTTTAGTCAAGCCTTAACTGAGACTGCAAGATAAGAGGTACAAAATTGTATGCATGGTACATTGCACCTTTAATCATCTACCTACCTGAAATACTCAAGCAAGTAGTTAGACATCTAAATGTTCCAAGTACAGGCTTAAAATAAATGAGTTTTGTAGTACATGACTGTGTTCACATTATTTGAAAATTGGCATTCACATCCCCTCTTGATGTAAGTATCACTTCAGCCACAGGCAGATCAGAAACTCAAAGTCAGTAGCAGAGCCAAGACCAGGCCTAAGATTTAGTATTTCAGCTGAAAAAAGGGGAGACCCAATGACTGCAGGATGCTTCCCATCCATGCTTCATGTCTGGACAAACATTCTTCCATCAGAAAGGTCCACAATCAGCATTTCCTTCCTGCATCATCAGATTGTAAATCAAGATATATTCTGGAAGCCTCCTGTGATTTTTACCAAATGAGAAGGAAATGGCAGGGAAAATAATATACAAAACAAGGCAACAAAGCCATCCCTCAGCTCTACTGAAAAAGGCCTCAAGAAGCAGACACATTTATACTTCTTTTTCAATGGAAAAACAGAGGAGGAGGTGAAGTAGATGGGTTAAAAGCCAGCAAAAAGTAGTATAAAAAAAAGCCCACCAGGTATTGTTGCAAGAACCTCTAGATAAGCATCTTAAATCAGGGTAAATTACACACCTCATGCTGGTGACTCGGTCATGGGAAATTATGAAGCTACGTGATGTCTCATTTGTTGTGCTGAAAACAAATGTAAATAAATTACTGAGAGAATCTCATTTACATTTAGAAATTCATCCCGATGCATGACATGACTGCTGATGTTTTTTTAAATGACACTTTGAGAAGAAGTGCCACTATTAAAAACAGATCATAGCCACCCTAGCGAGAGCCTGTGCATGTGTGCGTGCAGGTGTGTGTGCGCATATGCGCATGCGTGTGTAAAGTTCTAGAGAGATCTTTCGGATCATTGGGAAAAAGGCTTTTTTTTACAGTTTCAGAACCAAAATGGTGGTGTCAGAAGACAAAACCATCAATCTGTATTCTTCTGTGTATTTTCCCCCTCCAGAGTGGGAAACAGAAAGACAACGTTATGGATTGGCTGCTGCCAGTACAACAGAAAGTGCAAATACTAAAATTGTAGGAACAGAAAATAGCGTGGCATGTCTCTCCATCATCAAGTGTAATAAAACTTCCCCTTAAATACACACACAAAAAGCCTTTTGCTAAGCTTTTATCTCCCCCCTCCAAGTCTCACATTTTAAGCTGTCACTGAAACAATTGAGAAGGATATCCAGGAAGCCATAAGATGGAGAGCAAGTTGAACCGTGGTTAGCTAAGCAGCATACATTCAGGCAAATATCCAAATGCTTTAGGAGCTGTCATTCTCCATCCCGCGTGGGAAGGCTGTGAAGAGACGGACTTGTTCGTATCATGATTGCTCTTATTATTACAGCAGTGAAAACACTGCATACTAATGGACGTGTTTTCAGAAAGAAGACTGTTAGATGGCTTTTTAGACTCTGTGCCTGGCTGCCTGGGCTTCAGTATCCGATACCTCCTATCCCTTTCTTTGCTTCCCAAATAGAACTCTGGAAAAAAAAGTTTGTAACATGAGGGTGAAATAAAACATATTTCCAAATGGGGACATGACAGTGTTCTACAACCCCACATACGGCAGCATATTTACATAAGCCTGCATAGGTCAGAGAGTTTATTTGTTAAGGGACAAATAAGCAGGCCATGAAATAATTATTTTTCATTGTGCCCTGCCAAACCTATCCAGCCAAAGGCTAAATTGAGCTGCTATTGTGATTATTTGAACTGTGGAGCCAAAAGTCTTCACTGCAAAGCATCCCAGCTGTCCTAAATTTTATTCTGATGGCTAGTTTTCACGCTAGCTTGAAACTTGCCAAAAATGCTCCACAAAATAGGCAGGCGGAAGGCTTGCTTTATCCAGACCTACATCAATTACTGATTTAGAGCTGTTCTGAGAACTTGATTATTAACAAATCACTTCCCGAAATTGTTATGACAAGATTCACATATGCAAATGGCAAGCTGCTCGTATGTACACAGCTAGCGAAAGAAATTAATACAAAGGTTCCCAGATTTATTTATGGTTATTTCCTATTGTGCTTTACTGCAAATTAGCCACTAAAATATTAAAAGAAAGGGGCGAGATCCAGCCGCAGCACCACAGCTTTGACATACAGCGACATGGGAACACCCAGGCCATAACTGTTCAACATGCTTCTGCCTTCGCCCACCTCCCTGCAGAAAACGATCTACCAGTGCCTTCTGGCATCAGAGGAAGCAAAACCACCACGGTAGTTTCCAAGCCGCAGATTTGGTCAGCACACGAAGGAGCAGGTAGGATTACCCCGCAAACAGCTCAGATCACAGGCTTGGGAGGATATTTCATACTTTAAACAAGGTTGACGGTGGAGGAGGGGGAACAACAAATATTTTTTTTTTAAACCTCCTGCTTCAAAGCTTAAATTAATCCCTAATAATGGAAGATTAGGATGAGAACGTGTAGAGAGAAGATTATCCCATGTCTGCCCATTGTGAGGCTCTTACAACTTTCCTTGAGGCACCTGAGGTTGGTCATTGCTAGAGACAGAACAGGAGGCTAGAAGGATCTCGGGAGCGATTCATTTCGTACTTTCGACATTTCTGTTTAAGTAACTAAGACACAAACGAAAGACAACGAGGCTAATTGTTTTGAAGGCAGCAGACTTATAAATAAATGAAATGCCCATCATTTGGTATCAGGCTGTACATACCGCAACCCCGACGAGACAAGTGCACCTCGCTGCAGCTGCCCTCCTTCTCCTCCACATCTCCTACTATTTTTTTTATCCTGTTTGTAATTTCACTGTAATATCCCCAGGGCAGCAACCACTCCACATTTACACATGAATTAGAACAACACCTCGCACAATGGCATACCAGTCCTGATTGGACCTGGACTGCTCCTGGGAATGCTGCTGGGAATGCTGCTATAAAAAGAGCTCATAAATGTATAGAGTACAGCACAGTAACACACACATACACGTATACCTTTTATCACAGTTAACATCACCAGAGTGTTAACTCTTTGTTTTCCCAATAAAACTGCGGATGGTTTCATTTATTTCCAAGCTCCGAGGTGGCTGCAGGATGTGTAGCTAAGATTCAGCACACCTTCACCAGCATACTCTGTGAACTTAGGTGTATACTATGGATAAATAGTTGTTGGCTACCAGTTGATGGACCTCTTATTTATTAGACTAAAAACTCCACACAATCAAATTCTGTGGAAAATCCAAGATCATAATTTCTTTTTCTCCGGCTCCTGGTGGGTTGGTAGCATTACAGGGCCTTCATCTGCTTTTCCGTATAACCTTACACTCAATGCAAGTTTTGTCCGTAACATAACTATGGAGAGTTTCTGTCTCACAGAAACATGACCCTCCTTGTTGGACATTCTCAGTCTCAGCTTCTCTATGAACTTCCCACAACTTCTGACTTAACTCTTGTTTCTTTTGCCCAGTGCGCCCACGGCTCTAACCGAAGCAAACTCTACGCAGTGTCACGCTTCCACTCCAGAGAAAAGATCATTCGGGAATGATCTTTTTACTTCTACAAAGACAGTAAGAGACCGTGGTCTATATGGAATAGGCTACTGACAACCCTGCACACACTCAGTCATAGTCAGATATGTGACAAAGTCCAATGAAATCCTATTAGGGAATAATACAAATGACAGAGCTTAAAGAATACAGTTAGCTCCTAATTAAACAGCCCATAAATCTGTTCAGAACTTACAGAATTTATCACCAGAACAGGAATCTCAAGACCTTTCAGAAAGTCTCATTTTAACAGACCTGTTGTCCACCGAACCAACAACTCTGTTGCTTACAGACGAGATATTTCACCAACTTAAGTACTATTAAAAGATGATTATGCACTGAGCTTTCCTGAAATTGTATAACATTTGCATGGCATAACACATACTCTTACTTGTTCACTGCAGTCTGATTCAAAGTGCTATAAATATGTTTGCCCTTTCTGCTAAGCCCGCCTAAGGGATTAGCAACCCCCCAAAAGTTCAGTTGAATATTAACTGCATTAACTTTGCAGACTGTAACATACTGTTACACTCAAACAGCCTACGGTGCAGTATGGATGACTTGCTTAATAAAAAATGTTTTCATGCAAAGCCCTATTGCTAGAAAAAAAGAATTTGCTCTGTCAAAGGGGGTGACCTCTTCCATTTAACTTCATAAAGCAAACAAATAAAAGGGGGATCTTTACAGGGATGTCCAGAGAAACACTTATCGTTTTGTCTGTCAAACCAGATGGACTTCCCTTGGCAACGCAGCACCAGCTCCACTCTATGTTAGAAATTAAGTCAGTTCACCATGAAAAAAACCCTGTGAAATACAGTAGCAAAGTGTCATCTACCATAGTAGTGTGAAGTTAAAAACTAGAAAAGAAGTATGACTGACTGTTTGCTTACTTATTTTGTTAAGTAAGTAGTGCTTTGCATGCCAACTCCCATAAAAAACACATGTGCCAAAAGACTTTCCAGCACAAAGTTATATAGCAGTGAAGACAAATAAAAGGAACAGGAAATATTTAAAAGTTGGAAGAGGGACAGTTGATAGGAGTGTAAAAGGGAGCTGACTTGATAGCTGATGCCAAAAGTCAAGGAAGAGCGGGTTCTTAAACCTCCTAAGTAAAAAGCTCCCAGGCAGAGGCACAGGGTAACTGGCAGTATCTGATCAAAAGATGAAGAAAGGGAAGGAGAAAGAGGAAAACAAGAATGGCTGGGATAAGTTTCTGAGGGTTACAAGGTATAAAGTAGGACCAATAGAGCTGCTTGAAGTATCCAATAGATTGTTTAAATACTTTTGAAGATTAAAAACCCCTCCTTCATTATAACAGCAGTAATTAACAAAAATGTAGAACATGCCTATTATCTGCTGAAAATAGAAATTGCATAATACATTTTCTTTGCTTTTATAAAAATAAATGAACAAACCTTCTCTATGTTGCTGTGGGAACGTGCAACAACTCTCAAAAAGAACTTGATACCGAACGCCACAATGAAACCTGTCTCATTCGGTCTTCCAGGATCACGTATGTATCAATTTGTAAAAACACACTCTCCCATACGAAGAGTCTTGGGTGTAATCAGAAACTAAATCAAAACTTTAAGAATTAGAAACCATATTTCTCCATAATGCTGTACACTTACTTGCTTCTGCCATTCACCATCACCATTATGTTGTCTAGAAATGGAGACCAACAATAGATGTTGGCAATTATGCAAGAACTTAAACTGCAAAGAGCCTCAGACCACAGCATTAAACTGGAATTAAAGCTTTACAGGAAAAGAGAAGTGTTTCACTCCCTGCAATCACCTCCCTCCCTTACACACACACACTGCACACCTGCTACCCACCAGCCAGATGGGACTGAATTCTCCTGAATCAGATCTTGGACTTTCAAGCTCAGCTTGAGTTCAATTGGATTTCAAGACATCAAAATATATTATCATTTCACATTCAAAAAATTACATTGGTGTCCAGGAGCTCCTAGTTTCAGTGTTGTTTGCACAATTAGATATGTATTGAAGTGGGATTATTGCCCCAAATGTACTAATACAAACAAATAAAATGCAGCTGTGCAACAACATTTAATTTAATTACATATGCTGACTTAATGCATGAAAAACAGAAACAGGCTGATTTTGTATCATCAGCATGTTAAGCGAGATTGGGAATTTAGCTAATTCATAGTGACCAGTAGTGTTTTTTTAAAAGTCCATAAAGGCAATTTAGCAGCCCAAACTCACTTAAACATTGTAGGAACTGGCCCTTAATGCACAGGTATCATAAAATTTTAACACACGTTAAGAAAAAACTGGGAAGCATTATATTCCTAGAGAATTTGCTAAGCTTGCATAATGTAACGTTTATCATCAATAAAGTTTCTTTAGTTAAGAGACCTCTAGCCTGTTCTTCAGAAGGAGGTCTCTCTCCCTCTACTTCAGCAGCACAGCTCCACCAAGTCCCTGTTTCCTGGATTTCAGTGGACTGCTCACAACTGGCAAAGTCGCATTTTTAATTGTGACTGGCCTCTGACTAGTCTTTCTCCACCTTCTCCGTCGGTTCTGAAACCAATTTGAGACTTGCAGGGGATTAACAAGTCATCGGCCAGCAGCAAGACGTTCTCCACAGAGACCAGGGGCATCTGGAAGCTGCTGCCGGTGGTGTTCCGCCAGAGCTGCGTCTGGCAAGCGCTGAGGCGCAGAAATGCGAGTCCTGCTTGCTTGGCCAGCCTTGGACTGACCTTTAGTCGTAACGGGGAACAGGAGTTTTGTTAGTGAACACAGAGTTCTGGTCTACACATTTTTTAAATTGATTATTTTATTGATGTAAAGTGCCCAGGTGCCCTCATGACAGTCACTAATATAGATTTTGAAAATAAAATTAATTAAGGGCCAGTCTGGACCACCTTTACTGTCATCATGTAGTACCCTTTTCTACAAGTAACAATGCTATCAACCAGCAAGCACAAGTATAGTGTTTGTAGAGTATTTCATTACATCTCAAAAGACTTGACTGTGGAGGTCAAGATCACTGTTACCTATCTACGCGCGTGCACGCACACACACACGCTCACTCACACACTCTTCTCTCCTACCTTCCAAAAGGGGAACTGAAGCACAGAAAACTTAACTGACAAAAGTCCGTGCTGGAGTGCCCGCTGTGCCGCACCAGGATCTGTCCCTCCATACCGCGGCGAGAGCACGGCACGGCGCAAGCCTGAGCGGGAGCAGAGCAGCCTGGCACGCAGGCTAATCTGAATTACACTCATCCAGCCCTTGAAATGGTTCCTCATTAGCTGCGGGTTAATGGAGTCCCAATGAGTAGTGTTATTTTCATCCCCTGCCTACTGAACACAAAATTCATTTGCAAATATCCTGTAAAATACTGCAAAGCAAGCCAAAGAGATATGACAACATAAGAGGCATACTATTTATGGAATGCACTTACCGTCATTTAGAAAAGGAAGCTGACATGAGCAACAGCCTAAATTTAGCAACACATTTAGTTTTTATTCACTAGTCACAATGACAACATTTTAGAAGGCTACCGCACACCTTGTGCGCCGAAAGGTTCCACTGAAATCAAGACAGACTTTGATCTGAAAGGAATTTGGGATCAGCTCCTTAATGAATACAACACTGAGTTAAATTAAGGCAATCACCATCTTGACTTTCTATTCCAAGTAGATATAAAATTACATTGATTGCAGGAAATGGTGGCATTCAAACAATATTGCAATGGGCAAAGCCTGAAAGCTAAATTCATTGTCGAGCTAAACTAGGCTTTCAGAGGGCACCATTTGATTTGAGGGAAAAAAGCATCTACAAACCACATATTTTCAATTAATAGTTTAAAAGGCATAGAGTAAGAAAGGAAAAACACTGGTCAATATGCCACATGCCACTCAAAGAAGCAAAGTCTCTGCAGGTAGATGTAGATACTCTGTGTGTGTGTATGTGTATATATATATATATATACACACACACACACACACACACACACACACACACGGGTGGGTGCATGCATGTGTTTTTGTTTGGGTTTTTTTTTTAAGGCAGGCTGTACTACAAAGGCCAAATTTGAGATCCAGAAAGACACAATGTATTTCAGAACAGCCTGAGTATGCTCTTTTATCCATGCTATCTTTAATTCAAAAGTAATTTCAAATCAACAACACACAAAGTTAAACTTAGTTCTCTTGAAAACTCAGAAAAAGAATTAATTCGAACCCTTACCTTTGGCACCTTAAAGACTTTTGGCCATGACTTACCTGTATAAATAGAAAGAACTAATTTACTACAGAAATGCCCATGGGCAAACATGTTCTGGCTAATGAAGTGTTCAGCTTTTGCATGATTAACCAGCTGGTGGGGGTGGTGTAAAAATCACAGGGCATAAAATAATAAGAAAAATTGATTAGCAGCTCTCTTTTAAAGCACTCTATGAAAAATTTCCTTATTTTTGCTCAGCAGTTTGGAAAGTGACTGTACAGAAAGATAGACTCGAATGACTTACCAAGGAGCCAGGCAGAGACTGCACCAGGCACTCACTCCTCCAAGACCTGCATCGCAGAGAGGTTCAAGTGAAAAGCGAGATACCAACCAGCGCCATGGCTGGATTACTTATACAACAAGTCCTGCCACTAGTCATAAAGGTAATTTTCTTCTGTATTGCGAAAGACATTATATAAAGTTAAAAACTATGACTATGCTTTGAGTCAGTTCAGTTTCTTCCCCAGCGCTCTACTCTTGAGCACCTTAGCTGGCTACAGCTACTGCTGTCAGCCAATTTAAGAAGTGCCTCCATGTGAGCCAAGGGATTCATACGCTACTTAGAAATAATGCACACATTTAGGTGATGCTGCGTAAAGGAGATGGGTTTTGCACTCACTAGTGACAAAAATCCCCTTGCCCTTCCCATCCTGTACAAGGGGTCTCTTACAAGCTCACATGCTCTGCCCTCAAAACAGGACCTAATTAGTGTACAAATACTTGGCAGACAGGTCAGAAAAATAAATTTATCATTAACTGTCCCCTAAACCACGGCAGGTTATCCTGAAGCAGTTTCACTTCCTACATGTTTGCTCTAGGTCCCTTCAGCTGTGGTACAACTGGCATGTAACAGTTTCTTTAAGAAGGAAAAATACATATTTTTATGGCTCGAGATTACTTCAGAAATATCAAACAGCTGCTCATATAAAGCACATGCACCAGTAATAAGAAACTGCAAAAATTTAAGCTACAGATAATTTGCAATAGGCCATTGTAATAATCACAGACCTCTCTACCTTCATTACTTCTATGGAAAATGCATGTTTTACACCTATTTCGGGACTTTTAAAAACTGGTTTATAGCTACGTACCATGGGAGAAGCGGGCAAAGGATCTGCATCTCAGGGATTTGCAATGTGTTACAGCCCTGGGGAGGCAGCCATAACTTCGACACTGGGACTTGATGGGTTGGGAACCTACATTAACTCCCTTTGGCAATATACAAGCAGTCACCTTACATCCATGGCTGATTTCTAACTGCAACCAGATATTGCCTCCCAGAGCTTCCCCTCTCATGGTATATGATGGTATATGATATACCTTCATATGCCCAGCTAATTGAATATGAATTCAATTCTTAAATCACGCTGGTATACCGTGCACGCTGTGATTCAAACTATTCAATCATACCATGGGATTCTTTGCAAGGAGTAACAATTTTACCTGAAGTGAGACTTATTGTGCGAAGAACCAAAGTGGAACTCTGAAGCCCTTTTTCCTTCTTTCCACGACCCCTCCATTTATCTTAATTAGCCCTTTCTGAGGAAGACACTATCCCTTTAAATGCGCCAAAAGAGAGATTTTTTCCATGTTTTTCCCCACAGGAGCCAGTCAGATTATCCTGAGAACGGATCGCTTCACGCATACACCATACACTCCACTTCACCCAAAGATTCACACCAAAGAATCGGTCAGGCTTATGCAGGTTAGATAACTACACAAATATTCCATAGTGGTCTTCCTTTCTTGTCAGGTACATCTGAGAAAGCTTGTCACTAACTTCACAGTCAGTCAAGACTTCTGACATCAAAGAGGTTTTTGCATGTTTTCGAGGCTCTGCTGGATAGGTGGATCTTTCCACACTTGCATAGTTCTTGCTTTTGAGCCTCCCCTAACCTTTCGGAAACATTTCTACGTATTAACGCTTAGGGAAGTTGCTGACAGAAGCAAACAAAAATAGAGGAAAACTGATAACATTGTCATGAAGCAACATTTCCCTCAGTACAGCAGCTGGGAAGTGCTATGTCCAGATAGAATTCACAATAAAATAGAAGTTTCTAGTTAAGCGAGAAGTAGTATTAAATTCCACTTGACTCTAATTTCTATGGTCATATTTGAATCATGAGCAATTCCTAGAATGTCAGGTATTTCTAACTCTGATCAACCGGGACCCTGACAGCACTGGAGCTTGTAAACCGCGTTTGAAGCTATTTTCAAAGATGGTAACAGCCTAACATGCTTGCAACACAATTCATTAATTGCAGCCATACTTGCTAAGAAATTATGCTGTGGACTATCTACGTAACATCACAATTTTGGCTAGGCTACTTGTTTAAAAAGTAAATTAAAAAAAAAAAAAAAATGCCTGTTTGCCATAGAAAGGGAATGCTTGTTAAAATCGTATTGCCTTAAAGGAATTCAGAAATACAGCTATGAGGCACAGCTGTTTTACAGATGGAAAAAACCTAATTCTTCAGACCTGTACGCTCTACTCCAAAAGCTTTATTTAATTATCTGTTTGTTTACTTACAAGCAATTGCTTTGGAAGAGCCCCCCAGTGAGTATACGCCATGTGCTCTGTAGAGGGGTCAAGCACAAGATACAGGCTGCGGACTATGGGTTTAACTTCAAAGAACATGCATACACAAAGGTATTTAGGTGCCTAATTCCACTTATATCAACTCTCAGTGAAATTGATAAGAGAGTAATCACCCCTGAGGACACGATCCTTTGACATTAACAGGGATTCCTCATCTGGATCCAGGTCCGTGCTTTTTTGGACAACAAAACAGCAGAAAATAAAAACCATTTTGCTCCGTGGCCTCCCTCTCCTCACCTATATTGCAGTTTCTCTAAGGTTGACCATGGTTCCCAGTAGAGGACACAACAGCAAAACAGGCTGGCCTAATTAACTGGAGTTTTTCATACTAATTAGTAAAAACACGAGCATAAAGCAATCAATAGGACACCTTATGCCACTACTGCTTAAGTCTGCTTTGACTACCTTTGGTTCAGCCGTACCCTTGAAGCACATTTGGAGGGTTCTTCCTACCACCCTCCCACGCAGCATCAATTTTTAGTGAGGATAATCTTTCCTATTATACTAGAAATTGATAAGCAACGTTGTTAACCTACGTGATGCAGCTAAGAATCAAGTGTAAAGAGCATAGCGAGGAGCCACAGGATTTTTTTTTTATAAAGTATTTTGATTACCCCTAACTTGATTATATACTTGACCAATGAGTAACATAGTATGATATTAACCCTATTGCAAACAAGTTGCATAGACTTGTGTAACATGCCCGTCCCACTCAAGCTCGAGGGAAACCATGCTCTGTTGCTTCACTGTACATTCAGCAACTTACTTCTAACTGTATGAAAAAACAACTCAACAATTTCTTCAAAAGTCATTTTAAACTCTTTCTGAATAACTTCTGAAGGACAGCTGGCAAGAAAGTAGCATGTTTGAAGAAGAGATAAATACAGAAAACCTGTAAACCATCTTCTCCAACTGAGAGACCGAACTGCTAAAATTAGTTCCTGGAATTTCTCCTTTGGGTGCCAGTTTGGGTCTTGTTCCAAATGACCACTAACTAACAATCCTCCTGACTTTGAAATAATCCACAGCTAGTCAATAAGACCTATTTGCTGATTAGGTGCATGCAACCGCCTCGCAAAACATCACATATTTGTAACCTTATTTTAAAAAACGGACTTTTGTTCCAATGTACTGAAACTAACTGTACAAACACAAAGAACTCAGATGCCCTCTCAACCCCCGCTGGAAGAGACAAGTGAGTCCTTCTAAAATTGCAGACACACGCTGTCAAGTGCAGGTGTTTGTAAACAAGTTTGGAAATGTTTCTAATTATAAACCATAAGAGTTAAAATTAGAAGTCCAATCCGCTAGCTTTAAAAAAAGAACTTCCAAAAGGGTTCATCTAAATGAGAGCAACCAGTGACGTTTAATCTAGTCGCAAGAGCAGAATTTCTGTGCAGAGTGGCATACTGCTCTTCATCAAACTTTCCACTATGAGTTACAGTACATTTCTTTAAAAAAAAAAAAAAAAAGGATTTGATAAGAGTTTTAATTTACTGTCATACTATGATACTGTATATTTGAATGTGCAATCTAAAAATACCCTAGTCACAGGTCTCCTGCATTTCATATAATTAAAAAGGAGAAAAAAAAAAATGTTCCCAAAACTTCTAAATCTGTCTTGGCTGCCAACATCAAAGTTCAGCTTTTATGGGGAACTTCCCATGCTGACCTTCTGAGAACTCAAACCAAACTGCTTGAAGGAGCCTTACTCTTCTGGATGACATTCTCCCCGATAACCTCACCTGCTGCAAAGCTTGGCTTACCCTGCCCTGGCACAAACTGCCAAGGGATGAAACTGGGGAGGGCAAAAGTCATCCCAGAGCTCTGGCCGATGCAGATCTCGGGATGCTGTCACTGAACTGGTGGTGTTTCAGCCTTGCTTCCACCACTCTGGTGTGGAGGTCAGAAACGTAGTTCCAAGGAGCAACATACTTTGACTGGCACCTCAGACAGAGGCTGGAGGGAGGCTATTCCTGCAGTCCTTGTACACCCCGAATTGAGTTTAAAAAGCACTATGATGAGATAGTGCAGGCAGAACGATGGACTTTACCTCTGCGGAAGCTTTGGTAGAAAGCAGAGCTTTTACCAGACTCAAGGAGAGATGGCTCTCTTTTTAGGGGGAAAAAAAAGGTTAATACTGGAATCTCTTGATCTTCACATTATTCCTTAAGGGAAATCTAACAGCACATTTGACCATGTCAGAATAGCTTCGGCTGATTACAAGTGAGCAAACATGAAATAATTTCAGAGAGGCTTGACTATGGCCTCGCTTCAAGCAAGGGTAGTCTCTTGCTGCACTGTCCTGAGAAAGCTGGAATGGGAAATGGATTAAACAGTGAGGATCTGCTCCCGGAACGAGGTGGGACTGGCCCGGCTCAGCAGACATCCCTCTGTTCCACACCTACGGTACAGGCAGGGGCTGTGAGGTACAGGGGAACGACAGCTCTTTGACTCCTGCACAGCCGGCCTCCTCCTCTATCAGGATGTTATATGACAGAGGAAAAACCCAAACCCTCAAAAACCAGGACAGAGAGTAAGTTGCCCTTGTCCCATCGCTAGGGAGGGAGCTAGTTCACATAATAACCACTATCCCTCCCTTCCTTTTTCTTCCTTTCCTTTTCTTTTTCTTTTCAGTATTCACTGTGTAAAAATGATAACAGTTTCCCCATTTTTTTCCGGACAGCATTTTGGAACTCACTGCCTTCAACAAACACGACCTTACCAGTTTAGTGCCTATCTTGTAGCTAGGAAGTGCGGTGCTGCGTCAGGATGAGAATACAAATGTGCTTTCAAACTGGGAGCCTTGCAAGTGGCGCTTCCTTTGCTGCAAGCCATGGATATAACCCGGAACCGCTTACCACTCGAGCCAACCCTTTTTTTTTTTCTGTTTTGTTACTGACACGAGTAAGGGCTGGAGAAGCCCAGTTCTCCACTTTGATGAAGGGACCACAGTAAGTAGGAGCAGAGTGAGGGTGCATCTCACCTGCTTCTAACAGCAGCTGGTGGTCGCTCCCCCTCTTTTCCTTGGCTTGGGTACCTCGTCCTCCCCTTTCCTGGCTGGTGCAGTGAGAGCTCCCCCTCCTGTTCCAGTCTAACCAATGTTAGACCTTGTCCTACTGGAAGCGTGGCCTGAGTGAAGAGAGCAGGTTCAAAGGCAGTATCAGTGAGCTAGGTTTCCTGCTAGAAACTGGCACCCAAATTAATCCCCTGAGGGGGAAATAGTATATATACTTCTCTCTTCCATATATATGGATATATATGGAATCTTCTTCCAACTAAAATCTTCCAATTAAAACCTATGTAAATGTATTTCTTTATTAAACATAGATATGTGTGCACATGCACAGGTTTGTATACATACTCTGACAGATATATACTATATATATTGTGTATATACATATATATGTGCACACACACACATATAGCATTGGAACTCCTTAATGCCACTAATCTCCTTGCTATTTTATTCAAAGTAAGTATAAAAATCATTAGTTTCTACAAGCCCATCTAACTTCGGGAGCATCTAAGCTTCTGCATGTACCTGTACCGTGTTCAGCTGGAAAAACATTTTTTCCTAAATGAATACATATTGGAGCTGTGTTTGCAAATTTAAAAAAAAAAAAAACAAACCAAGCTTTTCGCTGGGTATATAAATATTTTAATTAACAATATGTATGTATTTAGGAGATTCTGCATCAAAGTCTAGATCAGATAGGGCAATTAACCCATTACAGTTTTTCTAAGATATTTGGTAAAAGAAAATACATTTAGGAAATGCTTAATCGGACTTAAATTAAGCATTTGAGTGCTAAAATAATCTCAGAAAGTGATTTATTTCTAATATTGTCTGCATGGTCAAAATGAAAGCACGAAGAGCAGCGCAATTACATATATCTTCTACCAAAAATAGCTGAAAAATACTATAGAAGAGTGCCTGCTGGGTTGGTTATAAAAGTAAAGTATAATCCATTAACTGCTAATTAGAAGCATCAGAAGCAGGCTTTGCTGCAATAAGAGCTGGCCCCTAAGTAGATGTTTCTGTAACCATTTAAAGGCACAGGGTTTCTCCAGTTGCTGAGAATGGAGCTTGGATGGTTTCAGCATAAAGGCCATGTGAAAGGAGACTATGGCATTTGGCCATGTTACCCAGCTGTTTTCTAAATATGATGACAGGTGCCATTTTTTCCATTTGATCGTGGAACGTAATACATCTTCAAACAAATTTTCCCCAACTAGTCTGGTGCAGTTACATTTCAGAGATTCAAATATAAGATTGTTTTTTTTCTCTGACAGACACATATTGCAGATTCTTTGGCAGATATCTCATTATCTGCCTTTTTCTCAAAGCCGATTTTTGTTATATGTATTATTTTGCTTTTCACTGCTATTGTAGGAGGGAAAGAATAAGCACTTGGGCAAAGGATTTAATTCTGAAGGAATTTAAAAAAAAAAGAAACAAAAGGAAAAAAGCTACTATTTATAATTAGACTTAACAAATTTGCCTTGCAATAAGGAAGGATTCTCTTCGCCTCTGTCCACTACTTCCTAAAGGACAAGAAGTATTCCCATAATTTCTCCTATTCTTCATCTGACTAGCTGGTCAAGCCAAGCTCCTTTCCAACTACCGAAGGCCAAAAAGGCCTTTCGATCCAGTTGCGTATCAAAAGGCCTTAAGGGGCCAGGGCAAAAAAAAGGTGAAGCCAAAAGAAATGCCAGTACCACAGCTCCCTGCAGAAGCAGCCAGGACACGGAAAGCGGCAGTTATGGACATGAGCAACAAAGAGATGATGCCTTGAAATGGATGACAGGCTCCAAACCCCAGCCATGCTGGATGCGGAGCCAAAGGGAGCTCGGCTTCCTCCAGGGCTTGAGTGGCCTCGAGCAGTGGATGCTGGCAGGACACAAGTCAGGCTGCGCAACTTGAAGAATCAGGATAAAAACAAGCAGATAACTAACTTCCCCTGTTAAGAAAAGGGACATAGCTAGCACGAGGGGAAATAGTTCAGGTCAGTGTTTTGGGCTTTTCATCTACATGGATTGACCAACTAGTAAACAAAGGAAGAAAGTTTGTGTGGGGCAGGAAATGAGGGCATTTAGGTTTTTTCTCTCTGCCCTATTTTCATCTACAAACACAGAAGAAACTTTTTTCTTTCTTTTGAAATGGTGAAACAGGGTCATCCATTATGAAAAACTGAGATGGCAAAGAATCATTTTCTGAAGTTAAACATCTAAGAAACAATAAAACTATGACTACCGTAGAAATAATAAAATGAAATTTAGCTTAAACCAATGTCTTAAATATTTGTTAACTCTGGCAGCAGCTTTTACAAGGCAGATGAGTACATCTATTTTCATTCTGTGTGTAAGAAAACAACTGTAAAATGCCTCAAAGCCACGGAGGGAGTCAGTGTCAAAGACACAATTAGTAGTTCAGAAGTTATCTGATTCGGGTCACATGGTGTTCCAAAAACCATACCTAAATATAGCATGCAAGAGATCCGCACAAAGAGCAATCCCATCATGGGAGCAAACTAAACTCTCCACAAAATTAATTAGGGTTATTTTGAGGCAACCAAAGGAAAGCGAGGAGGAAAAAAAATCAGCCCTTGCTCTGCCCCGTTCTGCAAGAGCAGATGTCGCTGGTGCGGAAAAGCCCCAGTTTGCAGCCCGGGCACGTAGGGAGATGCTTTGGTTCCTGGGGGAAACCCCACAGGGCACTAACGTGGAAGGTGGGTGGAGGGCACAGTGCGGCTGTATTAAGGAATATAGCTCGTTGGGGAAGAGGATGATCCTGCCAGTAAAGGGACTGGCAGGTAACGTAGGCGTAAATACCCAGGCGGGAAGCCAGCATGTAAGCTGCTTCTGTAGCTGTTAGCGGCATCCTTCTAACAGAGAAAACAAACACCTTTTTGGAAAGGGAAGGTCCATGTAAATCATACCCTTGGCATGGACCAAGACTCTGGGAAAAGCTGACGCTTCCCAAGGCAGAATGGAAAGAAAATTCCCTGTTGGAAGTTGTTACCTCTGAAAGCCTCCATTAGGATTGCCCCTTGCCAGGGCAATGCATGAAATGCAGCCTATAGAGCTAATTCCAACAGCCTTCCCTATGTTTAGGCATCGGGAGCAACCACATGGAAAAGCGTACAGAAGATCGTCAAAAGGCAGCAGGAGCAGGAGAAAGAGAGGAGCATTCCTCAGGTCTCTCAGGTTTCTTTTGGTCCTCCTCCGTGAAGTGGCGATGCTGTTTCCTACATTCCCTGAACAGCAAATTGCCATTCGGCTTCTGACCACCACTGATCTACAGGCTGATTTCAGCAAGCTGCCCAGGTTCACAATTTCCCTATAAAACCTTTTTTAAAAAATCAAAAAAGTCTGCTCGTGAACGCCATGGTGAAGGTTTTAAGATGACCACGATGACTGATTTACCTTTGCATCACCTTTGTTCCTATGTAGCGGGGAAAACCCCGTTCTTCACTCAAGCATTAGAACAAGCAGGACATCAATGTTACCCTGAAGGCCAAGGCAAAGCTGAAGTACGGGCTATGGAGAGCAGGGGAGAGAGCAGGACAAAGCTGAGGAGAGCTGGTGTCGTGAGGAGTGCTGCTGTCAGCAGGTAGAGAGCAGGCTCTCAAGCCCAAACCGTGTAGCAGGTGCTCCAGAAGGCAGGTAACGAACAGTCTGAGTGCGTGTGGGACACAAACTGCAAATTTCGGCTTGAACGCTTCAGGCCATTAGCAGGTGCTTCAGGCAGTCATCCAAATCAAAGTAAGAAAGTGGAAAGAGCCAAATGCTGGTTAAAGAGGTTTGCAAACGCAAAAATCCCAGCGCGGGCAGATAAAACGTTTCTCGGGTTGTGAGAGCAGGCTAGTAAGAAAAAAAGAAACAAACAAAAAGCATACACAATTTTTGTAAAAAAGGCTGTGTTGGGGATTTTACTACCATGTACTTAAGCCCTGAGATGCAAATGCTGGCTGGGATGCTGAGCTCAGCAGTTATATGTCCTCAGGTGGTTAGAGACAAGACAAAAAAGGGCTGGCATTTGGGGAAAATAGAGGGCCCATTTGACAACGCTTCACTTGAGCGTAAGAGGGTTTCCCCTGCGGGTATTGTCCCAAAGAAAGCTCCGGGCAAGTTTAGACTGGTTCATTACTTGTCACATCCAGAAGGTGAGTCAGTTAATGATTACACTGACTCCCTTTTGACTTCAGTTTCACGTGTTTTGAACCCGAGAACTGCGCTCTCATCAACTCAAATACCACTCGCAACAAACAGAAATACGGAGGGTATCTGCTTTTCAGTTGCTCACAGCACATCTATAGTTATTTGTCAGGATTTCACTGGCGGTTTGCAAACCATATTTTTGGTAGCTGACACGCAGCGCTTACAACCCACGTCGGGGCGGAGGGGTGTCACTTTTCTATATAAAAGTACGGGTCAGAGACCTGGCACTTGCTTTATTAGGATTAGTCTCCAAAGGGCCCAATAGCGGGGCCTTGAAGGTTTCCTTACAAAAGCTGAATATCATAGAATCACAGAATATCTGCTTCCTCAAGGGTTAATTCCCTGAGGACTCCTCAACCTGGAAAAACACTACTTGCTTTAAGTTACCTTGCACAAGCATAACAAATAGGACGGGCTACTCCACACAGCTGTTGATGCGGATTAATTATATCGGCCAATGATAGTATACTTAAATCAGACGGTCACTTGAACATTATTGGTAAAGTTCTCCTCGCTGAGGGTTGCATCCTTTGCCAGAGGCTAGCAGGCTTGACAGAAGGAGAGAAACAAATTCCTTTCATCAGAGTAACATGAGTCAATATGTGGAAAGATACTTCCATCTGCTCTGTGTTTCTGGTGACATGACATTACCGTATAATTTGGTATACATTTCTAACAGAATAGATAAAACAAGATGGCTCAGCAAGTATCGTTTACGTCCCACATCTATGGGAAGTCCTCTCAAACCATTTTCAACGTACAGCGCTACACGAGCGGCTGAGACTCGCAACGGAAATGCTGGAGGGAAAAACATGTTGCTGTTCATTTCAGAGAGTTATGGCACAGGCAGACATCTATGGTGCGCTTCTAAAAAGAAACACTTTATATTTCTCAAAGTGCTCTCCCAAGAGGCACGTTTGGTCAGCTACAGAAATCACCAAAGGAACCCGCTGAGTCCAGCAACTTGCGGACGCACACAGCTTACCAGACGTAACCCATCAGTAGAGTGGCCTGTGCTGTTTCTGCATTAATTTTGTGTCCCTGTATGTTACCAGAGCCCTGGGACTTTCATGGTCCGTGGGCAGCAAATCGGCTGAGCCAAAAGGGAAGGTTCCACCTGACTAGGCCAGCAGGAGCTATATTAAGCTTGTCTCAGCTGGAGGTCATTCTGCATATTTTGAAGGCTGCTTTCTTGGTAGTTGGTCAAGCAATCGGTGTCCAGAAATTAAGAACTTGATTTTTTATAACACCCATAATACACAGAACACTTCTGAAGTCTAGACCCTACATATGTAAAGGTTTTAATTTTTAAAATGTTTGATCAAAGCCATTTCTTTCAGGGCCAAGCAGGCTCTAGTTGCTTCGTGTCTCATTCCTAGTAGGCTGCTGGTAGCCCAGCGGCTAAGAATTCATTTTCACAATTCCAAAACACTTTTTGATACTTCCTGACCAAATGGCTTTGCAGTGGAAATTGGTTTCTGCCACCATCTGTTGTTACATAGTTCGGAAGTGCTAGCATTTTCCTTCAAGAGGGAAGAAGTTGGGGGGGACGCATGGCCAATCCCAATGGAATAGATATTCTTTTCCTTACTGTCACTTTATGGGGAAGGCTCGGCCTATTTCTCAGCAGCTGTGAAATTGTCATCAGCAGGATTTTTTACAAAGCTTGGTGGCATATGGAATATATTGCTCACTTAGTACTGTAAAACCAATCTTGCTGCATAACTGAGCTAGGCAAAGAAAGCAGGTGCTTGATTAAAAACAAAAACAAAAAAAAATCCATCATGCATCAAGCCTCTATAGACTTTGTAGAAACCCTAGACAAGGATATTTTAGAGACAATTATGTTTTTCAATTAACTAAATAATATTTTGGAGAAGCTCCTAGGCTTCTCAGTGGGACAGTCCCTTAAAAACGAGCAGGTGAAATCACCGTGTCACAGAATGACATCATATTCTGCCGTTCACAGAGGTGACATTCACATTCCACACCAAAGGGAAGTGTCATCCCCCCTCTGTGATACATTAAAACTGCAAGGGTCCGGTCTTCATTTCTGGTGCGATAGGAGACTATTTATTTAACATCAGTTTTAGGTCATCTCTTTTTGTCACAGCCTGGCCTTATTTTTACAGCTCTGGATTAGCCAAGAAGTAAATTAAACAAAATAATAATAACGAAAACCCCATGGCATTCTGGTGCCTGTACATGCTGAATTACAAATACAGGGCTAGAATTGCAGAAGTTCAAGTTCTCGCTATAGAAGACACCCAAAGAGTAACAAGAGAGAAATAAGCTTGTTGAATTGGCTTGACCCTGAAGCGCAAAGTAGTCAACAGCATTTTCATACATGGCCAGAGAAAAACTAACTCTAAGAGAAACTGTCAGAAAAGGGGTCATGAAGAGATGTCGTTAACGTCCCCACTGCTATATATTCCACAGCAAACGTCCACTCAGCTATTCACAAGCATACACACACAGACATATTCACGGTCACCTGTGTTCTGCTGTATCTAGGAGAACAGCCACAGCAGGTGAAACCAAAGGGCCCTACCCTTATAGGCTTGTTTGGGACAGTGGCAAACAGCAGATGCTTAGTGAAGGTCATGGGGCAGGCGTATAGTGTCAATTCCCCAGACTGCTCTTCCCAACATCCATCTATTTGCAGCTCAGAGACTTCCTTTAACACAATACATAAAATTTTTCCAGATTAGCGATCCGCTTTTAGAAATCTTCACTTGCAGTTACAGACTTTTTTTTAGAGCAAGGTTCTCCAGCTACGTCGCACGTTTCTTGTGCTAAGCGAGCTACTACATACCGATATGGAGAAATCCAGCCTGCTGCCCTCATCCCAGAGGAAAGGGCAAAACAAGTATTTGGGTAGCACGTGCTGCTTGAACTGCTACACAGGTCTTCTGCGCATAGTCCAGCGGAGAGGAGGGCTCTGCTACAGCCGTTACATTGCACAGCAGGAACGCTGTTTCTGTGATTGCGGCAGTTTGGAAGTCTTGCCCTAGAGGTTATGTTTTTAAGTGGCGCATACACTAATAAAGCCATAAACACAGGTCCGTCATCGATGGGGCTCTGAAGCTACCCATTAGTCTCCTGTCACTGTTCAGAGAGGACAGAGTGGCCTTTTAGCAGAACGGGATAGGGACCACATTGCAGGACACCGAAGAAGTACCAGCTACATGGACAATCATGGGACAGCGGGTACCTGTCATCTCCCCACGGTAATGCACCAAGAGGGTCAGTGCTCTTCCAGAGGCATCCAAAAAACTAGTTGTGTTCATGGTTTGCCATGTTTGCTATTTATGCACCTCCTTACAGCACCAGTAGCTGCTGTATACTTCACCACCCAATAACATGTGATTAAGCCAGAAAAAAAGAGGCCAAAGGAAAGAGCCAGTGTGCAAGAACAAAAGGCCCTCCTAGCAGTTTCACACTCTATTCATGTAACACACAAACCGGAAAACAATACAGACTAAAGCCTACTGTCTAACTAAACAGGCTTAAATAACACTTAGCCCTTCTATAACGCTTTTCATCCAGAAATCTCAAAATATTTTACAAAGGTGTGCAGGCTGGGGAAGAGCGAGAATGCAGCCCACCCCCTGACTCCCAGGCATTTGCTCTTTCCATTAGACTACATCACTACCTCCAGGTATGAGCACACTTCTCTTACAGTTGACATGGAAAGATGCATAGGTGCATCAAAGGAATAGTTTTTCCTTCATTTTCTATACACTGATTGCTTTTAATACCTTGTTCCAAACACTCTGTGTTTAAAAATAATAGCTCACAATGCACCTGTGCTACTCTAGCTACTAGTACATGCATAAGTAATGCTTCATGTAAGATGCAATCCTCCTTTCAGTTACTGTAGGAAAGCAGACACTAATCAAATTATAAATGCCTCTTCTCAAAACTTTTATTCTCTTCCATGTGTAAGGGAAAAAATAGGTTTAGCGATCATCAGGAAAAAATAAAAATTATTATGATAGAGGAAACAAAAAGAAAACCATGAAGAGTTTGCTAGAAATAGGGAAAAGTCAATACTTTCCTCCAAAAGAGACACGCTTGCAGAACTTATAACAGAAGCAGGGTTCCATAACAAAATTTAAATGGCCAACATGGAACAAATAAAAATTTGGAAAGCTCAAAGTGTTACTTTCAGCATGACCTGTCAAAAACAGTATGGAGAGCAAAGTGAGTCAATAAAACATACCGATGTCCACCTGCTTTCTCAAATCAGAAAACTACTCTGTCAACAAACAAGTTTTGATCCTTGCTACAAAAGTGGGAAACCACAGTAACACCTCAAAAGGCAGCAGATAAGTTCCAGATTTACACCTGTGAAACCACATTTCTGATTTTTAAGTCTTTGTTGAGCAAATGATATTTAGCATACATCAATGCCTAGAGGCTTCTGAACAAGGGAGGTAGCTAATATAAACTGTATGAAAAAGAACGCATGTCAGAGCTTTTTTTTTTTTTTTAAGGTTTGCAATGAAAATAGTATTGTTCAGAATAAAAAGGAAAAAACCTACCACAATTTTATCTCCATTCTCTCCAGTTAGAACTGCTGGCTAATGAGTGAGTTTGTGTAAACTCAGTTCAAAGGAGGCATAAATAGCATCTTTTTAAGCTAATGATTTTCACCACAGGCCATCTAAAACAGGCGTTGAGAGTGGCCCTAAAACAGATCCCCCCTGTGTTCACCAAAGTTCATTTATTTTTGTTTTGCTCCATTTTGATGTGTGTATACATCCTGTGTTTTCAGCTTGTCTTTTCAGCTCGCTCCCATCCTCTGTGCTCCCAATGTCAGCCAGACTCCAGGGACAGGAACTAAAAATGACCACGTTTAAAAACTCTACCTCCCTGCGTAACAGACTTTGCAGAAGCAGAAGGACTAAAAAGCTGAAAAGTTCCCCACGGTCTTTGCCTATTAAAGTCCACAGCTTGCCAACAGCAGGCCACGTTTTAGTGTCAAAGAACAGGGCACCAGCTTACGTTTCTGTGCGATGGGGAGTGCTGGGGTAATCCTGCCTCTTTACATTTCAGATCACACTGTTTGTGAAGAAAGTCAACAACACTGGGATGCTCAAAAACACCCTGTAGTATTACACGGAGAATGCGAGATACTTGCTGAGAAACAGTGCTGACATCAGAATACGGTTGATTCAGCATGAGTGATAAAAAGCTTATTTTTGGTTGGCTGAGGCAGTATTTGATTAAAATAGGATTAAATCCTCATCAGACTTGCTTAAAAATCATTTTACACCCATCCCATCGGGTTGCATCATTCCCCATCTTACAATATTTTTCACCATTAAAAAGAAAGGGGTATGTTTCTGTTCATCAAATGAGCAGAGGCAGGGAAAGTCCTTGGAAAAAAGCAGTGCAAGGAAGTAGAAGGAAGGATTTGGTCAACTGGCAACCAAACAGAAGCCTTCTGCTATTTCCCACTGAGAAGTAACAGTATCTGGGCTATAGCTATGTTTGTCAAGCATATCTATAGCAGAGATAATTAAGTTAGTGCAGCAAACTAGCTGCACGCTTTGAAGTGTTCATGCAGTTGCTATACTAACCTTTCTTTCACCTGGTAGGTTAAGCTCACCATCTCCTCACACATATTGGCAGACTTGTGACCTATACTCTGTCCTCATTAGCACATCGCTTCTGATAGCCGAACATCTTGGAAACGATATTCAAAGGTTTTGTTATAAATAACAGAGACTAACAGAAGCCTAAATACAGACTTCTGTCACAGAGGATTAACTGCCTGGAATTTCTTACGGCTCCTTTCTGTCAAGGAGTTCAAATACTTTACAACCAAATATTCCTGCACGGTAGGTATTGCTGTTTTTCCTCTTTTGAGGTGTCTTAGGATTAGCATCCAAAATCTTGATCCTCAGTTTCCTGTAAAAACTGGGGGGAAAAAACCATTCTTGCCCTGCTTTGCAAAAAGCCCCACAGACATTTCAATTTCTGTGCTGGTATCACTCAAAATAACAGGGTCAAAATATAAAACAGAAAGATCTAAAACCCCTGTCTTTGGCAGTATTTTTTTTTTATTCCATAATATTACTACCAGCGATACCTTTCCTGTAAAGATTAAAACCTAACGTGATGGTGAGGATTCTGCTGAAGTCTGTACTGGGGCTTCTGTCACCAGCGAGAAGAGCACCGCAGGAGTATACAGAATCTACAGCGATATCGAGACTGATTCCCACTCATCTCAGCGAAGCCAAGACTTTATCCTGTATGCTTTTCCATACAGCTGGAGAATGATTTCACATGCCAATATCCTCACTTACCTACATCCTCCTATAAATCAGAGTTCTCTGCTGCCTGTTCTTCACCCAAATCGATAGGGGCCTAGCGCCAGTCGCACCTTTTCTACATTAGGTTTCTATAGCAAAAAAACATTACTACCTTTACTTAAATCAGTGTATTTCTCAGCAGGGTAGGACCTGCACACACAAGACAGTTTCAAGACAGTGTCTTGTAGCCCAATGGACTGGGTCGGCACACGCACTCCTGAATTTCACTCCACACAGAAGTAACCGGCATTTACTTCTGAGCAAGGGACGCAATTATGATAAAGACAGGATATGCCCTTGTGCCTCCTCTGTTATACAACTTTTACTTATTTTGTCAGAGACCTGCGTTTTGGGTATTTATGGGTCTGAGAAATCCTAGTTCAGACATGAGCACCATTGACAGGGCAAGACGCTGCTCTAACTGTCCTTGTAGCGTCTGTCCTGTGGGAACATACGGACCTTCATTCTCCAGCAACGTCAGCCAGACACATACATTTTAACCTATTCACTCGGCAAAAAAGATAAAACACCCTCTTGCTGCATTTGGCTGTTGTACCTTTGCCTTTATTTCCAAGTTAATCCTTAGTTACGGTTATTGTCCCCAGTATTTCATTTCGCAGGATGCTACCTGGCTCGCAGAAGTCATTTCTCCATTTTATATGAGGGCAAAAAAATCTCACCTGTAGTCCTTTACCTGTACCCATAAAAATGCCTTAAAAGAGTCGGGCAGCAGACTTACCTCCTGTACCTCAGCTGCTTTCAGAGAGGCAAAGCAAATAAGCAGGATGAGGCTCAGAATCTTGCCCCGAAAATAAGACCTCTCACTTTTACGACAGCTCTAAGCCCACCTCAGAAGCGGCGTGTCACCGGCACTGATGTGAAGCCCGCAGCCTGACAGGTAGCCGGGGACCCCAGCGCATGGAGCCGCTGTCGGTATTGGGAAGCGATGGTGAGCAAGGGAGACCAAACTTCCTCCTACGTGCAAACTCGAGATTCAATTTTCTGCAAGGTTACCCCCAATAATTAAAAGGTTCTGTAATTTATCCTTAAAAGCTAGTCACGATGGGATCCATCAGAATCGATCTGTTATCTTTTACCTCCACACGTACCGTGCGTGTGCGTATCGTATGTAATATGGTTTACCAGATGAATGTTGGTAATATTTTCCACTAATTGCAAGAGTTACTAAACTGAACCTTAACTAAAATTAAGTTGACTATTAAAAGCTCAATGAGTAACCCAGCAAACGGAAGCGCTGTATATAGGATTTAGCAAGCACGCAAGTGATCTGGCAACCACCAAGGCACAATATTTGCTGAATTTCCTATACCTAAAATTGGTTCCATACAATAGTCATGCGTTCATTATGTATGATGATTTAACACTCACAATACCAGCTCCCTCCTGCAGCTGGCCAACAACGGGCTTCTTCATATCACTTTACTGCGCTATGCCTAATTTGTGCCCGGTTTTATCAC
The DNA here is from genome assembly GCA_013389945.1 of Fregata magnificens. NCBI lineage: Eukaryota > Metazoa > Chordata > Aves > Suliformes > Fregatidae > Fregata > Fregata magnificens. Next base: position 15,072 of record WAAD01036234.1, on the reverse strand, counting down.
TCTGTATAACATGTCAGTGTCTTCATGGAAGCCCAGGAGCAGATCTTCTGCAGTAAAAAAAGGTAAAACGGCAAGACAGGAACACTCACAAGACTGCCCCTAACAAATCTTATGAAACTGTTTGTCCTTGAAATGCCACACTGAGATTACGTGACAAATAATTCAAAAGTACAAATGAAATTATGAAAGATGTGCTTAGGAGCCAATGTTTGTATGTATTAAAATACCAAAATAAATGTATAATAATTCAAGCATGCTATTCTGAAACACGAAGTTAGTGGATTGAAAGTTACAGGTTAATTTATAACATATACTCTCCATTAAAATAACAGAGCTCCCTGTATCAGTTTTAAAAATACATGAATAATATTCTTAGCTATTAAGATGTCATTATCATAGACAGTCCTACAAATTTTAGCTGCCTCAATATAAACACAACTAGGTTTTGTAAGGAACACACACAGCACTTGTTATTGCTTGTTAACTTTATTCACTATGTATAGGCTTTTTATCATTGCAGTTTCTAAATTTTCAAAGAGTATACCTTTTCTTGTGCTTGTATAGTTTCTAGGCTATACCTCTATACAAATGTGTTTTACGTTCTGTATTGTTTTCAGGATTGTACACATGTACATAAATCAAAAGCGGCAATAAATAATATTAAGGTTGCATGCAGTCTAGCTATCTTTGACANAAGAAAAATGTTCTTATCTATTAATGTGGAGAAAAGGTACAGGCAAATGCCTGTACAACTTTTGCATAAAAAGAGGGAATGATTCAGGAGAAATTCTAACAGATTTCCTAAATACTGCCCCCATAAAAAAAAAAAATCCAGTATTTTAAAAAATAGAAGGTCAAAGTGAACATATGCAGAGTTACGTGAAAGAGTTAAAGTTATTGATGAAAGACTATTTGCTGATAAGGATGCATCTATTTGAAATAGGATAGCATTTGGGACTACTCGAACCAAAGTCTACAGAAAACTGATAAATCAAGGAACTGAGCGGGATTTAAACAAACAACAGACATGGCTGAGAACACACGAAATGTCACGAGTACAGCTGAGAAATAAGTGATGGCACAGGACCACTTACTCAGCTACTAACAAGACATTATTTGCTTTGGCCTCTGCAGAACGAGACAGCTATCAATCCAGCCACAGCTCCAGAAATTCTTGAGATCAAAGCCCTAAAAAAGTGATTATTATTTCTGGGTGCGCACACGGAACACCCCAATAAGCCTGGCTTTCAAAAACAAAACATCGTCCGTATATCACAGAGTCAGGCTGTTACAAAACACCTGGATTCTCTGAGAAAACCTCTAGAAGCAATAATAATTTCGTATCCCAGTACCCAACTTTCAGGTGCTCTGCCCGTGCGATGGAGCCCTCAGCCCTGTTCGTTACCCCCGTGTCTTGCGCGCTGCCAGCAAACTCACGAGCGGCCGTCGCTGAGCAGAGAACGGTCCGATACCGCCAGTAGGAGACGACGAAGGCCACGCACATCTGAAGTCCCACTTCTCCAGGACCTACGTGTTTAAGCAGCGATACTCAAATTTCTTAGTTTTGACATCTTTTTCAAGGTTCCCAGGCTGCTCCTGAAAGAAGCCTAGTGGAGGGTCCTTTCCTTCAAGGACACAGCTGGAGAAAGTGAGACATCGCACACAGAAAGCCACCATTTTGCAAGAGGATCTCATGCTTTCTGAAGTCTGTCAGGACGTGGGGGGAAAAGACGGGAGCAGAGAGGCTCAACCTTGTCAGGATGGAAGTGCTTGAGAACATCCAAAGCAGATCTTTGGCCACCTGGGAAAGCTGGATATTGAAAACGTAGGCACTCACACAGGTTAGGCAGCTTCTAAGGTTAGGTGGCAGTTCAGTGGGGATATTGAGGATCTCAGTTTGGGCTTTCAATGCCTAAATCCCACTTAAGTCCCACTTAAGGCATCTAATCCTTTTGTGGATCTGGGCCTAAAGCCTTGCCAGGAAGAGGAGAGTCTATGCATGCAAAAGCTGATGGTCAGCGACAGTCTGGTTCTGTTAAAACTAAAATACACAGAGAACGACCTTATTTTGTACAAAGGAATAATGCAGAATAATCAAAGGCACGTTCTAGTCACAGAAAGTTAATGCAGCTGATAGAGATCACAGTCCTGTCTTTAGACCCCACGACAGTTTTGCTGACCTGGAGAACTTTATAACCCATAAATCATGGATCTTCAATAGCCCATGGGAAGAAGTACATTTGGAAACGTTCAAAAGACAAAATGACTACAGGAGTCCTCAGAAAAAGTTCACTTACCCACACCAGCTACGAGGTAAAACTAGAAAGGAGCAGAAATTTACAAAACACTGTAATGCTTACATAGAGTTAATAATTCAAAGAACAATATTCTGTCATTCAGTGACCAACTAGTTTGCCATGCTCCATGAAATTAAGTAGTTTCAGTCCAGCTCCTGATAGCCAGGAGTCCGCCTGACAAGCGCTACCGATTTACTGCAGCGCTTACCTGCAGTGCTGTTGGCTGTCTCAACCATGAAGTAAAGTGTGAGTACCAATTTACCCTATATTCCTTACACCTGGTACCTCCATATCAAGACTGCCTTTTTTCTTTTTCTTTTTTTTTTTAGAAAGTGCCTGTACTTAAACCACTTGAATTTAGTTGACAGGACTGCCGATACGATATTTTTATATACAAAAAATATCTAATTGACAGAAGTGGTCTTTGCATAAAAGTAGTAGACTAGAATTACAATGATAGAATACAACTTTGTTATTATTATATATGACTGTGTTTACAAGGGAGATATCATTAATTATTACTAATTATTTTAACAGTAAATATTTCTGCCAGTCCCCAGGTATGCACTGCAACATTTGCCTTACTGCACACGCTGAGATTTCTCTATGGGTAAAACACTGAGGTCTCCACTTTGGGGATTCAAATATATCTTCACAGAGCTCTGCTTCAAACGAGAATTCTGGTTTAAGCCTCCTGCAGCTGCCCATCAACCAGCACCTGAACTTTATAAACTGGGAGAGAAACAAGGGGACTTGCCTCCCAGTTCTTCCTACTTGCAGATGGGCAAAGGGTTCCGGCAGCTCACCCACTAACTCCTGCAAGTTTTGCATTAAAAAAAAATCAGTATTTGATGCAAAATATAGGAGAGTAGACAAGCACGTATGTCACAGATCAGAAAGATGCCGAAGATACTTTGAGCAAAGGAAAATTGCCCGTTGTCCCATGCCAGTGAAGTCCATGGGACCACGGTGCGCTCCTTCCTTCCCGAACACTGCATTATCTCTCTAGATTGAAACTTGGTTTCTTCTGCCAGGCACGACGATTCATACGTCCCCCCACCTGGTTTTCAAGGGGTGTAGGAATTACTAATGCTTCATAATGAGCTCATGGTAAGGAGGCCAGTGCGGTTTCCCCAACTTACTTGGATATTGATCTTGAGTGTCACTGTGCTTTCACCTGCATTTTACTTCCAGTGCTGGATTCGTCCCAGGATACTGGGACGCAATATCAAGGTGGTATCTTTTCTGTCCAGCCACCTCCTCCCTTTTAGTGAAGTGTTAATATGCTTATAGGTCTGATTTACAGGAGTACCCTAATAACACTCTTAACACTGACACAGACAAGCAACAGAAAATATTTTCCAATTTGGCATTTTTTTTTTTTTCAAATATTCCTGTTTAAGTGCTTTCCTTTTACTCCTCAAAAGTATTTCCTTCCAGTAGAAGCGAGTCTATTTTTGCCTGCTGTTATTCTATGTATAAGCTAAATCTTACCCTCCCGACTCACACAAGCAATTGCCCCCTCCGTCTGGCAAGGCAGCTCAGAAGAATAGGGAAAGCAGGATTTGTCCTGTATCTACCTATGCATTTTAGTTGCAACCTGTGCTTGACAGAGACTGGTCAGCTGAACAGATTGATGAGAAATTGTTTGAAATACTTCTGGTTGAAAAATATATAAAACATAATTACTGATAAAACAACATAGATGTATGTGGCATCTATGAAATACAGAAATAACCTAGAAATATAGAAATAACCAAAGTTCCAGTCTAGGACTCTTATAATCTAAGTTTTTAAAATAATATTGATGTTACGACAAGAAAATATACAAAACGGTTAAGTCAGGATACTGCAAGGTGACAGTGCTGTCTACAGAACAGTAAGGGTTAATTTTTTTGGAGAGGTTTAGGGGGCCCATCCATGGAAGGTGTGAATTTAGAATCACACTGATCTGAATTGTTATATTAAATAACGTGCAAAGTTATTTTTGTTTGCATTTCTTACTGACTACTATTCCCATTCCAGGTTCCTCCTTACAAAGCACAGGCACAGCAGGGGAGTAGCACCCAGGAACAAATTAAGGGAGAAACGTTAGCGGAATGCAGCAGGCTTGGGGGAGAGACCCATTTACGCAGAGAAAGTGCTTAAGCAGGGACATTTGTGCCTGCGTCTACATGTAGGTAGAGAGGTTTGGTGAGCGCATACCCAGGGAGGAGGATTTGGTTATGGTTAGAATTTGTGAGTGACAGCCATGTGACAGCTGGGAGTCAGCAAAGATTTTGTAGGGATGGAAATTCCTGAGATAGGACACACGACTGCTCATGCGATCTGCATGTGCCTATCATCACGCTGTATTATAATAGCTGACACTATGGTTTACCAGTTCTCCAAAAGAGAGGCTATAAATTAGGAAGAGGATTTGAGGAATGGCGGATGAGAAATGAGAGTCATAACATTTAAAAACGAAGGGATAAATATAACTTATTTGCACGTTATCGAAACAAGCAAACAAAAATCTCCAACCAAACCACACAACGGTACTTAAACTTGCATTTCCATGATTTATCTTTAGTGACAGGTTATTATTTCCTTAGAATATCATTCCTTCTTTCTTCTTCCTAACTTACCTAGAAAGGCCTCGATCCTACAAACATTTACAAATACTAGATTTTAAGTACATGAATAATCCCACCGATTAGAGTTATTCCTACATTTTCAGGATCAGGGCCTAAGTCACAACATGCAGTTAAGCAGAGGCGTTTCCAAAGAACTGCTTCATTTTCCCTTCTGGGGGTCTTACGCAAACGTGAAGCCAGTGGAGGTGTGCAATTTAAATCAAACCTGAAAAACTGAAATACTTTCCCTTTAACACTGAATTCAAGCCGATACAGTATCACATGACCTTTACCGTAATTTCTATTAAAATCATTTCATGTCTGGTTGCTTCTGCTATCCTGGCTCATTTGTATTGTTTACAACAAGTCATTGCTCTCGACAGTTAGTGGTGGCTGAATCCATGGTTACCAGTTTTTACATTCACTGGTTAAATGGAATGCAGCTCTTCGGTGGGGTTTCATGGAGAAAGCTCTTAAGAAACCACAATCCAGCTATCAATCAGGCTAACCTGGGAGAAATTAATCTGATAAACAGAAGTACCGTTGCGTATGAAAAATTTATTGAAAAGGAGCTCAAGGCTTTTATTAGTTGCAGCCGCAGAAGTGGACACGTTCGGATCTGACTTAGCGCACGGAAGACTTAGGTTATGGGGTCTATGTCTGACATTCATCCATGTTGTGCCTTCCCTGGTGCTCACTGCTAATAAAACTATACTGTTTAAGGCTTTAAAAAAAAAAAAAAAAAACCTCAAACACTTATTTTACCAGAAATGTGCCCGGAATATAAATAGTGCTTAAATACAGGTTTAACCAGACTGCAGTCCCGGCAAAGTAACTTAAACAGACACAGACAAGATAGTAAAACACAAAATAGACAGCCTTGAGTAGAATTCAATTAAGACAAAAACCACCCCAAACAGTGCAACATTGTTAACGACTAAATTAAGCCTGCAAACAAATAGATTTTATTGCTACCTAAGAACAATACACACTAATTCCGTTTGCCCTGTTATTTATAGTTTGGTGTAGGGTGGGGTTGCCAAAATCAAAAAGCAAAGCAAAAACTTATTTGCAAGATGGACCCCCAAATCCTTTAAAATGCCTAAAAACATAAGAAAAGTTCTCTACAGTTTGATGGCTACAATAATTGTCCCACAAGCTACATGAGAGCAACAAATAGTTAAATCAAACATATTACTACCAGCTCATCTACTGCAAAGTCACTGTATCAGAAGCCCGAATTGATTTGTTTCCTTAGAACAAATTGAAAATGAATGTAACATAACATCCGGAAAAAAAAAAAATCCCTCCTGCCCTGCTAATCGGATATCGTATAATGGTTGATTGCAGCTTTGCACCGTGCTATTGTTGCCTATATCATACATACTTACAGGTTCTGGGTTCTTCCAAGAGTTTGGTGCAGTTTCAAGGACAAATGTCTTAAGGAAGTCTTTCTACTGTGCAGCAGTGATCCTAGCTCTGATCTCATTACATGAGCAAAGTGCTACAGCTGACAATATAAAGGAAACTTCCTGCGTGAAGAAGAAATCTTGGAAAGTCTCAGGGTTAAAAAGGCTGCTTAAATGTGCTGCTTGATTTGCTCCCTAGTTGTGTATACACAGTAGCAGCTGATCGCTGTTTGCAGCCCTGCAGAAAGAAACCTTTGCTGAAAACCAATGGCATCACATTTCAGTGGAGCTACTGCCAGGCTCTGGAGAGCAAAGCAACCTTTGACAACTTCACCCAGTTCGAATCACCGGCGTTTGCTGCATGTCCTGCAGGACTTTTGAAACTGTCTATTTACTGTATTATTTTTATTACCGCCGCTCTGAAATCCTGCATCCTAGGCAGTCGTGATACAAGCAGAAGTCTCCCTCACTGTAATAGGAGGTTTTGACTGTGTCACGACCGTGAACTGCAGAATTCGCCACAATATATTTTGCTTTGTCTTGATTGTGGTGTTTGCAGATGAGAAGCTGTTAGCTGCGCTCAAAAGCATTTTCTGCCTCAGAATTGCTAAATTAAGTGCAATAGGCATCCTGTTTATCCTAAATTCATCCCGAGCCTGCCTTCCATCAGTCACACACTTCTCAGCGCTTTTTTTTCTGATACAGAGTACAAGTCAAAAGATTTTGTGAGTAGGAGGGGGCTGGTTCTTTCATTTAATATCTTACCTAGAGCCTTTTAGCGTGGTCCCCGTTAGACTAAAACCAGGGAGCACAACATCGCAAATTCAGCAAAGCTTGGTGTTCTGACCAAAGTCCGGGTGTGACTCCAAATATCTGTTAGTGCCCCCTTAGCTCCTGCCTCGGCCCTCCAGAACCAACCAGGGATGGGCAGAACCTGCATCAGCTTCTGCGGTTCTTACGGCTGCCCCAGTAAACTTGTAAGACCAGGAAAGCAACACTGAAAAATAATATATCTGCTAGCGCTATTTCAACTCTTAAACTGGGAAGCAATACTCCAAACGCATCCTCACATTTGATGTTAAAGAATTATCAATAATTAATTCGGATTTAGCCGTTTCACCATTTAGCCCAGGGTGATTCTCCAAAGAGTAACTGGGACCATACGTTCCCCCCGGCGCACGGTCAGAGCGTGACCGTAGAGCTTGCACGCTGCTTTCCAAACGGGACCTACTTCTCTCTCCAGGATAACCAGCAAACCTCTGAAACAAAATTTAGAAGAGTCCCTTTTAAAAGCGCACCATCGCAGAGTTTGGTTAGGAGGAGTTAAGGGTTTTTTTCCGGACATTTGTAAGACAGATTATTCACCACCCTCTTTTCCCCTCGGGCGCTATGACTATTCTAGCTACTAGTATATTGCGTGTTATTTCTTTAATATTTTGAACTTTATTCCAAAGGGCAGAAACCAAAACTGACAGTACATCAAGGCAGCATGCTCTGTGATTCAAACAGCAAAATAATTGAGATCCTGTGCATACACAACGCCCGGGTGTGCATATGCACGTTGCACGCACGCACGCGCGCACGCTCACTCACGAGCACAAACAAGTGTAAGGGTTTGTGGCCCCATTTTCAGAGATACTCATAGCTCATGTCCTCACCTCCCTTCGATTAAAAAAAGTAAGAGCAAGCAAAATCTGATTAGTAAAACGTTAAAAATAATTTTTATAAAAAGTAGGCACCATTTCTAGCAGGGTTCTGCCATATTCTGCTACTGATTCAACATGCACTTTCACCTAAATTTGCCCAAATTTGCCTCTCTCCTTTGGGAGAAGGATCCTGTCCACCCCTGGACCGTGTCACACCACAGAAATGAAAGCGTGTGGTGGCACCAGCAGGATTAATCTTGCTCTTCTCCCTGGAGAGACAGTGCAAGGCAGGGAATCGAAATGCTGGCTATGAGGCTGGCCTCACTGACTGGCTGCGTCACCTCCGACACATCACCTCACCTTTCCGTGCCTAAACCGGCACCATCACATTTAATGCCTGTTGCAAAAGCCCAGTTTCTGTGCCTCCGTTGCTCAAGCTGCGAGACAGGGATTGCGTGTCGGACAAAGGTAAAGGACTAAAACCTGAGGTTGTGCGTCCAGCTCCCAGCTGTGCCGTAAGAAGGGCCGTGACCTTGGACCGCCTGCTCTCTGTGCTCCAGTGCCCAGCCTGCTGCCCAGACTCCACGTACCTCCCTCTCAACCCTTGTCCACCTGGTCTCTTTTGACTGTAATACGGCAGGAGAGGGGTTTTTTCTGCTAGATATTCAGCACAGAGTAAAACAAGCTCTTTTTGTCAGGTGGAACTCAAGACACTAATTTAAGACAAGCGAAAAAAAAAAAAATCCCTGTGGAAGGAGGAATTTCAGTGAATGAAGTTTCCTCCTCAAGAGCCTCTAAATACCCAAGTGTCTGCGCAGAAAGGCTGAGCCTCCCGAATGCAGCATGAAAGCAGTAACCCGACCGTATTCAGCAGTCCTACGCCACACACCCCAGCCGGCACTTGTCAAGGCTGGAGGACGTCCACTCTGGGTTAGACTCCACTTCTTACCTCTTTCTCTATAATCGTGTCCCATCCGTCACAGCTGGGTCAATATGGATCCAGGGACAGAGCTCCTTCAACTCCCTTCTTTTGTAAAAGCATACACGGAACCCGACCGCGGGACACGCAGGAATCGCCAAATCTTTCTCCTCCCAGTCTTCCCAGCTATACCTCAACCTGCAACACTCTGTCTTCCCGTTCCTCTTCTTTCTGATTTTCTCATTGAATTTTGTTTTCACAGAGTTGTATACGGCAGGGAGCTTCCTAACAATTCAAAGTCCATTTTTGCAACCTTCAGAGGGTGGGGTAAAGTAGCCTGGCTGCTAAGGAGAGGCTGCAAAGAGTGTTCGGAGAGGACAGGGAGCAAGAGCTAGATGGGAAATGAAGAAGGGGAAGCCAACCCCGAGCTGATGCAATGTCAGAAGCTGTACGTCTCCATCCCTCCTCCACCCGTCACCAGTGGAAAGGGCGGCCCTTGGAAACCAACCCCACTGCCTGCTCTTCTGAAGCCTAAACTAGTACTGGTGCCCAAGATGGGCCGTGCTCTGCCTTCCTGACGTCCATGAGTTGTAACAATTTAGAAAGCTTCTCGTTTAATTCATGCGGGTCTGAAAATTCAAAGGCATCATCAAGAGGAAGTCATTTAAGGCTAATATTGCAAACAAGTAAAACAGAGCAAATTCTCAGTTTTAGCACCGATCTCGAGATATTTGTTGTGCGGTTTAAAACCCTGTTTCCAGGAGTCAAGTAACAACAGACCAGCTTTCTCTTTTAAAAAGAGATTTCTGGCTCTTGTAATAAAAGAGGAATGATTGAAAGTAACCGCAATAAAACAGAAGTCCAGCAGAAGCACAGTGACACTTTTAAAAGTCACACCTTTTAGCTAGTCTTAAAATTTTCAATAAGCAGTATCGGTTGTAATTATCAATCTCTGCACCCAACAGGAGTACACAGAGTAAGGGGAGCTACACCTGAAAGCACCTGGAAGGCCAGACTCCACGAAACACCTGTTCTATTCAGACACTTAGGATTCTGCTTAAATATTAAGTTGGAAACTCTGTTCATCTAGACCTGTCTGATCTCTGCACAGACCCTGAATGTGTCCGATCCCCAGTCTCTCCATATACATATTAACTGTGGCTACTGGATTTTCTTTTTAGCATTTTAATGCATTTGGATCCTCGCCGATGTATGGAACACCTTCCTCATCCTCACACACTGAGTGGCTACGCTCTCCTCATTGAAATTCCTCCATAAAAGTCACTTCTCCCTTTTCTTCTGTTAAGACTGTAAACCAAAACTAATACAATCCTCAAGAAATTTGTATGCCTAAGCTAGGTGTTGTTCCCATCAGCAGCTCCGCACTACCCGATAGTTCAGGATTCTCTTTCCTGTCGTATTTACTACGCTCGCATTTTGTGCTACGTGTACAATTAAAATTGTTTGGTTTTTCATACCGTTCTTGTCTTTTATTTGCTCCCTAAAGTATCCAGCATACTTTGAAACCGATACAGGTGACAATACAGACGTAAATATTGCCATGGAGGCATCACAATAAATTTGACGTTTGGAATAATTCATTCAAGGTGTCTAGATCCAATTTAAATCCTTCCCCAATTTTAACCGAGGCTTCATAACCAGATGAACTTAAACCAAGGTGTACGCCTTCATGCTACGCTGGTAATCCACCCTAACTAGGAAATAAATTTTCAGTGATTAAGTTGAATTGTTCGTACAAAACGCCAGCTTCAGCTTTTCACCCATACAAAATAGCTTGGAAAATATATACTGCATGTGTTTATTATAGCTACAGTTGCTATGAACATCTATAACTCTCCAACAATTTCTTTGATTTATGTTCAAAAACATACAGGGCATGAAATGATGCCTGCAACCTTACATTTCCCTCAAGAACATTGTGGGGAGAAGATATATTCCAAAACATCACGTTAGATTCCTTGTTATGTCTCCTTTTTAAAATAAATGTATGATAATCAATTACACATGCTTCAAAGCAACTGCCACTAGATTCCCCAACAGAAAAGCTGTTTGAGAAAAGTTCCATTTTCTTTCCCCTAATGGCTGAGTTATAATAAGAGATCTTGCTCAGATATTAAAGGAAAAAGATTGTATTATAAAGGATAGGCCCTGCTCAACTTGTATATGCATGCGCAGGTTTGTGCTTGCCTAGACTTGACTTAGAACAAGGTTTTCAGAGAAGTAACATCTCCGCTGATCAACATGCTAACAAAAGCGTGTGTGTGTGTGAAGATCTTGCACCTAATCTCCTTGTCATATACGCTTGTAGTAATCCAAGTGATGTCAAGAGAATGACACAGATGATAAGTTAATGTATCAGGCTCGACTTTCCTTTCAACCTCAATATGCAAAACATTCATTTAAGAAGTCCACCCAGCTGTAGCTTCCACTGGAAACAGAAACCTGCAGATGTTTATAGGAATATCAATTAAGCTGAACGGGAGCTCTGCCATTAACGCTGGTGCATGTAAGACTGGACTTTGCAGATCTGCCTGAACTCCACGCAGAGGCTGAAGCGCATGTTTTCCCCAGGGTATTGAGGCCAATGGGTTATGTGCCATTAACAGGTGAGCATAATACAGATGATATCTCCACAACCTCATGGCTGTGGCACAGGGACAAGGGCAGCATCCCCGAGCAGCACCCTTGCCCACGGTGGGGAGACCAGAGCGGCTGGGAACGCGGGCAGTGCAGGGCACCCGGCATAGAAAAGGTCAGGATCTTTTGCCTCCTCTGCACTGGGTAGTTTGTGCTGCCTTCACCCCAAGCAGGGAGCTCCCGCTCCCTACCTCCTAGGCTTTTAATGCCTTGGGTTGCAACCGCAAACTAGACAGCTGGCAAACAATACAGAAAACTGGACTGGATGGGACAAGCCCCTCTAAGGAGGACTGACACCTACCGGCACCGAGTTTCAAGCAAATGTGGAGTAAGCTGGATCTGAGACTTGTTTCAAATAAAACATAGCGCCGTTCATCCCTGCAAGTGTGCAAAATTTGTGTGCCAAATCTGGAAACAGAAATAAATTCACTCATTCCACCCATTTTTTTTTTTTTCCTGTCTTCCCTTGAATCAAACCCTCAAAGAACAAAAATTCACAGGAGAGAAAATACCGGCTTGCACCCTCTTTGGACTGCAGCGCTATTTTATCCATTACTAAGGAAGCCTTGGAGGAGGAGGGGAGATTACCGGACGAGCGTGCCTATTGCCCATGCCACCCCAGCTAGATACCATCAACAGTTGTTCTCCTATTTTCACAGTGGGAAATAAACAGGTACTAGCTGTATAGGAATAATCAGGAGGAATCTAGGTCAAAATCAAAGCACGACTGCTCTGTCCGTTTGAGGAAACTCGCATGCAAACACAATACCCATGTCAAAACAAAGAACTTATTTGTAATGGGTATCTCTCTTAAGATTGCTAAGCAAGCGTGCAAACGTCGGCCTACCTTGAGTAAAAGACACTATTCCTTTCCGGTGACTTTTGAAAAGGCTTTCAAAATCAATATAAAATTGCAATATTAAGAAATTTTATAATCGTTATTTCAAAAAGGCAGACTTGAAAGGGTCTCTTGTTCTTGGGTAAATCTTCAGTTAGTTTTTCTAGTACCGGTGGTTCAATCGAAAGATTCGCCAACTGCCCCCTGGAGAAAACTGAAGATCTGCATTTAAATGGAGATATAGTATTTCCAAATGCACGGTACCTGCAAGGCAGATACTGTCAAGGTTTCTTAGTGAGTGGATCTCAAATTGTATTAGGTACATTTCAGCGCTGTAACTATCCCCATTTCACAGGACTGGGGCTATTTCCATATCATTTTTCTGTGTGCATGCTTTGTAATATTTCTCCCGATAAGTCAAAATTAAACCCTTTTCCACAACAAAGCCTTCACATACCAACAACAAGGAATTACAGCCGTATGTATAATTTTCTGATACGGACGATGAAGACTATATTAGATAGCCTGACTAGAAATCTTAAATAATTGAAAACTCTGATGACTTAATAGAGTAGTAAGCTTGGTTTACAATGCAGCCAATTTAGAGCCATAAAAAGACTGTGTAAAATTTTTATCTTGTGGTTGACCATTACGTATCCTATTTATTATTCCAAAGTATTTCAACAGCATTTCTTCTTCATCAATGCGGCTGCTGGCATTTAGCACCCACTCGCTAAATGCACGTGATTTTCCTGGAACAGCTTTAGGAAAAGAAAACAAAAAATTAGCAGATCACTACAAAACCGGTCCTTGTTACAACGTGCGTCTTTTCGCATTCTGACTTGAACCGACTTCACGTGCTGCAAAATACGTTCGAAACCACCGAGACTTAAATCAAAGCCATATACGTGAAGTCAAAAAGACTAGTGTAACTACTGATCCTGACACATCAGAGAACCAAAAAAAAAAAAAAAATCAAACCTCTTGAATACTTTGTTGCTAATGTACACGAGTTCAAAGAGCAGCGTTCCTCTTAGGAAAACATTTTAATTTTCATATCAGAAAATCATCCTAACCTTCCAGAAAAGTTTTTGCGAGTATGCAAGAAAGGCAGAGAGAAGGTTTAGAGTGCAAAAGACACTCGTGATGGGTTTCAGACACGCAGGCATTAGTCCAGGCAGCCTCTCGCTGAAATTCAGGTTGCAATTGAAATGTCTCTGTAAACAAGGTTACTGCGAACGGCCCGAGATATCCTTCTCAGCAACACCTTCACCAGGAGCCCTTCAGCTGTCTACTTAGTTTGTTATACCTTATCTCCCAGCCCTGACATCCTAATGCTGATTCAAATTCAGGATTCAAAATGAAAGATGAAATATCTCTGAGATCACTTAATATTGAAATACCGTTGCAGTAATAAGTGGTGCCAGGCTGGAGATAGGGATACAGTACTCGAGTGGTAACCTTATAATTTCTGGCAAAATACTGTGGAATAACTGTGATGATACTGCACACACAGTTAATGCAATCGATTTGTTTTCCTTATTTTGATAATGAGCACACTGAATGTCATGTTTACCTTCTCCTGCCCCTGGCACATTTTAAACGGTAAAGTCCTCTAAAAGGAGACCTGCCGGGTTCCCATAGGGACATGAAACCCCTCATTGCCACAGACCACCCCCCCTCCCCAGCACGCAGAACCACGGCTACCTTGATGCTCTCAACACAAGGAAGATCATAACCACATGAGTCGCCTGGTCGTTCCAAGTCTTTGGCTATTTTCAGAGGAAATGCAACGCACGCACCACGTATAATCTAATGTAGGTTATATTGTAAACTACTCCCATTCTGAAAGTGACGGTAGGTACGCTACACCAGAACATTTCGGCCTCTGGAATAAAACAGGGAAGTAACACCAAAACGTATCAGGCAAGTTTCACACTTTGTGTTTGAGACAGGGTGGCTACTAAATGCTTAAAAACTTTGGTGGTTTTATACCAAGGGCATTCAGATTTCCATCCCAGCCACAACTGAAGATAGGTTGAAGGGGGG
>WAAD01036233.1:649-14089 GCA_013389945.1 Fregata magnificens | reverse complement strand
TGCCTGTTCAGGTGTAAAGTCCCAGGCTATGGGAGGTGATAACCGTCCTAGGAATCTGTCCAAATCCTTCCACACACCCTACCACCCAGGGACTGGCTGCCTCAAGGCACTTTTCAGTATCGCCTCATCCAAAAGTTGTCTTCTTTTACACCAGGACAAGACCAGATTCCACAAAACCCATAATATGCCAATAGTATTAATTAATAGTATTAAACACATAAGGGTGACCAAGGACCTTGGGAGCCTGCATAATAAAATCATCCACGTCAGTCCCGGGTAGGGAGAGGGAGATCATCTTCTCCACCAGATAGCTCCCCCAGTACAAGCAAAGACATTAGTGCCAGGGCAAAACACATAACCATTGTGTTCCCAAGTTCCTTCATCCTCCCACAAACTAAAGAGATAAGTAGTGCAGCCAACAAACTCTGTGACCTGCACAGGAGCTTGCTACTAAGTAACTACTATAGCTATAGCACACTTCTTATAAAACTGCCGTTGTCGTGCCCCATGTTGGGCACCAAAAAGACTGTGGTGGGTTGACCCTGGCTGGATGCCAGGTGCCACCAAGCCGCTCTATCACTCCCCTCCTTAGCAGGGCAGGGGAAGAAAATGAGATGGAAAAAACCCCTCGTGGGTCAAGACAAAAGCAGTTTAATAAAAGAAAGACCACGTGCAGAAACAAAAGGAAAAGGAAAACAAAGATCCCACTCCCCACCTCTCACCAGCAGCGACGCCCAGCCACCTCCCGGGAAGCAGGGCCCCAGCACGTGGAGCGACTACTCCTGAAGACAAACATCGCAAACAACAAATGCCCCCCCCGCCTTTCTCCCAGCTTTTATCCCAGAGCAGACGCCACATGGTATGGAATAGCCCCGGTCAGCCCAGGTCGGCTGTCCTGGCCGCCCCCTCCCAAGATCCCACCCGCCCCCAGCCCACTGGGGTGGGGGTGGGGGGGAAATGTTGGAGAGACAGCCTCAACGCTGTGCAAGCACCACTCAGCAGCAGCCAAAACACTGGTGTCGCCTCCAGCCACCAACACAGAGCACAGCAGGCTGCCA
This sequence comes from Fregata magnificens, assembly GCA_013389945.1. NCBI lineage: Eukaryota > Metazoa > Chordata > Aves > Suliformes > Fregatidae > Fregata > Fregata magnificens. Next base: position 13,031 of record WAAD01036233.1, on the reverse strand, counting down.
TGGGGAAAACCAACTCCCCCTCAGCCAGGCCCAGTACACCTGGTCTTCCTCAGGTGGGTGCTGGGAGGAATGCATAGATTTGCGGAACCTTTTTCTGAAGTCATACCCAGGAATTCTGTCCCCACTGAATTCAGGAGAGATACTGACTCATAAGATGGAAAGGATAGAAAGTGGCCAGAAAGAAGGAAGAAACTATTGCCCACATTCACAGGAGCAAGCTGGTTCCTCTGTCCTGCTCTAAGAGTCAAGCAATCCCACACTGTGGTAGGAAACTTAGGCTCCAGAAGACTGTGGTACTCTTTCTGCTGTACTAAAACCAACTTTCTAATGCATTATGGTACTTATAGGATCAGCAAGGTATCCTTCCATCTCCTGCCAGAACAGGATGAAAGAAGAGATCAATATTCCTGCAGCATGTACCGGCTGAGAAGGGACATTCATAGTCAGGGTTCAACTCAGCTGCTTCTTTACCACAACTGCAGCAGGTTATCAGTCCTCTCACACCCTCCCTAAACACAGCCAACTGAGCAATTTCTGGTGATCTGGTATCTCCACGAGTTAGCAACATGCTTATAGGAAAGGGTGGGAATCTCCAAACCTGTAGGTTGTTGGGATGGTTTCAGATCCAGAGCCTGGATGCTGTCCAGATTCCCTGAGAAGACTTTCACACAGTCCTTCATAAATTATTCTGCACACCTCAGCACCAAATTTCCTTGGCAGCCAGCCAAGACAGTATAGTCAACTTCAGGAACTATCTCACCAACAAGTAGGAATGCAGTGATAAAAATATTGTCTTCCTTGTAATCAGTTGCTTTAGTTGCAATGGACTGCTGGAGGACCAAGATCCACCAGATGACAGAGGTATGAAATGTAAGCAGGGATCACTTACTCCCCCACCCTTCCCTGCCCTTCATTAGCCAAGACAGTGCAGTTTCCCCACACTTTGCCAACAAACTTCCGGGTGGCTGCAGGGATCAGGGTGAAGGAGAGCAAGGCAAAATAACTACTCTGCAAGTGGGCCTAGGTATGGTTTCCACTGCTTCAGATTCCGTGGATATGTCTACATGAGTGTTTTAATTTAAAATTAGGAACGTGCTTTTGAGGGAAATCTCCCAACTGCCTGAGCTGCCCAAATCTTGGTTCTCATTGTGGACTGTTTGGGGCACATGAACAGGATTACATTTGGATTAAATTAACCTGAAAGCTATGCTCTCCTGGAGAATGTCTAACATGCTACAGCCTTTCTGGGCATCCAGTCTTCAGGGTCAGGCAACAACTAGTCCAGAGCACTCCTCAGAACACATATAATGAGGGTGTCAGGTCCTTGGCATCAAATGTTGTGCCGTCCCAATCAACTCCTGTTGCACCACACCACTTGCTAATAGACCCCTGGCATAGCCACCACAGTACCTAGAAGCTACTCATAAGTACAGAATCCATCTTCCCAAATGAGACACAGGCTGTGACAGATGTCTCATTTAGGACAGCACATTACATAGATTAATTCCTCTAGATGATAAAGATTCTCACTCCATTCTGTTAAATGTAATTTATATACATGTAATTTTAAAAAAAGATAAAGTGACTGGTAACAATATATTCCCTCATCATTCTACTGCCTGAATTCAAACAAACACTAGAAAAGGACGAAAAACTCTAAGACAATCAACTTCTGTCCTCTGAGTGTCCATGCACCCTCCAGCGTTTGCAAGCAGATTGAATTCTTGTTTTACCAAGACTTTTGAGGGATGCACATCAACATTTTGCTCAGCCTACTCTCTTCCTCCTTTTATTGCCTAGGGAATAGATCTTGAAACTTCCTCATCAGCCATTATCTGCACACAGTCGTGTATCTTCTTCGTGACTGACCAAATCATTCACAGTGCAGAGCAACTTCCTCCCATCATCTGTTCACTTATATAAAAAAAAGCACATTTTGCTTTATTAATGTCTATTTAAAACACCACCAATGTTAATAATTGCAGTGTTCTATTCATATCTTTCTGAGACATCCCGAGTTCATGCAAGTACCTCCATCAGTCAGCTCTTCTGCTAGGGCAGTTCTGTAGTCCCCAGACCCTTAAGCATACAGAAGTTCAAACCTGCCCACCATTGACAAACTGGAAGTGCCTCAGGGCCAGGACCACTGAAGAAGTTTAGGTAACTTTAAAGTCAACGTCTAAGGGGCTGAGGAAGTCACGTGTCTTCAGGACCAAGTGGGGACTGAGAAGGGACATTCAAAGTCAAGGTTCAACTCAGTCGTGTCATTTCTACACTGGGTGCCTGTTTCCCTTTTATTACATCTGGACTTGAGGTACTGAACCGTTGAATGCTGTATGAAGAAATATGTCATTAGTGTTACTGAATGTTGCCTTTGCTAAAATCTCACACATAATAGTTCCAGAAGGCTTTAAAATCACTGCTTAAGCTTCACTGCAGTTTCCATTGCCAGGAAGCTGCACTGACTTAATTAGGTAAATCTACCCTTAGTTAATCTCAAAATAGGACCTGTATAAACAGCAGAAATTTAGTATTGTGATTAATTTAGCAAATGTAATTCTGCCATGTAATTTAAATTATATGTAAGTCATATCATAAATCTGTAAATGCTTCTGAAGTCTGTAGGCTTCTTGCCAGCATTAATTTTGGTAGAAAGAAAGAAATATTTCTCCAGTGTTTGATTGCTTTTCAAACTCCAGGTCTGATATGCTCTTCAAAAATCTGTCCCAGTCTGCTGCCAAGTAATATTCAATAGAGCTTAAAAATAAAAATTTATGCCTATGTATAGATTACTTACATAGATGAAATACTTTACAGAAAAACATGAGCAATTTCAGTGTTTATAGCTTTTTGCTAAAACAAAGGTAACAGTTGTATTCAACTACCTTGACAGTGACTTACGAAAATATATTAAACTTTAAATATTAACAATACAAACTTTGATTAATTTTTCATTCTATAATGCATACAAATATGCATTGGAAAATAGTTCCATGAAGCAGACCTCTCATGTAAATCACTCAGGGAAAAACTGATTTCCAATTTCATGAAAGTGTAAATCTAAGGATCTAAATCAAAAAGCCATAGAAAAGTTGTTAAATCACAAACACTGCTTAATATAGATTACTAATACTGTGTTAGATGGCTGATGCAGAACAGACTTGTACTCATGCCTTTGTACTCAGCATGACCATGACAGAAGTTTGCGCTGTCTCAGAGTCATGGGATAAGGCATCAAACTATTTTATGGATAGGGTTCTAATATGCAACCATGATGCAGTTATCCATTGTTAGGAATTTAAATTATCAATCTGGAGTTTAAACTAATTGAAGGTGACTAACCCAGGAGATGTGGGGAGAGGCAGATCATAGAAACATAGAGTCATAGCGTGGTTTGAGTTGGAAGGGACCTTTTAAGATCAAAGATAGAATCTCCTGTTACCTGTGCAGCAGTGATAGGTCAATATTGCCTGAGTTATTTTCAGATTTGGGGATAAAAAATGAAGTTTCAGTGACTGTGCTCGACTGTGCTCATATATCATGAGTTTAGGTTTTAAGATATCAGCTGGATTTAGCTTCTTCAGAACTCTAAGATACAACTGAAGTTTCTCACAAGCACAAACTGACTGCTTTTAAATTCTAGTTTTAATGAAGTAACTGCAAAAAAGGAAGAACTGAAGCAGTCTGAGTAAATGAAACCCATCAGACAGCTACATCAGTATTGTGTGTGACATTATTTCATTCCTTTAGCATGTGATTGGCAGTCAGTGTCTAGACTCAGTACCTGACACCGGCCTAGTAAAGGTCCTTCTGGGGCACAGTCCTCAACTCATCCAGATTAGTGGCTGTTGAGCACGCATGGAGCCAACACAGCATCTGCTGGGAGTGTGTGTGCGTACGTGTGCACACACCCACCCCCCTACACTTCCAGAAGACACAGTGGGTGAGCACATGCAGACCAGGGTGCGGGGACGCATGTCTGAGTTCTGCATTGTGGATGAAGCCCACATTATTTTATATGTGTCCAGGGAACATACAGAGTAGAAAAGGTAACATGGATATAAAGTAAACTGGGACCACCAGTTGATTCATTTTCTCTAGCCTTAATATTCACCTGTTTAATGTTGGTTGATAGTGTAAAATTCAGGCTGGTGGCATCAGGGAGGGTAAGCCAATATTCAGGAACAAAACTTAGCAGGTATCAACTCTGATCCTGCGGTGTTCCCAGTGTCTCCAGATGAAGCAGTTCTACGTAATGGTCAAAAGAAGCAATGTAATTGCTAGCTTGTTGCTGAGCTTGGGCTTTTTCTTTCCTTCTCATGATTTTTAATTAGTATTTCTACCCCTGCTACTTATCATCGAAATGATACCAAAATTCTGAAGAAACAAAGCCTTATCTCTTTGGAAAATAAAAATCATTAATCCTGCACAGCTGACCCGATGAGGTGATTACTCAGCTAATACAGTACCTTCCTGCCATCTTGTGGCACTGTAGGGTTTGCAACTTTCTGTTATATTGCATAATTTTTATTTCAAACAAAGTTATTGGTTTTTACGTTTCAGATGCCATTTAGTTAAACAACACACATGCACACTGAGTGAAATCTTGGTCCAACTGATAGCAGTGTCAAAACTCTTGTTGATTAAAAAACTTCCAGACTGCACTATTTGTATTCATTTCAGTATCGTATTATGTCAAAAATGAAAATAAATTCAAACTAAAGAACGTAAAAATGGGTTTCAGTTTTAAAGAATAAATTACCGTTATACTGAAATAATCTGAGGTTATCTCTGAAATAATACCTTGCATTTGTATTATGAATTCATCTATATTTTTCATTTGGGATACTTCGGTGTTTTTAAATAGCTACCTCCTGCTGCATCTTTTGTATGACTTCAGGCAAGATCCTTCAAGTGCTTGTTCAAAGTTTACTTGTTTTTCAAAAATAAAGGAACATATGAGAATGTGCTACTGTCAGATTTCCTGCTCCTGCTTTCAGGCTGGAATCACCAACTCGATCTTTGAGCATGGATGCACCACGAGGAATTAATATCAAAGCGCAAGCTGGGAACATTGAAGCTCTTTCCCAGATGGATATCAAACTACACAGCAGTGATGGTGTGGTGAGTACAAGCCCTTCTGTTTCCATAACTATGGTTGATCTTGCTGTATGAAAATAAGTAATAACTTCGAGTCTTTTTTCAAGTTCTATTAATTTCTCAGATTTTAGGAGACAGGATATTAAAATTAATGGTGCCAATAATAAGACTTTTATTTATGGGTCAGATTAAATAATACTACCAATTGACATACTGTTGTATTAGCTTAGAGAAATGCTTTCTAATAAAACTGAGAGCGCTCAGCTCCCCACTAGCACAGTGATCCCCAGACACCCCAGCAGGGTCCTTGGTGCAGAGGTAGACACTCAGCCCCAGAATTGCTAAATTAAGGAGTGAAGCTCTGCAGACATCATTAAGAGCTGCCCTGTCAGCAACAGCATGCAACATGCAGCAGCCTATTTATCCCCTCTGTGAGGCTGTACAGTGCCGGTTCTTCCACAGAGGAACTCCAGACCAACCTGTATGTCCATCCTTAACCAGCAAGCCTGAGGCTTCAGCACTCAGGCCAGGACAGACCTGGGTCCAGCAGCAAAGGCAGTGCCCATGCCCCGCTATTCAGTGTAGGGGCAGAGGCCCCACCTCTTATCATAGAATCATAGAATCATAGAATGGTTTGGGTTGGAAGGGACCTTAAAGATCATCTAGTTCCAACCCCCTGCCATGGGCAGGGACACCTTGCACTAGATCAGGTCGCTCAAAGCCCCGTCCAACCTGGCCTTGAACACTTCCAGGGACAGGGCATCCACAACTTCTCTGGGCAACCTGTTCCAGTGTCTCACCATCCTCACAGTAAAGAATTTCTTCCTAATAACACACATTGCCAACTCATATTCAGTTTTTCATCCACCAATACCCCCAAGTCCTTCTCCTCAGGGTTGCTCTCAATCCACTCATCACCCAGCCTGAATCTGTGTTTGGGATTGCACTGACCCAGGTGCAGGACCTTGCACTTGGCCTTGTTGAACCTCATGAGATCTCTGCTAAGGAAGAGGATGGGCACCACCTTATCCCTCTTCCCTGTTCCAGTGTCTGCCAAGAGCCTAGGCCTCAGAGCAGCTTTGCATATAACAAGTCTGGGTAGAAGGCTATTCTTAAACCACTGCTGAGACAAAGTCAAGTTGGTTTATGGCACCCTATTGCATTATTACCTCTAACAAGCCCGTTTGTCTTGCTTTCTCCCATGCAGCTTTTGCTTGATGCTGAAACTGTGCGACTGCCCAAATTGCCTGAGGGTACAAGGGGTGGATCCAGTATTTCTCAGGGGCTTTACGAAATCTGCGTGTGTCCAGATGGAAAGCTCTACTTGTCAGTGGCCGGCGTGGGCTCCACTTGCCAAGAATACAGCCGTGTCTGCCAGTGAGGCACCAGAAAAGGCCGCACACCCCATTGCTAGTCTGAGTTTTATATTATTGCTAAAGAGCATTACTGAAAGTAGAATTTTCAGAATTTTAAAAACAAAGTACTTCAGTTTAGGAAACAAATCTGTATCTACAATTCTGGACTACAGGGTGAAAGGGGAAGAAGAGCACAAATGACATTTCAACTTCAGAAGAATGACTTGAATCAAATTATATGTTCTGTCAGTAACACTTTGAAAACAGCCTTACAGAGAACATAAAAAAAAATAAAAGGAATATGTTTCCTTGCTGAACTATTATTCAGTCAGATGATTATGTCATTGTTAATATTTTTGAGCTCTGTGGCTTCTTCTCTCACTACATGTAAACACTTGCTGCATTAGTGGGTGAAATTACATTGAGGGAACTACTTGAACTATTTGCCAAGATAAAGCATTATTTGGGGAATTCAGAAAGTGCCAGCAAATGGTCTATGCAATTTTGTTCTTGCAATAACACAACATATGAAAAATGTGGTATTTGTATAAGTTCTGTGTAAAAGGTATTAATTTGCTAGTAGCTTTCTATTTTAATTTGGCAACATATATGCTGATTTGCTTATTACTGAGATTCACATAAAAATAACTAATACAAAAAGCTCCAGGAGTCATTTACACCTCCCTGCGTCTCAAATCTGTTCACTATACAACAGAGAAATATGTTAGTATATTTTATAATAGCAATAGTTTGTTGTAGTGCCTGTACCATTGTACTCATTTAAACCCTTTTATATTTTAGGACATGCTAATTGAACAAGGCAATTTGCTCTGCCAGCTGGACTAGTAAAAAGAAAAAAATCCTTAATGTGGCTCCAGATTGTCTGACACAAGGAACTGTTTGGGTGGTGGGAAAAAAAATTGCAGCCTACAGGATTCAATTAAGAGGACTATTCATTTCCATCTGCAGCTGTTGACTGATATTTCTGATCCTGTCAGAGTGGGAGTCCATCACAAACGGAGAGAGTAAAATTACTCTATATTATTTTTTACATGAGGACTTTGGATACAAATTAAATGCTCACCAGAGTTGACAAACCATTTATTGACCTTGTAGGGAAACACAACTGCAGACCCTTTCCTCTGTACAGTGTTGCACTGAACACAAATAAATAGTTTGCACACCTCTGGGTAGCAGATTTGTATTTAATAGTCTGTTATTTAAACCTCATGGGTTTTTAACTCCTTTGATGCTGTTTTGTATATACTTGATGATATTATTACCCAGGTAGGAGCTACTATCACATAGTGCCTTGGTGTCTATTTACAGAAAGATTTTAACCCATAATCATTATTAAACCACAGAATGTCCATCCTTTACAGAAAAGAATCATCATCCTTAAAGCAGAAGAATCAGAACAAAAGAATGACTAAGATAATGCCGTTTTTTAAACTTGCTACTTCAGCTCTGGTGGACAAGCGAAGAAATCCCACACTCAGTTATGATCCCGGATACCCACAAAAGACTGAGTTGAGAAGGAGGCCCCAGTTAACAGTATCTGCTATTATTGTGGTAAAGCCCTGGGTAGTCCCTGCCTCAAGGGCTGCCTTTGTAATTTATCCAACAAGTCTAATGTACAGTACTGAAATTGCCCTTCATCAGCAGGGTGGAGCCCTCAGTAATTAATGAAAACTAGAAGAGCTTCAACAGGAAAAGTAGGAGATGTGCTTAAGCTGAGCTTCAGGCAAAGGAGGCAAGTGAATCACGGTCTCCCATGTTATTTGGAGAGTGCTCTGATTGCTAACATATTGCCTAAGGGAGAAGTAGGAAGCCACACAGCTTCCATTTCTGAAATTCCCTTTTCCTGGCTTAGACATCTACCTTCAGGAGTGAGTCCAGGGCTGTTGGCCCTAAAGAGAAGAATATATCTCTCTACTCTACAACTCTCTCTCTCAACTATATCGCTCTCTACAACTAAGCCCTCAGCTGAGGCAGGCTTTAACAGAAACCTGTCTTCAGCATTGTTTTAGTCAGTTTACGTGGTTCCAGTTCCATGTGCAAGGTTTGCAAACCAAATTATGAGCAGACTTAGCTTATTCATTAGATAGAAAGTATGAGTATTAAAATAAAGGACAGCAAATTCCATTGCATGTGCCAGATACCTAAAAACTGCTGCTACAAGTAACCTGGAGGGCTGTAATGTCTACAGTCTTTTATAAATGTAGTACAACAGCAAACCCAGGACTTCAAGTCCCTAGAGAATTCAGCCACTATCTAGTTTCAAAGGCATTTGAATTGCCATCACACCTATGTTTCTGACATCAAGGAACATATGCCCACTTCCATGTGGTACCAAACTACTCATTCACCTAATCTAATCCCTGTTAGACGGATACTGTAAATAAGTATATTAGTTACAATCTCCCTATTGTGCTGGCATAGCATTTTAAGTTATGCATTTTAAAATTTTTTTGTTTTTGTTTTGGAGGCACATTTTCAAATGTGACTTGCCAGTTATTACAGAGCAAGGGACTGAATCTAGACTTTCCGTGTATCACAAGAGCCACCTAACCCCTAAACTACTGGGTATTTGGAAGCCACTTCTGTTGCAACTTCTTGCATTGAAGTTGCTCTGTTTTAGTTAACATTTTTACAAAGCTGTGGTATACACCTAGCAAAATAAGGGTGCAGTTCCCTGGCTAGTAACACTACTAAGCATTGTGGTAGCTCAGTTCGACATTGCAGTAACTACTGCCTTTCTAGATAATCCTTTCGGACTTGCCTCAGTTCACAGGTGAATTCTAAGTAGCACAGAAAACTAAACAGGTCTGCTGTATCCCCAGCTCTGCCATCATCCAAATCACCAACTCGCCCCTCTTCATTGTTTAAACTTCATTCTTCATTATGCTACAAAATTGACATTGAAAATACAGTTACATTATGTAAGTTGTGCAGGTTTTTTTAAAGCATGGATGGCAACTTCTTGTCACTGAAGAACATTTTGGTGATTTTTTCTTTTAGTTGTGGTTAGTGGAGAAACAAAGTTTATGCTAAAATTACCACAGTGGAATCAGCTGATGCTATAATCTGAATTGGTGTTAATCTCAATGTAGTTCATACCTGACTAAATTATCATTTCTGGTATCTCCATGTGGATGTCTTTCCATCTCTCTCTAAGACTTCAAAATTATTGTTTCTACTTGAATTAAACTTCAGTAAATAGTTACAGATTAACAGAAAATTGTGGCACAGGAAAGTGAGAGTATGCACGTCTCCAGTTTCTTTTCAAAAATGTTATCCAAATGGAGGAAAAAAAACCCATTCTCCAGCATAGTGACCTGTATTGTTTGCAATTTTTTTTTTCCCTCAAAAAGAATTATTTATAGCAGTTCTTGTAACTGGTTGGGATTGTTACACAGTGGGAAAGTAAAAATATCAAAACGGTAGTAAAACTTTATTGGTGATTGCCCAAACACAACCCTCTTTGTTTCCATTTCACAGTCCTTTAGTATTGACATTTGTCTATCTTTATATAGCTTTATGCAAAAAAGAAATTGCAAGAATTAACTGAAAACTGAGTTCTTGAATAAACTTTATACATTTTTAAAAGTCTGCTTCTCCTTTTGTGTTCAGATGAAACACAGCTTAAATGAATGTTTTCATTTTTAAAACAAAATTATCTTCCCAAGACTCTAAGAATGTGAAATGTACATTATGTAAAAATATGAATGAAAATCTTGGCCCCAACTAAAAATTTACTTTCCAGAATTTAGAAAATGCTTTACAATTAGGTTTCATTGGACATCTAGAATTCCTTTGTCTTCATCTGTAGTAGATGAAAGTAAGCAAAAAATCATGCCAGTGCTACTGAATTAATTATCCCAAAAGCAAACCAAAGAAAAGATAAACAGTTTTGATGAAAAACTCATTGGCAAACATCTCCATGTGGCAAAAATGTGTGTTGTCTTCAAATGAAAACATCTACTTTGGCTGTCAAGTTTAACTATTTCTGAACTATTACTTCTGTCTGTGTTCCACAGTAGCAATCCAGCCATCCTCATGTTCAGATCCAGCAACAGGAAATCTCAAAGTTGGTACTACCCTCCTTTACTTTAATTGGAGCAATTACAATAGTTTTTATTAAAGTCTCGTTTAAAGCAACCCAACTACCAAGTGAATGCAATCCTTATACTAATAGTTCTTAAATCCTAGTTTTCAAATCACCATAGTATCTTTATTTTGATGATGATTTGAGTACAAATATTGCAAAACTGCATTTCTTTATACAACAAATAATTTCTTTTTCTTTTGGTAGTTGGCCACACAAAAATCTATTTCCTTAAAAAAAAAGTCGTCTTCTTGCCGCTAATTGCTGAGGCAAGTGACCAGCGCTTTTTGGAATAAGTGCTAATGCCATTGTTTGAGAGGAAAACTTTTAAAAAGCTTCCACAAGAAGATAAATAGTAACAAACCTGCCAAGGCTTGTTACAACTGCGGTTCCTAGATTTAGGCTACTAAATGTACAGTTAAATAAGTTTCCTGTACCACTGATCTTTGCTAAACCTCACAACTATAATCCTGGGAGACAGGACTACTGAAGTTGCTTTTCCTAGGCACATTACTGGTACCTGTGGAAGAAAACTAGGACATATACCTGGCTGAAAAGACCTTTTCTCTCATGTGAACTTGTGTAATGTGCAGAATTACTTGTAAAATGTATTTTTGTGGAACCCACATGCTAACATTTACTTCTACCGACCCTTACTAAGGAATCATCACATACTAACTGTTCTGAGCTTCCATGCCCAACTTAGGAACAAATATGTTATTCTGCATTTCCCAAGGCTCCCAGCTGAGCCAAAAGGAAGCATGAATTAAGCATTTTATTTATTTTTAAATAGGGATTAAATGGCACTTATGAAATCAGTTTCTATCTCAATATGGTTTCCTGGTCTCATAAGGCCTCTTTATTTAGGCTACCTGTTACAGTGAGTTAAGCAAGTAAGAAAAGAAAATAAGAGACTTCCAACTGAGACATCACTCTTGCCTGTCTCTCTGCATCCATATGTACATTTTATTGCAACTTATTGATGGTAGCAACCCAGGAATAATAGAATAATTTTTTTTTTGTGTGTCATTCAGGTTTTCTTGCTTAACTTGGTTCAATATTTAAAATTACTTCAGACCATTAGCTTCCTAAGAACTGGGACCATTTTCTTTCTCACCGTGTCAGCACTCAACAATATATACAAAATAAACAAAAATATAACAAAATAGTTCAGTAGTTCTGCACAGCCATTTTAATGGTTCATAATGATACTGGGAGGGCAACGCAAGTTGCTTACAAAACACAATTACGTGCTTAAAATATTTCCTTCCTCAAGATCTCACCTAAAAAAGGGAAAGTGTTCATGCTGCTCCTCTGTTGTTTTCATGCTACCTTATGTTTTAGCTCCATTTAAACTGAAAAACAAAACGACAACTGTTTCCTTTTGTTAGTATTTTGCTTACCCTGAATACTATTCATCTGACTTAATGCACAAAGTAAGAGCCACAAAGGAATCTGTTTAAAAAACATAGGGAATTAACTAAACTGATTTATTTCATGGCACACCAGGATTTGTGTTTTACTTACATGCTATTTATTGCAAAAAATCAGCAAAATGTACAATTTGAGAAAACTGCAAACATTTGTCATTGCAAGAAAAATGCATTTTTCCTTTTTAATAGTTTTTTAATATTTGTACAATTATTTAGAATTAATTGAAAAGAGACTGTGTATTTACCTATATAAAAGAAAGCTTGAAATAATAGGTAAATTTAGTCTACTTTATAAAACCAAAACACATCAGACTGAAATATATGTTTGCATTTTTCTTTATTAAAATTATGGCACTTAATATTTAATAGCAGAAATAATAATAGGG
>WAAD01036232.1:131854-154871 GCA_013389945.1 Fregata magnificens | reverse complement strand
AAGGAAGGGGGGGGAAGGAAGGGGGGGGAAGGAGGAAGGAAGGGACAGCACTATCTACTGAGGGGTAATATGCATTTCAAACACAAGTTTTTCCAGCACTAATGCTAAAATGTAATCTCTGTGGCTGGGTCTGATAACACTGCAGAGCTTCAACATCCTAAGTACAGCTGCCTTGAAGTTTATCTGCCAACAACTTTTGCACATTCCACATAGATAAAACAGCTCAAAAAATACAAACTCTTAGATTTAATTCCTGTTGTAAAATCATGATTAATGTTTTGCTCAGCCATGTGTCTAAGAAGTTAAAATGTCACCCTGTTATCTAACATCATTTCTACCTTCAGCAAAATTAGTTTTTAAAACAGATAGTGTGTCTTCCTGTTTTGTGTTTCATTTCTGCCCAGTAACAGCCTCTGTGAAATGCTTATTGCCCCTTACACAGCAGGAGTTCACTCGGGCATCTCAGCATTTCAGAAGACCAGTTCCTCAAGCGATCACTCTCCCCTTATTTAATCTCTGATGAGAATTTTGGGCACTCCTCTTGAAGATTTTCATTTCAAAAGTCAATATAAAATTTTAAATGAACATATTGTAAATCAAATTAAATTCCAAATTATCATACAAATAATTCTATTCATGCTGATCAAAGGCATCTGCTGCGGTAAAAACATGAAAACTTTTTCTTAAAAAATATAATAATTCATTTGCACATGAGAACACTAATATAAATGTATTTGCCCACGGCTACAGAACTTCTAGACATACAAATGCTCCTTGTTAGAACTAAGCTATCTCACTATTGTCGATGGATTTACTTGGTGCCATCTATTTGATCATCTATAAAAAGCTTTGTTACACATTTGATTTGCCTTTGGCTTTTAAAGTAACAAAACCACAGGATCAAATAATGAGATTTCAGTCTCCAATGCTCACTTTAGCAGACACAGAACTACCACCACCCAAGAAGATAAAGTACTGCATTTTCCGAGACGAGCCCGGAGTTTGCATCAGTTACCCACTAGAGGGGGCTCACGGAGTCCCACCAGCCTCACCAAAATCCTGACGTGAAGAAGGAAATGCGAAAGAATGAGGTTGGGGCGACTGCAGTCGGGATGGCAATGTCCTTGGTGCAACGAGAACAGCGCTGCATGGCACCACGACTAGGCTGGTTGGAAATGTCAAAGTAAGCTTGTCCTTTGGTGGCTGGAACAATAGCGCTGAGGGCGATCGCCAAATGTAAAGAGACCATGACTTTGACTGTGTCAACAGGCGGGTCTTGGCTAAAGCTGCCGTGGCGTCCAGCGTGTTACGCTCCTTTGGAGGTGAAGTATAATTTGACATTTGTCTGCATTCTGACAACAGTGTTTTTCTTCTGAAGATTTGAAAGGAAAATGCTGAGCCCCAGCAAGAGAAGAATGAGCAAGCACTGCAGACCGTACTAGCAATGACCCCAGTTTATCCAGAAACAGCAGGCTCATCAGGGCAGAGACTTTCCTATGATAAGGCTATATATCAGCTAGAAAAATTACACCAAAACCTCTGTGTAATACTATAAAACATTAAGAAGTCTAGACTTAGTCTGTGCAGCAGCATAAGCAGCCTGACAGGAAGGCATGCTGCAAAATACACTTAGCTGCTGCATGAAAGGGGGACCACAGTGCGGAAAGCCCTGCAGCTGGAACTGCTTTCCAAGGAACATACCTACTGGCCAGCACCTCTTCCCGCATCTCCAGGGGACATGGGGAGAGTAAGTTAAGTATTAGCTATGTATTTTAAGAGTATCTTTAGGTCTCCGCATCCCCTCCAGGCCTCCTTCCTTTCCACCAGCTCAATAGAGGTCAGGATGGTCTACCGAAAAAAAACCCCATAACACAAAGACAAAAAAGGGATGTACTTAAGGCTAATGTAGACACTCCTAGACTAGGTTCAGGTTTAGTAATTAACATTACTAAAGGTACTGAAATAGGCAGTCTGCACCTTCTGGTCCAAAGGTTTCTGTAACTTTGAGGTTCTGCTCAAGGATGCCTAAAATACATAATAGGCTCCTCGGAACAAGAATCATCATTTCATACTGGGTTGCTAAAGCCCCAGGTAGAACAGACTTCTGGTCTGTGTTTAAGACTCTACTGTGTTACTTCCTTAGGGGTAGCAATAATTACAGTGGATTAGTAATCTATTCGTTACACAGCAGGTTGTAAACTTGCTGTCTTAAACACCGCGGTGCCAAATAGTATCAGCAGGTTCATAAACGGATCAGACAAATTATGGACAAGTCCAAAAACAGACACTAAAGAGAACAGGTAGAGATGCTGCCTCTAGCACTCCTAGTCCTATGACGGTAGATGACTGGGGAGTACAACAAAAAGTGGTCACGCTCCTGTGCTCTCCCTATACAGCATTCCTTATTGACACTGCTAGAGGCAGAGTACTGGATGGACCACTGGCCTGAGCCAGCAGCATATTTATTACGTCCCCATGTTCTGAATCAAGGTGATATTCAGAACAGCTATTCACAGAAAAAATTCTGTCATTAGGGATTTACAAACTGAAATTAGACAAGCAACCTAATGGGAAATAATAATTAATACCGTAATATTTCCTAACAGGCCAACAGGCCTCACATCTTTTGCTCTAACTCTGATAAGCCCATGCAAGCACATTTAAATAAACAAACAGATGTTAATATGCACTTAAATAAATGGAAGTCAAATCAAATGAATTCTTCTACAGAGCAGCAAAAATGTAGCTCAGATGGGAGCTGGGTAAGTAAACGAAAAAGTGATTCAGAAAGGGAAATATTAGCACGGAAGTAGTAAGGCCTGAGTGTTTGTAGCAAAGTGTTGCTTTCAAATCGTAGTTTATCCTGTGTGTTCGTGTGGTTCTCTGGAGATGTTCTGCCTATTGTTTGCTCTTTTTTTATTTGTAATATGACATCAGATGAAAACATCAGATAACAGTTAAAAAAAAAGATGGCAAAAAGTCTACAAACATTACAAAATTTGAACTCTAGAGAGTACAGTCCACAAACAACATGGCCTGTGACTCTTGTTAATATTTATGGGAATCAGATGTGCACAGAGGAAAGACTCCAGTGCTTTTACGAATCTTGAAACTGTCAATATAATATAATGCCCACGCACATCGACAACTTCATACCCATGCATCTGTATCTTACAAGCAGCAATAGCCAGAGGGGCTTATTAGATTAACGCTCTGTACTTTGGTAACCTTCAGTTTTACGTTGATTTGAGACAGCTATATAAAAAGTGCATACTCACAAGGGGTGCCAGTCTCTGATATGAACATAACCATGTGGGGTTTTCTAAATAATCAGCTGCAGTGTATTGGCAGCTTACCATTGTGTGGTTTTCATTCGGAGTACAAACAAGCTGCACATGTCGGTATGGCAGGAGAGGTTCTGCTCAACTTGTTAGCTAATGTTTTGATACTCAGTAGTTATGATGGTTCTATACAACCAAAATGAGTCAGCTATGCTGTTACCGATTATCGGTGGCTGGCTCGGCATGCTAGACAGTATATTTTTACAAAATAATCAGAAAGCTGTGAGAAACTCCTTAGCACTCAAAAAATACATATTTCTCTTGGAAAAAAAACATAAATTGGAGCCTTTTAACATTCCAGCTGTAAATCAAAGAATGGTAACAGTGAATTCCTTAAAATCAGATAAATTGAAAACTCATGAAGGCAAATGATAGTAAAGGCAAATGATAATAAAGTGCTGATAAAGTTGGATTTGTTCTGTGAACAGCTGCAGAGACTCTCCTTCACAGAAAAGATCAAGAAATCATTCTAGGTAGCAGAGCGAACCCCACAGAAGGATTGTTCTGTATGGAACAAATTCTGAGAATCTTCTCAATTTTCATCCAGTCCCTACTCAACCAAAAGACGACCGATCCCAGTCCTAATGTCCTTGCTTAGACAAAGCTGACACTGACATTAACAAGGGGCCTGTCTCAAATCAAGACTTTCTCAAAACTGAGCAAGGACCTGAGATTCTGGCTTTAAAATCAATAAACAAATGAAAACCGTACACTTAAATCCTTTCCTTTCTCTACCACAGAAACATCTTTTATGTCAGTACGAAAACAAAAAGCCCGGGATGGTAGATTTTTACACAGAATCAGAGTCCCTGGGATGACAGGTTCTGGCAGGAATCAGAGTCGCTGTATATGACCTAGCACATTTATCAGTTCTGGAAGGCAGTTTCTCTCAATAAAAAACAGAGTTACAAAAACACGTACATTTTCCCCCTGTCTGGGGCACTGGCTGCTCTGTGGAAATCTGCAGGGTCCTAAGCACACTGAGAACAAAACTGATCTTTTAAGCTCTGCTGCTGACCTTACTTTATTCCCAGCTCACACATAAAAACATATAATGACAGGATAATTTATGTTGGAAGCGGCCTCTGAAGTTCAACTGCCTCCTTCCCCCACTCACAGCAGCACCAACTTCAAAGTTAGCTACTAATTCAAAGTCAGATCAGGTTGCTCAGAGCCTTGTCCAACTAAGTTTTGCATATCTCCAACAATGGAGATCCCACAACCTCTCTGGGTAACCTGTTCTGTATCTGACCTCCCCCATAGTGAAGAATTTTTTCTCCTTGTACCTAATCAGAATGTCTCTTGTTGCAACCTGTGTCCCTTGCCTCTCTCCCTTTCACACTCCCCAGGAGTCTCTGTTCAGGAGCCCAGGCACAAATTGCCCATCACAGCCAGAGTGACGCCTCTTGACTGACTCCTGAATGACGCTGCTTCCTCAGACCCTCTCAGTCATCCACCTATGTGAACGACCATGTTTCACCTAAGCTTACTTTTACCTAAGCTTACCCAACTCTTGCAATGTTAGGAAAGTTGCTACTAGCTCTGTACCTTACTGCAACATGCTGATGTGCATCTGTCACCCAAGTGCCAGATCAAACATGAGACAGGCTCATTCCTTATAGGAAAATACACTCTGAAATACATCACAGCTCATTTTTTGTTATGACATATCTGATTAATTGTAAGGGGAGAAGAAGGACTCTGCTCCAACGTTTCTGGCCTCTTGTATGATCTTAATGTTACAAATTTGCTATAAACCTGCACAATCTGGAATTACTTGCTACCATAAAAAGGAGTTCATATACTATAACTGCTTTCTTTATGAATACTTATTGCTAAACTACTGAAACTCTAATTTGTTGTTGGGATGCCTATAAAACATTGTTCCATGTCCAGTGTTTCCACTGGCTAAGCCAGGCAGTTTGGAACAAAGCACCAAGCCCACACCCCATTGGAGTCAAGGGGAAATGCGCCAACAGCAAAACTCCTCCTGACCTCCCTGGCACCAGAACCAGGCCCTACAGGGGACTTATGCCTGATAAAACCACCGGCAGATGAGGCAGCAAGAGGCAACATGAATCACCTGCCCAGCCTGGGTGTAGGTCCTGCCTGAACCTAATTGGCAACCATAGCCCATATCACAAAAGGTTGTGACATGGGGGATCCTTCTGTTCAACAGGCTCCTATTTGTGCTCTACACACAGTGGAAGACCGTCATTTTTCAAAAATTCATCTTCAGATCTGCACGTTAAACTATTACAACATCAGATTGTGACACTATCGTCACTAGGCTTGCTTGAATCTGTGCTGCTGTTGCAATCGCCCATTGTACTTTTTCCACTCTCTACCCTCTTACTCTTTACTAAGGAGCGAATTATTACAAAAGCTTCTTTCTTCAATGCATGCTGCATCATGTGTAAATTAATCTTCTGGAAAGCTTCGTTCCTTGGTCAGAACCAGGTTATACAGCTATTTCTTCTTAGCTGTGCAACTAGCAATTACAAGCTCCAGAAAAGTCTGCTTAGTCTAGTAATATTACAGGACAAGAAGGCATCTAAGGATGAGAGATATGTTATTGCTCTCATATCTTCCCAAATCTTATTTCAATTCATATAGGCTGTGCCTCAAAAGACTAATAGTGAGGTGAATACTGCACCACCACATCTCAGAGTTGCACCTAAAACATGTTAGTCTGGAAATTTTGAGCATATTGCTTTTTGTTATATTTCTGTCACTGCTGAGAAAGAGAGTGGCGCTGAAACTCTGTTTTGATTCCACATAAACGCCATCTCAGGGATGAATCTATATCCCTAAGGTAAATTACAGCAGCTTTAGAGCTGCTCTGCTAAAGACTGTAGAGCTAAGAACTGTTCTCCTGGACTCACCCAAATTTGTCAGAGATCAGTATATTCCAGTTTCATTCACAACATGCCATAAAAGGCATCCCTGAGGAGGGAACAGTACAAATAGGAAACTCTGGCTACCTAACCAGGGCCAGCATAAAGTCTTTTTCTTGGTTTGAGAGGCATGAAATGAAGCTGAAGATTTCAGCTAGTAATAATGGAAAGCAACACAGTCCAGTCGTACAATAATGATGTGTAATTTCAACAACGCAGATATTGCATAAACATCACAGGAGGACAAAATGTGGAAAATTTGTGTCTTGCTATTATACATGTGCACAAGAATTTATGAGTTGATACTTGACTTGGCACTAAATTGTCTCAGGAAGCAATTGACTAAGCTGCTGGCAGTGACCATAACATACAGTAATTAAGTTCCAAATCCTCACAAGGGGACCGAACCAAGGATATGACCAGGGCACACAGCTTCAAGAAAAGTGATTAAAAAAATAGAAAGTTAGTTATTAACAGCCTGAAGGAGAGGTTTAGGAAATTAAAGTTAATGGAATTGATAGAGAGGCTGTTTGAAAATGTCTTAGGAGAAGCAGGAGTACGTGTACATACTCCATGCCACAAAAAAAGAAACAAAACCCATAAAGTAACAAAGCCTGCATGGTTAAACATTACAGTTCAGTCAAGGTAAATATGCTTCCGTTGAAAATGCAAATGCAAATAAAAGCAAATGACCAGATCATGAACTCTGGCAAAATCAAGAAGAAGAGGAGGACAAGGAAGTAGCCAAGGGAGTGTGTACTCGGTTTATGCTTGTAGACTTGAATTTTTCAATGCTTCTATTGTGGATAGGTGCCAAAATGCCACTGAATTTCAGTAGAAATTAAATCTTTAAAATTTCATACATCAATCATTGTCACAAAAAAATGACATAAAGGGAACTCTGTGCCTATCTTTGAAAGCAACGCTAATTTCAGCAGTAAGAGAGACAAGCTGAAAGCAGCCCCAAGAAACACAGATGACAACACTGTTAGCGTTAAAAACCTCCTGATTAATACAATGCGGGAGAAGGGAAAGCACAGCTTCTGCTGAACTTCTGCTTGTTACAATTTATTGAAAGTGTTAAAGATCTAGCATGTCCAGTCTGTGGGTTAACCGTCAGGCTCCAAGTATGTACAGAACAATATGACATTACCTGAACAAAGAAGTCTGTAATCTAAAATCAGAGAAATTAGGTGCAAACAAATCAAGTTGGAACAGAGTACAAGGTATCCTGGAGATACTGTTTAAACAACTTCGCAGTCACAGTGTGAGATACTGTATGTCTCAGGCCAAAAGCTAAATTCACAGCTAAAACATGCAGAACAAATACTTGACTGGGACATCAGGGTAGTCCAGAACCCTTGCTGACCGGTGCTCTCTGTGAACATCTTTGAAAGAAGGTGGAACTGTAACATGGCTGTAAATAAAATTATTTTAGTTGGATCATAAAAGGAAAAGTTGCAAAGACACCTTCCAAAATCTATTCTCTTTCCAAAAAGCCAGCTAAGCAACAGCAAAAGTAGTCTAGGCAATTGTGTGGCATACCTTCAGGTGTGCCACTGAAAAGGTAAGGAATAGTGGGACTACTGAAATATTTGCAGCATCTCAGGAAACACTCTCGCAGTTGCTGTAGCAAATCACTTGTGCTAAAGAAGTATCTACATTGGTAAGCCATACTGAAAAAAAATAATAAAAACATTGCAACATCTAATATTAACCGGGGATCCACGTTCCCTTTGAACAGTCTAATCACATGCAGTAGCCTCGTATCATATAAGAAAAAGAACTGTTGGTCCATTGAAGAAATTACATTAACAGCAGGAAGTACTGATGTATATGGAGAGATTCAAAAGACTACACCTACGAACAGTAAGCTAAAAAGAAAAGTAATGGGAACCGTAAAATATCCAACCAAGTGCTCTTCTTTCTGTTCTGGCAAAAGAAGCTAAAAGGCTAAAAAAAGAAAATTAATTTAAACTTAATAATAAAAGGAAAAATGGGTCTTGTGTCCCTCTTCTAACCAGAGATGGACTAACTCTTCAGAGAAGGGCTTCATTTCCACTGTATGCAAGGTTAGGAAACAGGAAGGGGATGCAAGGAGGCTGACACAAAGCCAAACACCACTGCAGCTCTCTTAGCATTCCTAGGGAGGCAAGACATGGGCATAAACTATCTTCATGGTTAATGCAACCACAACACCAATGTCTTTACCTGTCTTAGGTTTTGTGAAGGACATCAGTCCGCAGAAAGCTTTGCAAACCGCACCTAGACCTCTTTTGTCCAGGCCTTGAAGAGAAGATCAAAATATCTCATTTGCTCACAGAGGCTGCTGACATGTGACATTAGCTTATCTGTTTCTTAGGAAAACCATTGGCAAAACATCGAAGGGTATAGGGAAAACTGAGGATGCTGTAATTTGTAATTTGTGTGTATTTTTTCTTCCCATTTGAAAGCAAAGCACTGCTTATTTCTACTGGCACACACAGGAGATGAAAAGAAAACAGGAATTAATCAAAAATTAACATTTTCCCAACTGTAATAAAATTATACAGGCTGAGAAAAGGAATGAAAAAGACAAAACACCCTTGATTCCAGACTGCTGACTTTCAGTATCAACCCTATCAGTAAGAAAATGAAAAGCTACACAGTTATATTACTGTCAGATTCATAGGTCAGGCTCTTCACTGTGCCAAGTTTCTTCTCAGTGTGTGAAGCAAGGAGCACCACAGAGCAGGTTATTGTTCCCTGATACCATGTCTGGCCCCAGCAAAAATGCAGGCTGAGGTGCCCTGCGTCTGCCCTTACCTGTGCTAACAGGAACAAATACACATTCAAGCCTTTATTCTTCCTTCCCTTGAACTATGAAGGCCAAGAAGGAAAAAGCAAGGATTTTAGTGCAGGACCCTCCATCCTGCTTTTACTCTGGATTCTTGCCAAGCTGAGTGGGTGTATGTGTGTCTCTGCATGTGTTTTTATAGCTCCATGGTTAGAAAGAGCAAAGCTTGGAAAAAGGACTGGCCCTCGATGAATAGTTGATGATATTACAGCCTAGCAATGTCATCAAGAAGACAGAAAACACAAAGTGCTATGGGTTAAGTATTTAATTCTGGAAGTGTGATTTATATGACTAAGCATTTAATATAACCATGTCCAATTCTACAAAGTGTTGGCTGCAATCTGTTGCCCTGGATTTAAAACCAGACTGCTCATATATAGAAGGATTTAAATCACTGATTTAATTTTCAATAATAGATTCTCTAATGAAGGCAGAATAAAAAACACTCCTTCACCGCTAATTTATTAAGTTTTATTAATAACTGATTTGAATTCCACAGTTCTCTGTGTCTCAAAGCTAAGGGTCTCTCTAAAGAGATGAGAATCTGCAGCTGCGTATTATCTTCTTAAGTCATAATCTTGACTGTTCTCCAGTGAGCAGTTGCTCTTCCATACTACAGTCCTCTAGGAAACTCAAGTCAGGTTTTTTTTCTGTAACGTTGGCTAAGCTTCCATTGAAATAATAAACTTCGTTATACATCTCCAACAGTTTTCTCTTGAATTGCAATTTTGCAGATTGCATAATGGTGTTATACTTTTCTGCTCTCCTGTAGCTCCATAAACTCCGCAAATTTTCTTAAACTTTAACTGTTCCCCATTCCAGTTCATTATGTGGCTTAATGCTGGCACAGTGAGAAGGCAGGAATGACCAGTGAGACTATCTGATTGGCAACAGTGTGGTCTATGGACTAGGGCATAAGATAGCCCTGTGGTCAAATTGCTGAACTGGTATTTACAACCTAAATTAGATATTTTGGTACTACAGTGTCTTGCAAGTCTTACTAGAATTCAAGCATCTAGGAATCATGAGTCAGTTCTCTGTCAGTTCTGAAAAAGGCATCACGTATTACCATGGCTAAATAATTTAATCCCTTTGAACTGGTTTTCCACCAGTTCATTGACAATAGCAGAACTTGTCTCCCTCACACTGATGTTTTAAGGATTACATTATTTGTGCTTGTGAAGCACTCAGGCATGACAGCAAATACTTGTGGAAGCCTTCAAAGGTTTTCAGCTCTTAGATGATCTATTAGTTTTATCCTTTAAAATGGACAGAGCCATGTCTGCACCATTAGCACAAAGAACACAAAATTTGGGGTTTATCTCCCTCTTAGAGTATTCACTCATGCACTGAGGCCAACCTAGGAACTGGTCCTGACACAAGCATACAGCATGGAAAGGGAGGAAATAAGGAATCTCCGTTCCCAGCTTGTTCCACAAATGACAGATCTTAGAAAAACAGTTAGACCCAGTGGTTAGGGCAAAGTGCCAGGGAAAACCAAACAGGAAAACCAAGGTACCAGGAAACTGAGGCAAGATGCGAGCAACGATCATGGCAGAAATTAGAAAATTATGTACAACCGAAGCAAATCACATCAGGGGCACACAGCCAAGAAAAACGGCAAGGAAGAGACTTGAGTAGCCACCTTGTTGTGCTCAAACTTGGGCTTAAATCCTCTTCAGAAGTCCCATCTTGTACAGCCCCTGTACTCGGCACTGGTGAGGCCGCACCTCGAGTACTGTGTTCAGTTTTGGGCCCCTCAGTACAAGAAAGACATTGAGGTGCTGGAGCGTGTCCAGAGAAGGGCAACGAGGCTGGTGAAGGGACTAGAAAACAAGTCTTATGAGGAGCGGCTGAGAGAACTGGGGTTGTTTAGTCTGGAGAAGAGGAGGCTGAGGGGAGACCTTATCGCTCTCTACAACTACCTGAAGGGAGGTTGTAGGGAAGCGGGTGCTGGACTCTTCTCCCACGAAGCTAGCGATAGGACGAGAGGAAATGGCTTCAAGTTGCGTCAGGGAAGGTTTAGATTGGACATTAGGAAGAATTTCTTTACCGAAAGAGTGGTTAGGCATTGGAACAGGCTGCCCAGAGAGGTGGTGGAGTCGTCTACCCTGGAGGCGTTCAAAAAAGGTGTAGACATGGCACTCCAGGGCCTAGTTTAGGAGTCATGGTGGTGTTAGTTGATGGTTGGACTTGATGATCTTAGAGGTCTTTTCCAACCCAATGATTCTATGATTCTATGATTCTATGATCTTCTAAGTGACTACACAAGCTCTTCTACCACAGCAGAGTGAAAACGTAAGTCGCCACCTTGTTAGAGTTGGGAATGGGGTTTGCAATAAGGGGGTCACCATAGCAGCCTCTATATCCATGACTACAAGCACTGTCACCAAGACACTTCTGTGAAAGAGTAAGGTGAAAGCAAAGCTATAATTCTGCTCAGAGAGTGGAAAAATTCACATCTTTTAAAAAAGTATCAGAGGCTATATTGTTTCCACTGCAGGCAGGGATTGCTAAGAGCTATTTTGTTCAAGGTTACTTGCCTGCCTCCATGACGATGCAGCGCCACCAAAACTGTTAGTACAGGCTGTGACTGAACATTGCATCTTAGCCCAGAACAACTGCAAGAAAATTTGGTGCACAATGTCTATTACAGGCAAAGCGCAAAGACTGTCCTCAACTCCTGGCAGAACTAAACCAATAAGCTGTGGTAAGATGGAACAGGGAGCCCAGAGAAGGGCTCCCTTCTTGAGCCAGTCCTCATTTTCTTCTCATTCTCATTTCCTCCATCCAACTTCTCTCCACCTGCGACATTTCTCCTTAGAAGAGTTTTTCCTATTCTGCTCAGTCATTTGTAGTTTGGACCATTTATTTCTTAAAAGAATACTGAAATTCTCCATCCTGGTAGAAGTTATAAATCACAGACTATCGCAACTGCCAGCTCAAAAGAGTTTTACGTGCATGTGAGCCACAAAGCTTCTCCACACATGACTGGCTGTAAACAAGATAACTCTTAAAAGAGAGACAAAAGGATAAAAAAGCTTCAGTATGGACTGTTAATGCCACTCTTCTTTGACCTGGTGTCTGGCAGCTTGTATGTCTTCCACAATCCAATAAATAAATTGCAGATTTTGCACAGAAGGGCAATCACATTTGCTGCCTCTGAAGATGTGTACAGCTCTTCCACAGAGCTTAACTGAGCATTTCTCAGGCACTAGCCAAGCTAAAAGCATGTTTGTGCTAGCACATCAGCCCATTTTTGCACTTGCTTTTTTCACGAATCCACAATACAAAGAACATAGATGTATTCCCTGAAAAATTCAGACTATATGTGACTGAGCAAAACAAGGGCCAATCCAAGCTCACATTAACAAATTACCTAGAAACAAAGTATACTTCAGAGACTGCACGTGCCTATTCAGGTCAAATTAACCCTCAACCATAATAAAAATATAATACTAAAAGAGCTTAGCAACTAGCAATCTCAAGAGTCATAAGCTGCTCATGTGTGCTTTTACAATGATGGTAATTTTGTTTTTATCTTGTTGTTGGTTTTCTGTTTCCCAGTGTACTGGGAGGAAACAGAGACCTCCCAGCTTTGTATCACTACAAAAAAACCCAAACAGAAGTCACACCAATTAGAGAACCGGAGAGTGTATGGTAAACAGGAAAACACAGAAAAATACTTAAACACCTGCACATATGGGGGTAGGCTCCCACGTAATACAATTCACTGACAGCCCTAGAATCGGTGCGAGGACCAATTTTGCCTGTGGAGTGCTGTGTAAAGCTAAGTATTATTGTTATGTTTGTAAATGGCATCTACATGTGTAAAAGATTGTTTCTGTATAAATCATTGCAGATTTGGAAAACAAAACTGAAAACATCTGCTTAGATGTTGGCCTGATTTTCCTGTGTTTTTCGACAATTCTGTCCTCAAAAATTAGATAATGTCCAATGGGCATATCTACTTTAAACTATTATTACTCTGTTATTCATAACTTGTCAAGGATATAGCTATTACATGAATGTCATTGTTCTCTTATAAGACACACTGTTTTAATCACAGCTCACAGTATTCATCTGCAATGATTCCAAAATTTAGAAAATCACCCAAGCCTTTGAGTAACAAGTTAATTTTCCACTAGAAAACTTGGATAATTTCTGAGCAGAGTTCCAGACCTCAGCACGAAGCTACGTAAACCCGTTGGGAATCTGTTCTTTTTGCCTCCTGTTAAATTCATGACTGCCTAAGCAAGATATTCTTCATTCATAGGTCTTGTGCAGCCAAACTGAGCGGAATGAATTAATTTTTTTTCACAAGCAGGTAATCAATGCAATCAGTTAAGGCAACAGGATTTACTCTTTGGTTTAAAACCTTTTCTTTTAGGGTTTATGACTGGGATCATAGTCCCATTAAAGCTACTGGCAAAAATCCACGGATATCAGAACTGAGCTCGTGTATTAGAAACTACTGTCATTACGGATTAAATCCTGCTTGCCATTCACACCTACCCAGTCCCATTGCAGTTTGTAAGTCTCTGTGTAAAGCGGGAGAGACACGCTTGCATGCATACTATCTCCCAGGCCTTCTGTTACAATTATAAATACTCTTTTATTTTTTTAACCCAAATAATTTGCTAACAACCTAATAAGAAACTGATTAGAAAAGACAGCAAGATTAAATAATGTTGGCAAAGAATATTAAAAGTTGGCAAAGAATCAATTTCCGTGTTGAAAGCATGACACCTCCTCTCAAGAAATGCCAGAAAGGGGATGCACAGTGTGCAGGTATCTGGTTTCAGAGCCGGGCACAGAGAAATCCCCACACCAACGACTGTAAAGACTTGAGTAGATAACCATAATGTTAACAGCCTAACCTGAAGCCCTAAAGCTGTAGCTCTGTTTGATGAGATCCTTAGGCAGGCACCATTTCACGTGAACAAAGGAAAACTTAATGGTTTACATCAGATCAAGGGTAGGATATGTTTTTTGCATTATAGTTAACTTCATTGCAGCAGGTATTTCAGTAACTCTGAAAGAGTCTACAGAATGAATTAGTCTGCTCTTCATTACACAACAGAAAGGAACATCTTTTTTCCCATACAGAACTGATTCTGGTCCTTCAAGCAACCAGATTTTCTTCTGGTCTACTCAAAAACTGTAGGACAGACAATAATACGTTTTTTAATCTTCCTGCACATCTTGGAAACACTTTTAATACTATTTTCTGCCAATCCTCTTCTACCGAGAGCTTTCACATGGTTCACAGCTAATATAATCCTACATTTTAAAGAGGACGGATTACAGAGAATTATCCTCCTGGCCATATTACAAGTGGTGAAAGGAACCTTTTTATTTTCTCAGATACAGTTTTATTTCAGAGCAGCGGCCTAGAAACAACTGTTCCCTTATGGTCAGATTGTGCTTTTGGTCACACCACCACTTGAGTAACTAAGAGGAAGAGACACTTTTAAGGCATAATTTTCCCTGTTTCCCTTCACTTCAGAAGTAGTGAAAACTTTTTTTTTTCCCCCCCCATAAAACAGCATTGATGCCATCATATAGTTCACTTTCTCCTGCTGTCTTTCCTGTCTTTTTTGACTGTAAATTGATTCGGCCTGGCACTATAGTATGCTGTGTTTATACAGAGATCGGGTACAGTGGGACTCCATTTTTAGCTGCTCCTATTTTAACTTTGTTAATAACAAAAATAAGCAGCAGTAATTTGCTATTCCTATCCTCCTCTATCTCCCTCTTATACATCAAAGGTAAGGGAGAGAGTCAGAGCTTCATTAGTTCATTTGTTCTTCCTCCTTCTCCAATCCATGCTCTTGGCGTGAAGGAGAAGAATAAAGATGTCAAATAGTTCCTCCCTTTCTTACACCTAAATCATGTTCAGGTAACTCACATGTGGGTATAACTGTGGATTTTACTGCTCTGTGGAAATGTGTACTGTAAAGCACAATCTAATCTTTGATACCTTGTTCCATCTGCTGGCAAGAAACAGTCTCTCAATGTCAAGATCATTACTAAATATCTAGCACAAATGGTGGCCAAAGCAACTTTGGCCAAAAGGCAAAGCAACACTGTTTATGTGCAGTAGAAGTACTTGGTGAGAAAGATTTCTGGAGGAAGTTGCACAGATGTCTCCTTCCAATTTCTGACCAAAAGGCAAGAACAGCCTTCATGCTCGTTTTCATGGAACAGAGAGAGGAGTATTGTACTGATACGTACAGCCCTCTGCTTTTATTTTGTTTAAAAAGATGTGTTACAGTATTTACCTTTGACAACTATTTATTGTTTTGTCCTGCTTTCCTGACTGACTGCAAACACAAATGTTTCAGTGAAAATGATAACACTGGCGTATCACTGTCAACATTCTGGTTTCTTCAGTCAAGGAAGCTGGAAAACACATCTTTGCCGAACTTCATATAATAATAACAATGAATAGCCTCCAAGCCACATGAACGTTTTTCGACAGTGTGAATTATTTCAAGAAGCTGTTCCAGAGGTTACATAAGCTTAACCCATAACATAGCCTAACCTGTTTCACCGTGAACCTATATATCCTAACCACGTGCAAAGGCCCCAGCTGTCTAGTAAGAAATAATAGATTTTTGCACTAAGAGACACAGGGTGTTACCCAACTAATACAGGATATTGCTTAATTTCTATAAAAGCAGTTATGGTATCAAAGGTGAAGAGACTAAGGAAGTAACTGAAGAGTGCTCTTCCAAACTTTGAAAAATAACACTCTTTTTTAAAGTCATCCTTTACAAAGATCATTACACTGATAATCTGAAGCTGTTCCACAACTATTTGGTCCAATGTAATAAAATAAAGCCTTACAGTCTTCAGTCCTAAAAAACCACACTGCTGCTCCAGTCAATAAATAGCCTTAGCTAGTCATCTCAGATAGATCTCTTCAAACTCAAAGTTGGTTTCTGTAGAAGTGCTGAGGTTTTATAATAGTGTAATGGAGTATATAATCTGGGCCTAGTTTGTGTTGTTAAGGTACCCACTTAAACCAAGCACTTCTGTTTTCATACTACTGCTTATCCCCTTGACTTGTCTTGCTCCCACAAAGAGAGGAGAATTTAAAATCCTTATCATTTGCTTTGTAAATCATTTCCAGTTTCTTAGGAAAATGTCCTACTAGATTTGTTCCACTGGCAGAAGATCCAAAATTATGCACTTGCTGCTCAACATATTTCTAGGCATGCATTTGTGCACAAACAACTGCCAGCTTATATTCTATTTAGTACAGGATGAAAGCATAAACTACACCATACTGCTCGTATATAGCCAAAATAGACAGCCATCGCTGTTTGTGTTCAGTAACTAACAAACCTGGTGAAAATCAAGCCCAATATGCGTTCAGAATATGGTGATTTCCAACAACTGTCTAAACCAATGCTAATGTTAAAAGTTAAGAAAATAAGATTTCCTGGTCTCTTGATCAAAATGATTGTTCTCTACAAAAAAAATTAGATGGGGCAATCCCTGGAGGGAAACAGAAAATCTTCCATTCTGGAGTCTCAGGTGTACTACTGCATAAACATTTATAGTGGTCACAAGCACCAGTTTTATTATTGCTCAAGTATAATATTTGATTTGGACAATTTGAGATAGATTTAATATAGCAGTTCTTTGTGCATATAGCAGAAGGAAACGCAGCTCATCTGTTGAACAAATTGCCCTGCACTTTCTTGCAACATGGGGCAGAAGATGATGAACTGGCTCAGCCAAATACACCTGTGTGAGACTGACCTCGGATACCACAAGCTATGCTGTTATTTTCTGCCAGAAGAATTAATCTGCACAAGGATCTGTTTGCAAAATTAAACATCCACACTGTATTTAAAGTGTATTATGAGTCCATTTTTTTCTGCTACAGAATTTTTGCATGAGTAATTATTTCTTGGAGATCAGTCTAGCTGAAAGCTGCTTAGATGCAAAAGACAGGATAACATCAGCTTGCTCACCTCCAGGTGATGTTCTTCAACTGTGCCAGAATTCTGTTTGTGCAGCTGCCGTGCTGCTTTTAAAGTAGGTGAAGAATGAAATCCCTTCATGACGGATTAAGTTTGTTGTTTTGCATCTCTGGGTCAAGTATATTTTTCTCTGGACTGATTTGGAGTAGAGAATTCTGGGGTTTCTGCAGATTATCAATAGACTGTTCCCACATATCACCAAGACTGTTCGCGAAGTGATCCTTAATAAACAAGGAGACAGGAGACCCTGATAGGCTCCCAAGTACAGTTCTCAACATAGTTCATGTCAACATTTCTTGACCACCACATGCTGGACCAGCCTTGAGGAAAAGGACTNGCAGTGTCAAGTTTACGGCCGGACTCGATGATCTTAAATGTCTTTTCCAACCTAAATGATTCTATGATTCTATGATCTGCCTCTACTCAACCTGCAAAGCCCCTGTGAGTGACTTTCTTTACGGGGTTTTTTGATGGACCAGTGCAAAATAGCGAACAGTGGAGACCAAAATCTGACCCACAACTCTTAAAGAAAGTACCTGAACAACCCTAAGCATTAGATTGATAGTGTAAGTCCACAAGCTTTTTACACTTAGCTCTGCAGTAGTTGCTCTCATACTTTTTATATCTTTTTCCGTAAAGCGGTTCTATTCCAGTAGTCTGGCACTCATGAACATAACCTACAATAACAAATTTCCTAGCACTGAACACCACAGAGAAAAAGGAAACAGTTTCAGGCTCGTGAAGGATTATCATAGATAAATAAGGCAAAAATAACTCAAAGAACTCTGAAAAAATCTTGAGTTTCTTTAAAACTAATAGTGCCCAACAAATGAAATAAAAGATGCAAAGCTGAAGTCACCAAACATCAGGGTTGGTATCTGTTAAAACTAGTCTTGCAGCCCAGGGTCTAAGGGATGCTCCAAGCCACTCCTTGACAAGTGTAAGCAATGGGACAGTGGGAAGTGAAGTAATATGATGAACGGCTGCTGGAGGACAGGAGAAATAGGTCCCAGCATTTGGGTTGCCTAGGAGCCCAAAATGACACCCCATAAGCAGCTGAATTTTTTCAGACTGCATTATCACTTTGCTTGCGTTTCAAAATTTTGTAATTCATTGAGATATTACAGAACATACCCAAGAATATCACATAATCTGCAACTTTCAGGTATGTAAAGCTATTTCACGAACAAATTGCTCTACACTTGCTCCAAATTTACCTAAGTTGTTATTATTCATCACGGAAATATTTCCAATGGCTAGTTCTCTCCACCTATAGCTATTAGTCAAGGTGACATAGGAAGTGTTGAAATGGCAGATCTTGTTAGAACACTAATATTATTACAACAGAATTTAGTTAATAATTCTGCAAGTTAACTTTATGACCAATTAATCACACAATGTGATGAGTGCTGGAGGCATTCTATTCCAGATGCATATCCTAATTTACCTACACTAAAGCACACCTCAGCAAGATACCTTTGTGGTTGAAATATAAAGCAATAAAATGCTGAGCTGAAAGAAACTCTCTTTTGAACTAGCAGGAATTCAGGCTATGAAATACAATCTTTCGCATTTAGCGGGTCTTATGCAATGCAATGTCCCTCTTACCTCCATGGGAAAGGCCTTAAAATTAACAGTGTGTTCAGAACCACGCTGATTTTCTCTCCCCCAGTGAAATCG
Source organism: Fregata magnificens (assembly GCA_013389945.1). Taxonomy (NCBI): domain Eukaryota; kingdom Metazoa; phylum Chordata; class Aves; order Suliformes; family Fregatidae; genus Fregata; species Fregata magnificens. The sequence goes on along the minus strand of WAAD01036232.1, from coordinate 136,120 downwards.
AACATCGTGTAGTTCAAACTCATGTCCTCGAGGTAATGGCCCCCCTATTAACACTGGGAAAGAAGACAAATGGTAAGGAACTTGGCTTTTGAAGCCGACAAGCCACTGAATATATTCTCCAAATACAATGGGGAGATTGTTGCAAGCTTCTTTATTATCAGTGGTACTAGAGAGGAGAAGAGTAAAGTTGACAGACTTGACATCTTTACTTTTGAAGTACCGTGCAGGTACAGCACGCGCATTCAGGCAGTTACGAACAATAGTGAAATTGCTGTCATGCTGCACTCTTTGTTTTATGAGGCAGAACAGCTGGTGATAACACAAAATAAAAACATGGTACCTTTATCAGTCAGAAGAGTGAATATATTTATTGCTCTTATCAAGACAGTAGCTGTGTGTCCTAAACAGATGGTGGGGGTTCTGAATTAAACTGGTAACTACCTCCAGCTTGTCCGAATGCTTAATCTCCATCACCTATATTTGCTATGAGTCACAGAAACTGATAGAAAACTTTTGATTGCCAATATTTTGCTAGGTAGAGGTGTTCAGTCATATACCACCTGTCAGGCTTCTGAGATACAGAATGCCTCCATATCCAAATATAATCAAACCTACACACAGGAGCAACAGCATACCTCATTTACTTAAAAACAGCTCTAGGCAGCCATGGCTTTCTTTTACTTCAGTTTTTTAAACATCTGGAATGTCTTAAAAGCAGCTGTCCACCATTGCAACACACACACACACAAAAATCGTATAGTAGCTCAATATTTTTGGATTGAGAGAGAATTCCGCCATTAAGTAGTAGAAGCAAGCAATTGTACCTTGTGAGGCCCGATCTGTTTTGGAATTAATCAATGGAAACATTTTGCCCAGGGATTTCTGAATCTGCTTCAGATCAAATATTACTCCACAAGCTGTAGGTAACTTCCCACTGAAATCATTGAATATTGGCTTCTAGGCAGGGCTGGATTTTACTTAAGGGCATTCACAGTCTTCCCCAGAATCCATTAAATTCTAGATTATGTTTCATAGACTTTGAATGAATCTTTTACAATCTCTGATAATTGATAAGGATTATTTAATTGCATAACCTACAGCTTTAGGAAATTAAAGTTCCATAATATAAAGCTATTTTGACACACAAACTAAACAGCCTTAGTTTGGAGCACAAGACATAGTGTAATACTAAAACATAGTTTAGCAACTGAATCATATTGCAACTGTACAAATGCAAAAACAAAAGTACAGAACTATAATAAACCTGAAAGAAAACTGATCAATTATGGTTTTCATAAGCAATTACATTGGAGAAAAAAATAAAATATTCCAATTAATCCTCCTTTAATAATTCTTCATAACTACTCTAACAGCCATTAGGGTTTCTAAAATGAAATATCCTAAATGTAGTTATAGATTCAGACTTGCTTTATCTATATTCTATCTATACCTATATCCTACAGGGAAAATCTACAAATCTGGCGAATGTTGAAGTATTTAGGGAAATCTGGACAAATAAAAAGAAACATGATACTCAATTAGTGCTATTTCTTAGGAAAATGGAGCATTTTCTCTGTTTTAAAATATTGCTCCTAAAGAAAATGTAACTAGAACAAATGTTCTCTAGATGATGTAGTTCTGCATCTCCGGGAGCTTCAAAGAGTTTATTTCTGAGGCTTAAGTTATAACATTGATCCCATGATAAAAGTATTTCAATGCATGAAGCATGTTTATCTTTCCTTTGCCTTTCATCAAATCTTGATCCTTGTCAATGCATGAAACATGTTTAACTTCACTTTGCCTTTCAGCTACTTTTGATCCTCATTAGAAAATGATTCTGAAACCATCATCCACTGTGCAATCCACTGCTGGCTTAAGAGAAGTCTCTCTGTTAGTAGGATATCCTCTAAAGCATTTTTCAATAAACAATTCCATTACACAGTTGGTCATGCTTCTTCCACCTAATGCATAACACGTCTGATGATCAAACTGGAAACAGCCTGTGAAAATGTTTGCAATTAAATAATGAGCAGGATTTGGGAATTCCAGATGGACTGCATGTCCTGAATTAAAGGATAAAATCAATCACCAGTAATGACAAATTGATTTTTAATATGTATCTTAATCAGTTTACTTTTTTCCACAAAAAAGTTTTTCTTTGACTGTTAACATTACAATAGATGAGGATCTCTTGCACATTAATTGGACAGAGTTTCAAAAGCATTTAGTGCTCAACAGTTCCCATTAAAATAATCTGGCTAAATGGATTTGTCATCAGAGATCCCCTGTGAGGAAAAGAAGCTGCAGGAGTTTCCGCAATCCCTGAAAATTGGCCAGAATACTAGGTCAAACACAGCTTATTAACTCTTTTCTCCTCTTGGTAGGGATAACAAACTTTGTCTTCCCCATCCCAAAAATGGAAAGATTATCCCCAGTTTACAAATGGAGACTGGGAAATTATGTAACATGAAATCTAAGGAAAAGCTGAAACTAAAACAAGATTTCCTAAATCATAATTCCATACCTCAGTCATAAACTTTTATTCTATTTCACATTTTCTTATATTTCAAGACTCATCAGTCTGGCACTACACTGCATTCAAGTTTGAAAAGAAGTCTGTCGTTCTTCTAAGTCTCCAATGGTTTTGCACATGCATTTAGGTGTGTTGGTCCCATCTTATTAATTATAGCTACTAAGTTACAAACTGCCATTGGGAAAGGTAGAGTTGAAGGAGTTGCATTTTGGCATGCAAGTGATAACGTCGTTTGCAGTCACTCTCACTTCCTCCACAGGAGAATTCAAGAACCTTCCTGATCCTGCAGAGAGAACCTTACTCCTTGAGAAAAGAGCTCTGCTTCTGATGAAGGCAGTAAAACTGACCGGACGTACAAAATTTCTATTCTATTGTAAATCTGCAAAATTCTGTGGAAGGAAATGTTCTGTGTTGCAATAATACATGGAGTTTATCATGGAAAGGAAATTATAAAGGAAAGCATCATTATTAAAATAACAAACCCTTCCATTTTAAAAAATTCAGTGTAAAACTGAACTGACTCCCTCACTCTCAGCACAGCTGTAGCTCCCAGGACCACTGGGATCTCAGAAGGAAACAAAAGTTGGAATGTCTCATGGTTTGACAATGTTCAGCTGTTTAAATACCCCCAAGAGGCTGTTACTAGCTAAGATTGGTTAGAATAACTTGGATGCTCTTCCAAACACATGGTAAGAACTACCACAGTGCTAGAAAGCACAATGGACATTTTTTCTCCCTACTTGCCTGACAGTTGTCTCCTTCATACAGAATAGCTTACCCAGATGAAAGGTCTGAATGAGATTCTGCTATTTCACTTAAGTTGGAATTGTTTATTATTTGCTTCTAATTCTCATTTGATGAACAACACCAAAAAACCCTCTAAGAAATGAGGACTGCTTTGCTACCTGCTCGTCATCGATATTGTAAGCATGTGTAACTGGAGTATCTACCTTAAGCCGCCCAATTCTGTAGTTAGTATTCAGAACCCAGTAAAATTAATGGAAAAAGCTCTTTTAACTTACATGGTCTTAGACCAAGGACAAATTTTGCCAGCTGTACAAAAGAATTTGGCATCACACTGTCTAAGCGATAGTCTGGACTGCTTCTGAATGCAGACAGCTGTTAATGCCAGTGAATTAGATGACACCACCACAAGAGGAAATTCTGGACATGCTCTGAAGCAACCCGACTGACCATCCAGTTTGGCGTTGAAACTTGTGGCTCCCATTGCAAAGCTTGCTCCTTTTCCTACTGAAGTCAACAGCAACACTCTTACCGGCTGCAGTCCATGCCGAAGGAGCGCAACCGCTCACTGCGGGGAGCAGTTACCGTTCCCGTGCTCCGGGATACACGTACAGCGAGTCTTAAGGCAACACAAGCTTTAGCGGGGAAGGCAAAGGCCGTGTTTCAGCATACCTGATTTTGACTTCAGGGCGATCTGAATTGAATGCCCATCGTTGATCACTTCACAGTCACGACACACTACGTAGTTTGGCGACAAACGCACTTCCAGGAGCGAGGGGTCATATTTAGCTTCTCTCGAGTTCAGGTTAATAGGCGACTGGTACTCCCCGTTAGCATCCGGAAAAATCAGCCCCCACTCCACTCCTGAGGCACAAGGGAAAGCCGTTACGGGGAGACCCGGCACCCTGCGCTGCACGGCGGCTTCCCGGGCCAGCCAGACCCTCACCGACCGCCTCGCTGCTGCCCACCGGGCGGCTCGGCGGCCGCCG
>WAAD01036232.1:80825-131325 GCA_013389945.1 Fregata magnificens | reverse complement strand
CGCAGCTCCCGCTGCCCCTCGAGCTGGGCGCAGGCGGTCTGTGCGCCCGGGGACACCGCGGGAGAGCAACTTCAACGACAAGGGGAAGAAGGGCAAAGCCCTGCCCCGGGGGAGGAACAACCCAGGCGCTGGTACAGGCTGGGGGCCACCAGGCTGTAAGCCAGCTTGGCAGAAAAGGACCTGTGGGTCCTGGTGGGCACCGGGGTGGACATGAGCCAGCAATGTGCCCTTGCCGCAAGGAAAGGGAATGATACCTTGGGCTGCATTAGGCCAAGCAATGCCAGCAGGTTGAGGGAGGCGATCCTGCCCTTCTACTCAGCACTGGTGAGGCCACACCTGGGGTGCTGGGTCCACGTCTGGGCTCTCCGGTACACGAGAGGCATGGGCATACTAGACAGAGCCCTGGGAAGGGTCACAAAGATGGTTAAGGGGCTGGAGCATCTCTCCTATGAGGAAAGGCTGAGAGAGCTGGGACTATTCAGCCTGGAGAAGAGCAGGCACAGGGGGATCTCGTCGATGCGTGCAAATACCTGAAGGGAGGGTGCAAAGAGGATGGAGCCAGGCTTTTATCAGTGGTGCCCAGTGACAGGACCAGAGGCAATGGGCACAAGCTGAAACTCAGGAGGTTCCCTCTGAAATTCTACTGTAAGAGTGACTAAGCTCTGCCACAGGTTGACCAGGGAGGTTGTGGAGTCTCCATCCCCGGAGATATTCATCTGAACACGGTCCTGGGCAACTTGCTGTGGGTGGCCCTGCTTGAGCAGAGGATTTGGACAAGGTCATCTCCAGAAGTCCCTTCCAATCTCAGCCATTCCGTGATTCTGTGGTTCCTCCTCACCCCACAGCACTGTGCCCCTCCTATGGAGGGATGGAGGCCCTCAGTGAGAATAAGGGAGCCGCTGAATAAGCAAGGGAGCCCAGCTCTGTCCCTTGTGTTCTGAAGGAGGGTTGAGGCCTCCATACCCTTTACAGTGACCCCTTCATTTAGGCCACATCCAGGAGTGTGGCTTCAACTCTTCCTGCAGAATATACAGGATGTAGGGTTTGAGGAAAGTCTCTCCCCAACACAAGGATGCCTCAATTCAAGGATATGAAAGGACCCAGAGAACATTCATTCTGTCAAGGGGACAGAAGGGACCACTGCAATAGAGATCTCCCCTAGGCAGTGGCCCAAACACTTGTGTCAGTGACGGCAAGGGGACTGGGAACCCAGCACTGACAGACTGCAATCCCTGACAGCAACCGGGAAAGGTAACAGAGGCAGTCAAATAAGAGTTGCTCTAGTGGTAAGTGCAAGTGCCCTTTGCTTATCATCCTTGGCCATTTAAAGACAGTGACCAGACCTCCCTGCATTCTGGTATCCCAAGAGGATAACATCCTGATCCTGTGCTGTTGATCCACAAGGTTTGATCTAGGTGTGGACCTCGCTGTGCTTCAGTGTTCCTGAACTCAGTGGTAGTACCTGTGATTCCTGTGCAGGGCTGACATGGGAGCAGAAATTATCATCATTGTGAAAGTGAGACGGAAGGAGAAGAAGGACTGAGCTGGAACTTCGTTAAAGAAACAAGAGAGTACTGGTTCATGAGCTGCGTGCAAGGTGAAAAGAATATAGGACAAAAGAAGTAGAATGTACTGGGTTGGGTTTTTTTCAAGATCGGAACAGAAACACAAGTTTCCTTCTGCAGGATCATTAGTTACTATCTTCAGTGTTGATGGTTGAAAGGAATTTATACTACCCAAACAAACTACAGCCGTGGTGCAGCTTATTGAGGAAAAAGAGCAAATAGACATTTTTCCTCATATAGTGAGCACCTGACATCAGTACAAACAGAAAACTTGGATTTTTTAACATGAATTTTAGTCACATGAGATATCATGTTGTATATGCATACCCGACTCCCATACCAAACTGGCTTTATTGGTTGCTAAGTTCTACCCCTAATCACTTCTTAAACACACACTAGTTGTTTCTATTAATGTCAGTCCCTTGAATCATTGCTCAACCACATGGGGAAAAAACAAACATTCCCCTAAATCATCACTGGTTCTGGTCCATCTGACAGGAAATTTGTTTTCCTCTTCAAACAGAGTCTCACATTTTTAAAAAAAACAGTCCTAGGAGACTGGGTTCATTCCCTTGCTCCTTGAAGCACAGTACTTCATTCATGCCCTCTATTAAGTCCTTTCCTGCAGTAGCTTTCCTGTGGGACGTCTGTTCTAGAATTTCACACTTATGAGGGGCAACATTATCAAACCTGCAAGTTCCTTTTTTGCAATAAATACTTTTCATGGCTTTCCATACTTTTCATGGCTTCCATTCATAACTGAACTTAAGAACTGAGCTGCTTATATTTGTTGCCCTTCCTTTTAACCTTTCCATTCTTTCCATATCTCTCCACAAAATTAGGCACAGCAGGTAAAGCCTTACTGAATAGTTGCAATTTCTTTATTCCTGTATGTCTGCTGAGTGGTTTTCTTTGCAAATATCCTATTTCTTCCATAGTATCTGTCAGGCATAGCATGATCTAATCAGCAGATTAGATTCCACTGAAGATTCCTATGACTTCTTTAATGGTGAAGTGTGTAAGTAGCAAAGAAGTTCAAGGCTATGTCTCCACAATGAAACAGAGCATGGGACAGAGCCCTCACATTTAACTCCGACCACAAATGCAGATATTGACCTGACCAATCTCTGCACAAACCAACTCATTCATTTATGGACCCAGCTTCAAGTAAAAGGATTGAGACAATCAGATGGAGATAGTGGCATGATCTAAGCCTCGTTCAAGATCAGTGGGATTTGGCCTCCCTTAGTGATGTAGGCACTCTTGAAAGTGTTGTGCTCTGTCAGTCCATTTTTGTTCCTATGTATAGTATACTGACAGTGCCTTATGCCCTTTGCCACATATTGATCGACTGTGCAATCACCTAGAAAAACTCGCTGTTGTAGCGTTATGTTACCTGATACAGTTGTCCCAGGGCATCCATTTCCACGTTACAGTTCTTTCCTCTTTAATTAAGTGCGCTCTTTGTGGGGATCACATGGTTTATGCCAGCCATCTGTGTTCCATCTCTCTCTTAAACTGACCTTATATCAATCTTCAGAAACTTTATTATTACTAGGCATCTAAAGTCTAAGTTTGTGTTGAAGCTCCCAATAGTTGACTTCACTATGAAAAGATGTTAAATATATAACTATAATACACATAAATACACTCTTTATTCTGTAAAAATGCATTGCTTGTGGTGTTTGCTACATTGGCTCAGCATACTGAAAAATCTGTAGGGAGGCATAGTTACGGCCCTCAAGCTAGTATCGAATTGATGGGCGAAAAGTAGGAGAAGCCCAGCCAACGTGACCTTCGTAAGTGACACAGCACCTCACCAGCAGAAGCAGGAGCGGGACACCTCTCTCCTGAATCCCGGTTCAGCCTTTGATTCTGTGGAACGTGCTGTCTTCTTGTTTAACTGGGATCAATGATCACACCCTTTGATGATACCAGGAAAAAAAAAGCTCAGGCACAGATGCAGGGCTTAATAGTTCCTCTTTGAACTCAGAGGACAGTAGTTCAGAAGCAGCGGAGTCTCTGACATACCCTTTTGTCAAATGAGAAATGGCATTTTGAAACATGATTGGTATAATACTTAATCCTGGTGAGACTGCAAACAACTATTCAAGTATTTGCTATATCTAGATATTATTATTTGTTATACAGTTACTGATTTTTTTCAAAAGGCAATATACCTTCCCTAAACACCTTACAATGTATATACTGGGAAAACCAGGCCTGAACCAAAATTCTGCATCCAAACACTGTGACATTTGTATGCGTAAATTGTCATTAATGACTAGCAATGTTTTTTTAAGAGGTTACATTTCAACAACTGTACTTACTGCTTTCACCACTCCGAAAGGGACAGTCCAATGCAGAGAACTGTACAGGTTACTAAGAAATCCGTAGGAAAAAAAAAAGCAGAATTACATACAAGTTATTTTAAACTATACGTTCCTAGCTGCAGGAATCTTTGCAGGCCACAGAACTGACAGTTATTTCTCTAGTTCGAGGGACGAGAAATTCAGACTGAGATGATCATATTTCCTTTATTATTCTCTTTTTTCTTTATTACCTTGCTGCCAGCATAGAGTAGTTGAGGGCACACAGGACTTAATATTATGATGAGGAGAGAAATGTTCTGTGGGATATTAGAATATTCCATTTGGAGCAATTTAGACTCCATTTATGCCTCTCTAAGCCAGATCTCAGTTCTTGCCAAGGTGTCCTGAAAGAAAAGGCACTGTCCATACAGCAACACAGGTATCTGAAGAGATCAGGAGCATCTAGCTTTTTCAGTGAGCAGGGCTTCCTATTTTGCTTCCTGTGTTGGACTATGAGGTTGGCCAGCAATCATCTCTCTTGTGGTCTTGTTTCTATCTTTATTTCTTGCCAGGTTACTCTCTCAAATAAGTTTGATTCTTTTCCAAATTTAGAAGTGTAAGCAGAAAGTTTCTGCATTTGACCATTAAAGCACAAGCTTATATATAACAAAATTGAAAATCTCTCCACATTTTAAAAGGAACTGGTTCATTACAAGGAATAATATTCCAGTATTCCTGGAATAATATTATTTGCTTATCTTTTTTTTCTGCAGCTGAAGTAATGTGTTACAAAAAGGAAAAGGATGGTTGGGTAATATAAATAGTCCAAGGTGAAAAGGTAGAGAGACCATTTTCAATAAAGGGACCATTTATAGCAAAGAGAAACCATTTACAGTGAAAGACTCCGTACATTGGCAAGTCAAGTTTACGTTGGCAAATGCTGTCCTGCAGACATTGCAAAATATGCCAGCTGGATCCCAATTTCCCCTTACATCCACACCGAAGGGTGGTTTCAGTGGCCTTGTGTGTTTTATGGTCTGTAAGTGTGAATTTGTGCTTCTTGGCTTTGCCAGCTAATAGGATAGCGCGCTGGTCCTGCGCACACTTCACACGTTTCACTTTACAATATAGATGGGTTTGGGGGGAATTCAAAGATCAAAACACATTGATCTGAAAGTCAAACTTGTGTACACAAGTTTTTCTACAGTACAGGTATAAAACTCTTATGTGCAAAATTGCATGTGTAAGAGCGCACAAGAGTTGAAGGGAAAAAGGGAACAGGCTAATACTTCTAAACCAATGGGCAGTTGGCATGCATTCTCCCAGTGTTCAAATGTGTAAAACAGGACTGTTATGGCTGCCCATGAGAATTCACACATACTACTAAAACTACAACAGGATAGTTTCAAGTTCTTTAAAGAAAACCCAAGGAATAGGAAACCATTTCTAAGCATTAAAAATACTACAGTCAAAAGGGAAGCGAAGAAATAATAAAAAATACAGTGTAATTAAGGGCACACTAAAAAAAAAATAGAGAATAATCTAGTGTAGTCTCCTGGAGCTTTTCTTTTCCCTAGCAGGATCTAGCCCTGGAAAAAAATCTATAAAGAATTATAAAAGGTGGCAAAGACAACAGGAATTGCTGATGAAGTAAAATAAGTACAAAAGTAAAGTGAAATCCTGCAGACAATAGAAGAGTAGAAGGGAAGTGAGATTTCTTTCCCCCTAGTAGGCTAAAAGGAAATGAGAGATAAAGGATGAAACAAGATGTGTCTGAAACACAGAATGCAAATGATAATCAAGGGCCCTGACATGGCAAAGCTCCTATGTAAATAGTTCTTTATTTCTTTAGGAAGGAAGCAGAACTAAAGATACACCCAGATCCAAATTCAAGGAAGAAGATGGGAAGCTCAGAGGAAAAATCTGCAATAAGGAGATGATAAATGTTTATTTGCCTAACTGTAATAATTTCAGATCTTTAACATTAGGTGAGATTCCTGAAGGATTATGAGTTTCATCTAGTACCTATTGAAATGAAGTAGCTCTTTGTCAGTGGAACTGATAGACGTTAAATCCGCTACTTGCCAATTAAATGTTTAAAAGAGAAGCAGTGAATCAGGAAAAGACATAATATCTTCTACTGTTTAAAATAAAAGGAGAGAATGAGCTAAATAATGAACCTGAGCAATTTTTCACTAGAAGAGCACAAGCAGGTGTTGGCTTGCAGGTGTTGGCTTACAGGTGTTGGCTTTTCATCGGGGAAGCTCGTGGGAAAGGGGAAGCACTGATCCGGATCAAGCAGCAAGGGAATAACAACATATTTGAGTCTGTAAAAGGATGGTGAAAGGAAGGTCAGTTCTTCATTCATTCCACTAAGTTTTGCTTATCAATGTGTAAACATCCATAGACGACAAAGTGCTCACGTGCCCCGTTCTGGTAAAGCTATGAAATCATACATTCAGAGTGCAATCTGGCTTCCTATATCACAAGCTATTACATTTCAGGCAGTTACTCATGTATTAAGTTAATTATTTGGCTATCAATAAATAATAACTTGTGTTTTACCACAGCACATTTTCCAGAAATGCATGACCTGAAGACATTAAGAAATGAAGAATTCATTACTTTGACAGTTTGTTCCAGTGGTTTATCCCCTTCAATGCTAACTAATGGGTACCCAATTCTAATTTGAATTTATCTGGCTTTAACTTCCAGCCACTGGTTCACATTATGCTTTTTTGTCTTGCCAGAAGAGCCTTTATTGCTTTGTATTTTCTCTTTAATGTACTCACCCACTTTAGTCCGGTCACCTCTGTGTGGTCTAAACAAGAGGAGCTCATTAACACTTACTGGAGGGTTAAGACCAGGATATCTTGTTTTTAGCTTTTTTTCTGCACATTTTCTTGTTTTCCACATTAAAAATACAGACACTAGAATTCTGTGTAGCTCTTGTTTTCACCTCTGTGTTCTCATTCATTTCTTTTTTATCTGCATGTTGATGATTCACATTAGTCTTTTTTTGCTGTTGAATCATTGGAGCTCTTGTTCTGCTGCTGTTTAGTACAAACATTAAATGCCCCTTCTGAGTCAGGGTATCCAGGAGCCAGTCTACAGAGTGTGGACACAGCCTGCATTACTATTTTACATTTAGTTGACCTAAAATGCCATTCATTTGAATGAGTCCTAGTGTTCATTTTTAATCAGAACCTTGTACACTAATAAACCATATGCCTCATAAAAATCTGTAATCTCATTATATATGTTTGTTTGACAAGACATACTTTCAGTAAAACTATTGTCACTAGCATTAATTATATTCCTCTTCATCAAGCTTTTATGACTGGAATCCCATATCAATGTTTTTTCGTATTTTTCCTGGAACTGTTGTCAGGCTAACCAGACAGTAATTACCTAGATTACCTCATTTCTCTCTTTTTTTCTTTAATATTTACATAATGTTAAAATTCTTTAAGTCTTGTAACATTTTCCTGGGTTTGTTAAAAATTTACAGGAAAGACTGAAGATCTGTTCAGCCAATTCTTGTAGAACTTTAGGCTGTGAGTACATAGATTTAAATCAGATTCTAAAATTCTAAGTTTTATGACATTGTATAATACACTTAGCTATTAATAAACTGCAAAATTCTTTACCCACACATGATGTAAGCAGATCAGACTCCTCTCCACACATGGAACCCCCAAAATATTTATGAATATTTAATTTCTTTATCATCATTAACAAATGCACAGTCTCAGCCAGTAACTGACTTTGGATTTCTTTTCTTACTAATGTAGTTAGAAAATTATTACTTATTTGTGTGAAACCTAGTTATAGATTTTTCCCTGAAGTGTTCATCAATATTTTTATACTCTGCAATTTCTAATTCAATATTTGTTTACTCCTTTTTCCACTTATTACAGTTTTTATTTCTAATTATTTTTTCTATTCACCACTGAATCAGCACCAGATTCTAAGTACAGCTGCTCTTTTTTTTCGGTTGCAGAGTTGTGACATTTTGTCATATTTTATAGCAATTAAAGAGCTCCCTATCTTCATTCAATTTTTTCTACCTTTTTCTCAAGTCATGTCACTTGTAATCTTAGCCATAGAAAACAAACTGTATGATTTCAAAGTATATACAGCAGGAAGCAAAAGATATGGAAAACAGTTTGCAGTTTCAAAGTCCAGTGGTCAACTGCAGATAATAATCATGAAGGAGCAAGTATTTAAAGGGGGACTAGGCAGTAAATGATAGAGGACGGCGTGAGATAACACTGTAACGCTGCCAGAAAGACTCTTAGCTCACATCCTCAGTTTTGCAATTCAAAACGGTTCAACTGGAACCTAGGAACGGGAGATGTTTCCATTCAGATTTAGATTAATCATGTTTAAATTTAGATTAATCATGTTTAAATTTAGATTAATCATGTTTCAATGTAGATAACTAGGAAGAAGCAACTGATTTTGTTCTAATTTAAATGTCTGGGGTAGGAACATTGAACACTGATTTCTTGAATTAGTATTCTTCCAGGGTGATAATATCATAAAAAATAATGTAGTAATACCTGCCTTAGATTCGATATGTTGTAAAAAGAACCACTAAGGGGATTTATCTTTGTATCCCCAACCTCAAAAAAACGAGATCTTGCACAGACACAGAAATGTTCACATTCAGAAGTGCAAAGAGACTGCTAACTTTCCAAGCCACTGAACAACTTCAAACAGCTACTAAAAATAAAAATCCTTTCACAAACTGAATGTGAAATCTTTGCCCCAAACGCCCCAGATTTCCATGCAATAAGTTATCCAGTGGCTCTAATATTTATCTATGTCCTGCAATATATCTGTATACAGCAGTTTTATATAAAAAGGGGGGAAAAAAAGGCGTCAGAGAAGACTTCTTCACTAACAAGAAGAGTTTTTATTTTTTCCTATAAGATTTTGTATTTCAGAGTCTCCACCCTCCTGTTTAAGAATCTGTAAACAGGCATTTTCTGGTTTACACTAAAACACGGGAGGCTTAAATATCTCTTCAGCTGCTTCCTAATGTTTGTTCCACAGGAAGGGAGTTAGTTCGTAGCATAGTGTGCTTTGTTGTACCTGCATCAGCAAAGCAGATAAGCTCAGCCTCTTTTCGTCTGGAAACGGGGCAGAGGAAGAGCACCAGGAGACAGTGCGGTACTTAAGGATTACTGTGACGGTTTCAGGGAACAAGACGGCTGTCAGGTAAGCAGAAAAGGTCCTCTGCTAGTTATGTTCCCGTGCTGCTTCCCAAACTGGTCAACTGTGTGTAAGCACTTTCTCTGAAATAGCTTAATTTTGGCTCCCAGCTGTGGGTCGATATTTCTCATAGCGAACTGAAATTCTCCTAAATTCTATTATTATTATTCTTGCTTAGCTATTAAAATCTCATTTTGGCACTGAAAAGTTCTGTCTTGGGTATGTTAACATACATTCGAGCGCTGGGTATTCCCTTCACACAGAAGATGGCCCATCTCCAGCAGTTCTACCTGACATGCTTGGGCTGGCGTCATATTGAAGGAGCCAGCAGGGCTTTTTGCTGAAAATCTGACGCTCCATGAGATTTGGGTACCTATATACTTTGATTAAACAACAGTTCATTCCAGAGAGACCTTATCATATGAAAGGGCAGGCTCCTCGTGTGTCCCTGTGCATTTTTGGCTTTGGCAGAGCCCTCCTTTGAATTCAGAGAGGCAGAAGATACTTTCAGGTTGAAAGGCATCATTTATAGCTTCTTGGGACTTTTCCTGGACTGTCTACATTAGAAATAAGTAGAAGGCCTGCAACTATAAGACTGATGGCACTAAATCAAAGCATCTACAAAGCTTCTAAAAGTACCATTCTTCTGTGAGCTTCCCGTGAGCGCTTTCTCCCCTACCCTCACACTTCTTTCAGCGTCTCTGTTCGGGGCTGAGCTTTTGGCACAGCCATTGACACACAGCTTTGTCAAGTTGCAAATTACAAACTAAAAGTGTGGAAATACAAAATTAAAAGCTTGTTTATCACAGAGCTTCTTTGCCAGCGTAGAGCATTGAAGCAAGTTGTTCTGTGACAGGAGGGCTAGTGCTTTTTCAGTGTCACGGGGAAAGTGAAATCCATGCCAGGCAATGCAGAGCATCAAGCCCAGGAAGCTGCAGGAGTTTACAAGAAAAACTTCTTTCATAGTTAAAAACCCAGAGACTCTACAAAATCCCTGCGGCGTGGTGTTTAAAATGAGGTACCGCAAGAGTGGCAAATAAAAGTGGGCATGCTCTGCTAATGAGGGCAAATTGTGCCAGCTCTTTACAAAGAATAGCGTGTTTCCACCCACATCAAACCAGCTCTGCTTGATAGATGAGGAAAGAGAGGGAAGAGAGGCTATGGCACTGTGTGCTGCTTTTGGCTGGGACAGAGTTAATTTTCTTCATAGTGGCTAGTATGAAGCTATGTTTTGGATTTGTGCTGAAAACAGTGTTGATATCACAGGGATGTTTTAGTTATTGCTGAGCAGTGCTCACACAGAATGAAGGCCTTTTCTGCTCCTCACCCCACCCCACCAGCGAGTAGGCTGGGGGTGCACAAGAAGCTGGGAGGGGACACAGCTGACCCCAACTGACCAAAGGGATATTCCATACCCTATGATGTCATGCTCAGCATATAAACTGTGGGGAGTTGGCCAGGGGGCAGCAATCACTGCTCGGAAACTGGCTGGGTGTCAGTCAGCAGGTGTTGAGTGGTTGCATCACTTGTTTTTCCTGGGGTTTGTTTCTCCCTCTCTCTCTCTCGTTGTTTTCCTTTTCATTACAATTATTATTATTATTATTATTGTTGTTGTTGTTGTTGTTATTTTATTTCAATTATTAAACTGTCTTTATCTCAACCCACGAGTTTTCTTACTTTTGCTCTTCCAATTCTCTCTCCCATCCCGCCGAGGAGGGAGGGTGAGCGAGTGGCTGTATGCTGCTTGGTTGCCGACTGGGGCTAAACCATGACACACTGTTTCTTCCTTTCTACTCACCTTCGTCTGGCATCTTGTAGAGACTATGGATCATATTGGGTCTTATCTTGCCCTCATTGAAAAATGACAATGTTTTGTGTGATAGTTGGATTGCCTAGGGGGGAAATGGCAGTATTCAGATTCTCACCGCACACCCAAACAAAACATGCTCTCAGATTACATTGCTGTTCACTTTAACAGCAATAATATGATTAGCAACAGTAAGATTTTGGCCTTCATTAGGTTCAGGAGTCAGGAAACTGTCGTGAATGATAATATTTTAGAACTACTACTTCAGGATATTTATATGCAGATTCAGACAGTGCTGCAATGTATGGAGAGTATCCATTTGGGGCATTCCAGCTTATAAGAAATTTTGTGGCTCTAATAGCATTCAGTTGAAGCAGACATTTTTTCTAGTATTAGGTCTTTTTTCATAAGTACTTTCTCGAGTAATTTAATAAACCATTCCTTATATCCTCATGTTTAAATTATATTCCCATACAAACCACATCTGTCAAAGTTGATGAGAGTGCAACAGCACATGCTGTAACTTCTAAAGAGCTGGCGTCTCACACCCTCATTAGCAGAAATGTATCTAGAAGTTAAAAGTGCCTTTCTAAAGATACATACAACACATCTCCCTGTGACTTATTCATTTCCTGTTTTCCTTCAAAAGCAGCTGAAAGGGGCACTCTGCACCTGCTTTCTCCTTGTGCTGACATCTGTTTCTAAATGAGAAACGAGGCAATGAATGTTAAGCTGAAGGGACTTATTTTATTTATGATTGCAAAGATTCTTGGCTTGAAAAATCAGTTCAATTCCAGTGCCTTTCACCTTCCATGCTAAGCAGGGAGACAAAGAGAGCATTCATAGAAACAACACATGTGACATGGGGCAGTCTAATGGCATTAGAACAGTTCAGTGAAGCATTAATGAATTTACGGTGATGACAGCACAACAGTGCTAGGATCTAATCTGCTCTGTGGTAAGTGGTTTTCATAAGTAACCTCAAACACAAATACCCCGTCAGGACTCTAACTAAAAACTTTTGTTTTCTGACAAAACATAATCAACTATTTTTCTTTTGAAACCAGTAGCCATCCCCTTGCATGCTGTGTCGCTGGTGTTTCTCCAGTTTGTGTCATACCTCAGACTGTTCTCACCAAGCTCAGACGAGACTTCAGCTATTCCAAGCATCTGATATTTCAAATACATTTTTCCCAATAATCTTCTGTGCTTCGTGCCACTAGCCTCAGCAGCTGCTTGGCACTGAGGTCCAGAAAAAAGCCTTGCACTGAAAAATAGGTGGTATGATCTTGTCCGTAATGCCATACCTTTAATCCAACCTTATATTCACATCCTTTTCTTCATCATCATACCTCCTTGCTGTCACATATCTGTGCCTACTGTATTTGGGTGAGGTGGACATATAAGGTATTAAATCAGATATCAGCAAGGATCTTGAGATGAGGAAAGATGTGAGCGCTGGCTGTTTACACAAGATTTTATCCTGCCTCACTGACATTAAAAAGGTTATTGCCATTGACTTAAATGAGCATGGTGACAGAGACAGCAACCTCTGCTAGACTGCCCATTTCCAGAATCCTAGAGGGGAAGGTGTTGGGCTTGAGGAGATAAATATATGTGGGAGCTTCTCTTCATATTCTGCCAAGAAAATTATTCACAGGATTAGTAATTTCATTGTAGACATTCCCTTGTAAGCAGAACTATGAGTTCCGTACTTGAAGTGAGACAAAGCAAGGTAAAAGTACTTCCAGTATTTCTTAAATGTCTGTGTTCTTAAATATATCCCATGACATTTTTCTGAAGAAATAGGTGTTCTTCCAAATGCTATAGTGATACATATTTTAAATAACATTCTCCCTTCACAGGAAAATGGGAAATGAAACTATACTGGAAACAGGCAAGGAGAACAAAGAGGAGGAAAAGTGCCCGTCTCTGTAAATTTTCAGGGATCTGCCAAATCTCACTGAAGATGGATTTTTGTTAGTTAGATGAAGGCAGGCTGGAGTGGGAAAAGGTGACAGTAAGAAGTGGAGAAACACTTCAGTCTGTGGTGTTCCTACAGCATGGGTAAATACAATGAAGCTTGCCTTACTTTAGTTTCCTCCAGCACTAATACCAGTGAAACCAAGCAGTGTGGGATGCAGTGCAGACCAGCTAATTGCATAAATACCCAAAGGTCTGGGAAGACTGGTATAGCACAGCAAAAGCCTTTATGATCAGTACCAAAGTCAGCAACACCAAAGGTAACTTTCATAGCAGCTAGAGTTTATTAGTACACCAGTAAGATCTATAACTGTGCTCCAGATGCACTGTAGCAGTTTTCTTACTCAAAGAAAATGTGGCTCTAAGGACATTGTCATGAGAGAGGAACTACAGAAGCAAGGCAGAACAGAAGTGCATCCACGGAGTTTTATTTACTCCCCAGACTGCTTGTCAATTGATTTCAGTGGGACTTCTCATGTCAGCAGGGATTGCTGGGAGGAAAAGAAAAATCTGTCCTTTTTCTATCAGAAATGCTTTGAGAATCAGATATACAAAAAAAAGATTATACAGGATTGATTGCCTTCATTATCCTTATTTCAGTAATATTATTAGCTATAAATCACAGGACAGTTTCATATGGAATTACGTTCTTATTAATGTATCACAACATCCTCATCCCCCCACCAGTTATCATGTTCATTCATCGTATGCTGGAAATCCCAATAAAATTATCTAACTGGAGACTTATAGCATGGCTGAATCTTTCCCTCTTTCATATGTTCTGTTAGCTTGTTTTTATCTTTTTTTTATTATTCTTTTGTCGTCAAATTGTACTGCAGAGCACAGAATGCTTTTCTGGTCCTTACCATGTCTCATACATTAAAAATGCATTAGGGAAGATATCAGCTACCTCGATTTGCTTTAAAATGTTGTCTTTCCCCCATAGCCACTGTAAATAAGACTCATGAATGCAATAAACCTAAACAGAGTAAGTGGTGGTTCCTCATTTATCAAAAATGAAGGCCAAAACTTACTATTAAAACGATAACATAGGAAAAAAGTATAGTTTGCTCCATATGCTTGATGTTCAAAATAATTCTTGATGATAATAATCATAACAATAATAGGAAGCTGAAGAAAAAATAAAATGACCTTGTCTAATTCAAACCTGGGAAGAAAATGAGTTTTCCTGAACAACCAAAAACTGCTTTCAGAAGCGTTTTTATCTCTGTGGAATTGGTGCAAAAGTCATGCTGTTACATATTCCTTCTGTTCAGTACCTAAAAGGCTGGGGGACATATTTTTTCACACATATTCCCAGCCCTGCTCTATTCCCTTTGTGCTTTGTGGGATCAGCACAAAAGGTCTAGAAAGTAGGCTGGAAAAATCAGCTGCGGGTTCTCCTTGAGAGGAGGGCTCCCCAGCTGCCGCAGTGCCAGCACAGCCAGCTGTCCCCCACCAGCAGCTCGCTCCTCCTCTCCAGCACACTGAACGGACCAAGGTCATGATGCTCACTGTGCTCCTTACCTGGGGATGGGACAGCCCAGCCTCTAAGGACTGCAGCTGGTGAGGAGCGGCAAAGCATCCACCATCTTCCCCAGAATCAGGTGCCAAAAGGTCCCTGCTGTCTCTCTGTTTGGATGTCAGGATCCTGCGTGCACCTACATCCCACAGGTTTGTATGGGAATTCTTTCTAACAGAACTTATTACCAGCAGCAAAGCATGATTGTATCCATGCCTATAACACGGGGCTTCCTACAGAGACGGAAGCTTTTAATTATATAACTTTTAGAATTACATAAGCAATGATTTCACAGAATGGCTGAGGTTGGAAAGCATCTCTAGAGATCATCTAGTCCAAATGCCCTGCTCAAGGCAGGGTCTTTACCTGACCTTGCTCGAGATTGCTCAAGGCCATGTCCCATTGGGTTTTGAGTATCTCCAAGGATGAACACTCCAACACCTCTCTAGGCAACCTGTGCCAGTGTTTAACCATCTCCTCCAGAGTAAAAAAAGTTTTTTTCTAATGTTTAAGTGGAATTTCCTGTATTTCAATCGCCCTATTGCCTCTGGTCCTGTCACAGGGCACCACTGAAAAGAGCCTGGCTCCATCCTCTCTACTCACCTCCATCTGGTATTTATTCACATTGATGAGATCCTCCTGAGCCACCTTTTCTGGCTGACCGGTCCCAGCTCTCAGCCTTTCTTCATAGGAGGGACGCTCTAGTCTCTTAATCATCTTCATGTCCCTATGCTGGACTCTCTCCAGCATGTCTTTGTCTCTTTTGTACCAGAGAGCCCAGAACTGGACACAGTACTCCAGGTGTGGCCTCACTAGTGTTGAGTAGAGGGACAGGTTCATCTCCCTCAACCTGCTGGCAACACTCCTCCTAATGCAGCCCAAGAGGCTGTTCGCCTTCTTCATCGCATGGGTGCATGTCTGGCTCATGTTCAACCTGGTGTCCACCAGGACCCCCAGGGCCTTTTTTTAAAGATGGTCTCCAGCTGGCTGACCCCACCACCTGGTACCTGGGGTTGTTCCTCTCCAGGGGCAGGACTTGGCATTTCACTTTCTTGAACTTCATGAGGTTCCTGTCAGCCCATTTCTCCAGCCTGTTGAGGTCCCTCTGGACGGCAGCGCAAACATCTGGTGAAGCAGCCACTCCTCCCTCTTTTGTATTATCTGCAAACCTACTGAGGGGTGCACTCTGTCCCACTGTCTAGGTAATTTATGAAGATGTTAAACAGTGTTGGCCCCATGCACACCTCTGGTGACTGGCCTCCAGATGGACTTTGTGTGGCTGATCACAATCCTTTCAGTCCAGCAGTTCAGCCAATTTTCAATCCAGCTCACTTACCTAGTCTGTACTTCATCAGTTTGCCAGTGAAGATATTATGGCAGACAGTGTCAAAAACCTTGCTAAACTCAAGATAAACAACATCCGCTGCTCTCCCCTCATGCACCAGACTAGTCCTGTTGTCATAGAAGGCTACCAGGTTGGCCAAGAATGATTTTCCCTTCCTAGACTCATGCTGCCTACTCCTAATCACCTCTTGTACTTCATGTGTTTGCAAGTGGCATCCAGGATTATTTGCTCCATCTCCTCCCAAAGGTCTGAGGTGAGACTGATCAGCCTGTAGTCCCTTCTTGAAGAAAGGAGCAGCATTTGCTTTCTTCCAGTCCTCAGGAAACTTCCCCAATTGCAATGACCTTTCAAAGATTATCGAGAGTGGCCTTGCAGTGACATTGGCCAGCTCCCTCAGCACTTGGGCTTGCATCCCATCAGGTTCCATGGACTCGTGTGTGCCCAAGCTGTTTAAGTGTTCCCTAACCTGGTCCTCCTCCAACAATGGTAATTCTTCCTTGTTCCAGATGTTCCTCTGGGTCTTAGGGGCCTGGGATTCCTGAAGTTCAGTCTTAACAGTAAAGACCAATGAGAAAAGGGCAGTGAGTACATTGGCCTTTTCTGTGTCCACTGTCACCAGGTCCCCTGACTCATTCAGCAGTGGACACACATTTCCCCTAGTCTCCCTTTTGCTGCTGATGTATCCATAGAAACCTCTCTTGTTGCCCTTCACATCCCTCACCAGATTCAAGTCCAGGCAGGCTTTGACTTCACTAACTGGATCCCTGCAGCCTTGGGCATTAACTCCATATTTCTCCTATATCACCTAACCCTACTTCCACCTCTTGAATGTTTCTTTTTCTATCTTTGAGTTTTGTCAACAGCTTCTTGTTCATCCGTGCAGGCCTCCTGCCACCTTTGCTTGACTTCCAGCATGTAGGGATGGACAACTCCTGAGTCTGGAGGAGGTGATCCTTGAAAATCAGCCAGCTCTCCTGGTCTCCTCCTCTATTCTTCAGGATGGTCTCGCATGGGATTCTTCCAATCAGGTCCCTGAACAGGCCAATGTTTGCTTTCCTGATATCCAGGGTTGTTAACCTGCTATTTGCCTTCTCTCAGGATCCTGAGCTCCACCATCCCGTGGTCAAGGTGGCCAGGGCTGCTCCGACCTTCACATTTCCAACCAGTTCTTTGTTTGTAAAAAGCAGGTCCTGCAGAGTGTCTCCCCTCTTCATCTCCTCAACCACCTGTGTCAGAAAGTCCATTTCTCAGTACCGTTGCAAAGTGCATGTGTTATGGTCAAATACGTCCTATGCTGCTGTTAGTTTTGTAACAAAGGAACGTTTCTATCAAATGGTTCTTATCAACAAAATTAAATAGAAATGATAAATGGCTTGCTAATATTTTTCTGTGAGCCAGTTTTTAAATGGGTCACATTGTTCTTCTCTTTACTAGCAACCTAAAATAGAAGTTATTATATCAACAGTGGTTTGCGCATAATAGAAAGTTATCTGAAATTGAGTTTGGTAATGTTTTTCCTTGAAAATTAAGGCTATAGTAGTTTAGTTATTGAAAATTATCATAGTTTATTTTTCTATCGAAAAGCTATATTCTTGATAGTAAAAATTGTAGTTGGACTTCTGACTAGAGAAAATGATCTCTTGGTACAGGCAATAAGGAAAATGAATGTTCAGGTTGAGAGCATAGTATTATTGAGGTTTCTTTTCCCTTCATGGGCCAAATTCTCTGCCAGAATATTTGATGCAATTCCACAGACTTCGCTGGGACGGCACCAATTTGTGTTACAGAGAATACAGAACTTTTGTTGTTGTTGTTGTTAAAATTGAACTAAATTATAAAAATAAGGATAGAATTTAAGTAAAAACATTGACAGCATTTTCTTTCACAAATCTTGGATTCGAGAGGCTATTTACAAAAATCAAACTGTGGTCCATTTCTCCCTGGAGTGTCTTGCAGATGTGCAGCTGCAGTTCTTCAACACCAAGGAAAATATGAGCTACCGACGAACACCAGCAAAAAGCCAGGCACATGCAGCCCACCCAAGGCATGCGGGCCCATCCAAGAGTCACCAGCACCTCCAAAGGAGGAGTTTTTTACAGATTCAGCTGTGCTCAGGGTGCAAGTTGTTCAGCTCAACTCAGATTTGTGCACTACTGCAGTGCTGGTGAGGATTGTGTTCGGGCAATGCCATGTACGGCTGTACAGAATTCCTTCTCGGAGAACGGATTTCCCCACTATCATGTAAGCAGCTTCTGCTCCCACTCAGCTCTCCGTTCAGGATTAAAGGGCATCTCAGGGTTCCATTTCGGCGGCTTAAGTTAAAGTAGGGCTAGAATGGTCAAAATTATTTGCAACCCTTAAAAATATAATAAGGGGAAAAAAAGCGGTCTTTCCACCACCTGCTGAGGAGAACGGAAGCACAGGAGAGAACAGACTCGAATACAAGGTCCTGACTACACCAGGCACTGTGTGTTAGACTCTTCAGGGATTTCTTCAGAGAGGTGAACTTCACTTGCACTGAGATCAATGAAAACCTGCACATTCAATCTGTTTCTCACAAAAAAATACCTCTGAGTGTCTCCAGTGTGCAAGTCAGTACTGTCTGAAAGTCACAGGGAAATGAAGGGCTGAAAGGCTAAGAATTTCATGCTTCTTTTTCTTTTTCTATACTCTTTATTCCCACAGATCCTATGGGAAGCATAGGACTTCAGCACAGGGACAGCCAGAAAGATTCAGGGCTGTTAAATTAGTAGCTTGTTTAAATCCCAAGGTAAACCAGTTGTGCTAAATTAATCTGTGAACCCTCACGTCAGATCTAGAGCCTCTGAGCAGTACAGATATTTTGAGATGAACTAATTGTGGTTGGAGAGAAGGGAGAGTATGGGCACGAGTAATACTATATTGTGTGCCGCAGTGGGGTTAGCACACAGCGCAGTGCAAAAAGCTGACATGGGCAACACAGCCAGAACACCAGGGACCAAAGATATCTAGGCATTTCTAAAAATTAGTTACTGGAATAATCATAGGATACCGGGTTTGAAATGCTTGCTAGGAAACTGAGGAAGATGTGCAAAGCAAAAACGGGAGTTTCTGCAAGTGGTGGAAGGATTGGAAAGAGCAGGGAAGGCTACTGCTGCCAATTAATAGATTAATAGACAGGAGCTGTCTCTCATGGGAGTTTTTTCAGCTCTTAAGCAGGAATCAGAGGCACTCCAGCTAGCTTGTTTTCTAAATTCAGGCAGGACCAGTTAACAGTAGTGCCTCTCACCAAAGTGAATTAGAGGATACAGGTACTGCCACCTTTAACATTGTATTGGGAAGCAGGGGACAGGTCTTGACAAATTGCACGCAAAGGCTGCGCTGTGGAGCTGAGCGAGAGCAGTGTTTGGGGTAACCCAAGGCTCCTTCTGGGCAACGCTCTTTTGTGAGTCCAGCGCTGGCAGACGCTGTGAGATGGAAGCACTACATCCATCCCCACTCCACCCCCAGCCTAACGTCAGCACTATGAAAGCACATGCAAATTGTCATGGTGTTGTCAATTTAATCACTACCAAACAAGAAGGGAATAGAGAAGACTTCCAATGTGCTGCTGGTAAATGTGGAATTTTTAGTATATTGGTATATCAACCTTCATTGGGTGGATGACATTTATGCACTGAAATGGACATTTTTTATAAAATTTGTGAGATTATACTTTTGTTTTTATCCCTCTGCATGAATGGTGGAAAACTTTTTTTTAAATACTATGCTGCAGACAGAAAATAAAATGAATAAGGATTTTGCAGTTTGTGACTCCTTCAAGATGTGATTCATCATTGTCCCATTGCCACAGGTCAACCTCTGCCATAGAAAACTCCAGATAATCTTCAGCTCCCTTTCCTAAACCATTAATAGGATGGACAAGGCTAAGATAACAATGCACAATTTATTTCCCAAAAGCAGCTGACAGGAGGAAATTGATAGCAAATGAATTAACTCATTAGAACAGTACGGCACATTTGGAAATTCAAAACAGACTGCCGGGAATGATTTAAATCTAGCACGAGGTTAATGTCAGTCCCTTGCTTAGGTGTGTCAGTGTTGTGATCTAGTGCTCCAGTTTTAGAAAGGTTGATGGGTGCACACCGTGGGGCTTGCATGTTGAGGTGAGCCTGGATTTAATTAATGACAGGACTAGAATACCACCTGTATCATGGCCACACACACAGGTTGTGCAGGGGTTATATTCACATGCATGGACACACACACACACAACACACAGACATACGAATACTTTCTAACATAAACAAAAATTTCTATTATTTGCTTGTTGAGAGGCATTATTAAAAAGAGCAAGTATCTCATAGGCTGTAAATACATTCTGTCTTTAAGAAGCTGCATTTATATCCAGGGCAAAAACTTGGCAATCATCTCAAGGGAGCAAGGTTTCTCTCATACCTAATTTATAACCAACAGAGAATTTCTCAGAAATTGGGTTTTACCAATTGTCAGCCGCAGGTTGTCAACCAAGCCTATTTTCTCCTGGTAAGCCTCCATCTGTGTCTCTTTCGAAGTTACAGGAGTGTATTTTTAGAAAATTGTGGACCTTTGTTCAGCATACCAGACTCCATTACAGCACAATACGTACATTTATAGCTGTCATTAATAGGGTATATTTAAGAGCTTTAGTTGCTTTTTATCCTTCATGGAGTAATAAGTCGTAATTAAAGGAATCAGGGACTGTATTACAGAAACATTTGCCACCACACGTGTAGCACAAAGATTACTTTGCAAAGAGACAACTGGCAGCCAAAGCAGTTCAGGATATTTCTTCACATATACACAGCAAAGGCATGATAGCACTTTTCATTAAAAAAAAAAAAGTCTAACACAAGACCTTGTTAAATCACTCTATCTGAAAAAGGCTCAGACTTGATTAGTGTGTGCAGATAATGGGGACTAGGCAACACCATAAAAATGGTCCTGTTGGTGGATATCTGAGGAGTCCACATACATGGTCTATGACCAACAGCTGTAAAAAGCTCTTTGCATTCCTTTTGGTGCAGGAATCACTTGGTCATCCCAAAACAAAAGCAATTCAAGCTGCCTGTTTGAGAGGAAGGTGAGGAAGGAAGGAGGAAGGCTTATTTCATCTTCTGCACTGCCAATCATTTTTACATCATCTCAGATTACACAATATACCGTAGCAGGGACTGTGAAGAATGAGTAAATCAGGAAAGGGCAGTCTTCGTGAGCACTGTCTGCTGCACAATGTGTGCTCTCAGAGGTGGAAAGGTCACAGCCACAGACTTCATAGCATCTCTATCCGGCTTCAGTCTACACCCGCCCTTGATTATCCAGGGTTATGAGGAAGAGAGGTTAAATGCTTTCGTGTGAAGCCTGTGTTTATCCCGGTGGCATATAAAGAAGAATCCAGTTAAAACCAAATTGACTAGCTCCCTTCTTAAGAATGACATTGTTACTGTGCAGTACAGATTAAAATAAAATTCCATGAATTAGTGATCTGATTTCATTTTGTGATGATGTTTTACAATGTGGAGTGTCCAACAATATATAGTGATAATCCTAAAGAGAGCACCTGAGGATTTACAGTGTATAATGATGTGTAATCTCTTTGGTGCTCAAACTCTTGTTCCTTTGTTTGCATGTAAACCATGGTGATACAAACTGGCTTGGCATAAGGCACAAGACTTGTTCTCATCTCAAAAACAAAATCAGCTGTACTGGAATGAGGTAAAATTATGAAAGGGCAGGCAGAATTACTTTAGTTCAAGGGACTGTGTCATATGGTCACAACCCTTCTTTTTCTTGAGTATCTGGGTTTATTGTGATATTCCAATAATCTTCAGAGAAGTGTTGAAAATCCCTTTTTTAAACTGTATTGGTCTCTCTCCTTTAATTGAATTCCCACATACGCACATGTGCATACATACCCTTAACCTTCTTCATTACACACCAAAAGGCTTTAGCGGAGCCCCAAGCCACGGCACTTCTGAAATCAAACATGTTGATGTTTTGTGGAAGCTATCTTACAAATTCTTACAGAACAGATGTGCGATCCCAATTCAAGGCAAGCTCCATGCAACCTGCCAGTTCTGCATACAAATTGAGAGTCCAAATCAGACACAATCCTCTTCCTTTATTTTGTTCTGGCTTAAAAAAGCTCTCTGAGATCGACCTCATCTATGCAAATGTCCCAAAGAGAAATGCTAGATTTAGCTGACAGATGCATAAAATCTCATGTTGTCACAGAATCCCCCAGTGTCTACTCAGCACCAGATGTCAAAGAATGCAAATCTGCAGCTGGGTCTGGTGTTCATTTGTGCTCCAAATTCCCTCCTTCACAGCTGTTGTTTTCCACTTCCATCTACATAGAGCCAAATTTTCAGAAGCAGGAGATAGACCATGGGTCCCTATATTGATGTGAATATACATGGGTTTTTATTTGCCTGGAAAATGCCTGTTTGAGTTGAATAATAGTGTATTTGTGAGGACATATTTGAGTACGCTCACCCGCCAGTATTGAAAACAACCTTGCTCATCTTTCAAACACCATCTCTTTTCAACAAGTTCTCTGGAACTGGAGTTGTCTTTCCAAATATCTGTTTGGAGGTACAGAATAGGATATTCATCCTTGCTTAGGCCTCCTGGGCACCATGGAAATAATAATCATAACCACAGTAATACAAAACAAAAGACATGTAATCACGAGGAACTGCAGAGCAGTGTTTCTTCAGTTATCTGGGGGGGGCCTTTGCTGGCCGTCCTATGTGCCCCTCAGGAAAGGAAGCTCTAGCCTGGCACTATAGTGACTGTTTTAAACTTTTGTTCTCCCTTGGGTAGATATTACCAGCCTGCACACCTTTTGAAATATAGTCAGTGAGTGCCATTAAAATAAAATGTCTGCAAGAGCTGAACTGATGTGAATTTTTCCTTTTTTTTCTATCTAAATCAGTGGAAAATTTGAAACAACAGGTAAGGGTGACTACATCAGTCCACATTTGTTTTCCTGAGCTTTCTTTAAATTAATTCAGATTTCCAAGGTTCACCTCCAGTGGCCTCAAGTGTAGTTTAGATTTCATTTTCTTAAATGAAGATAAAATGCATATGGAGACCTTTTCTTTCCCCTTACTTATATAATGATCTTCAATTCACCGAGTCCTCAGCTGTACAGATAGTAATCATAATCTAACCAAATACCTGTTTTCCTACACCTCTGATTTTCAGCCAAACTTGAGAAAGTTGGTTTCACCTAGGGCTGAGATACCTTACTGTGTTTAAAAGGGATGAGTCTTACATGATGGGAAAAGAAAGTACTGAAAACACAGGTTCAAATTTAAATACAAAGTCCAAACTGGACAATTGCATATAAATACCTGATTTTTAAGGAAAGCATAGCATGCACTTTACCATTGCAACAAGCCTTATATCAGACTCCATCAGTTTCCCAGAATGTTTGTCTTTTCCCAGACTGTTTTTATTGCCTTCAGCTAGATGGGGATATTTTTGTCTTGGTTTTATGCCCCTTAACATTTCAATGCCTGCACCAAATGCAATTCACCTAACAACAGCACTGTCTCCCCAACTTCACTGAGACCTAAGGTGGTAAACCCATGCTATGAATAGCTGTGTTGTACAGATTTCTCATCCAGTGCCTGTAAACGGTATAGACTAGCCTCACTAGAATTACTCTACATTTGTTTAAGACTTGACCTGGCTTGCATGCAGCTGCCCCAATTCTTTCTACAGCATTGCTACCCAGTACCTCCAGCTCTGGCCCTAGGGCAAGCAGAGCCAGGTCAGGTACCTGCACCTGCCATATGAATCTTCACATTGCCAATAAGAATGAATGAGATGATAAACAAATCTGGCCACAAAATACTGAAAGACTGACTCCTTCTAATGTTGCATAAGCTAATGCCAGAGTCCTTTTTTCGTCATGAAATGTTTTAACATAACTTGATAGGTATGAAATATGGAAGTGGAACAGAGGTGTAGTGAGAGTCCCCAGCTATTTCTGTATTTACTAACTGTGGCCATAAGAGAAAGCAATGGCAATGAAAATGTTAAGTATTAAAGGCGCTTTTGGGCAGTCTAGCAGTGTTTATTACTACTATTATTATATACATATCCACAATATCCATTTTTCAAGGTAGACAATAGTAACAATTTAGGAGAGCAGTGATTTAAGATAAAAGTGGTGTTTGCTGGTTTTACAGTAAGCAATAGCAGAGCTATCCACCTATCAGATAAGAAAAAAGGAGGGAGAAGAGTTTAAAATACTTTGTTTGAAGCAATGTGAGCTGGCACAAACAGCCGCAGTGACATTTTACAATCAAATAGTCCAAGCATCAAGTACATGTACTTCAAATCATAAGGGAAAGTTGTGACAAGTTCAGCCTGATCAGCCCAAACAAAGGAGCTAGTGCCCGGGGTGACAGAGACTTTTACTGAATTCTGAGTTCCTAAAGTTAATCCTGCATATTTCTACAAGTATCACTAGGCTGTATTTACTTATTTATTTGACTTCAAATATTTTCTAGTGATAATATCCTAATGAAGTGTTTTATGTAGTAATTAAAAATTCATTTACCAAGTTACATTTTTAGGTTAGTGACTGTTTTCCTGAAAGAATGGAAGGGAATTGCTACCAAGGCAAAAGTAAATATTTCTGAAATTGATAAAGAAATACATGTTCAGAGGTTTTAAAAAATAACTCTCCAGAGATGACATTTAAATGTGACAGTTTGTAAAAGGAACGTTAAAAATGTTGAACGAATACTAAAGAAAGAGGAAGCACTGAGAAAGGTAGGGAACTCAGGAAGATTATCAAGTGGTCTGCACCATCAAAAATAGATTAAATCCACAAGACGTTGAGACCCAAGCTGTGAGAAGTCAGCAGAAAGACAAAGCGCTAACTGTGCCCAGAGTAAAGCACAAGAGGTGCATGAGGAGGGGATTTAAAATCCTGCCTGCAGTTGTGTTTGGAAGGTTTGAGGGAAGTGTTGTTCTGAGGCAAATGGACAGGTGAGCAGCTGCTGCATAAAAAGTAACTGTGGGGAAAAGTAATGTCACCTATAAAAATCATTGGAAAAGAGGGTTAGAAGTTTCTTCCATTGCAAAGGCTTTCATTCGTAGGAAACAAATAAAGGACATTTGTGCAGTACAAAGCAGTCTGTCAAAGCCTGCCCCCTACCCCCCACGCAACAAACATCACTTCTGTTAGAAAGGAAACATACGTTTCCAGCCAGCTTCGCTCTCTGGGAGTCAATATGCTGCTGGAGATGGCTACCTCTGTAGAGCACACCGAGCCTCGGCAGGCCCTGTGTGAGATACAGGGCTTGAGCACGACAGCCAGGCTGTGGAGAATCCGGCCACAAGGAACAACCATCACTGCTCATTCAATGCTCGCTGTATAAAAGCAGATACCTTCGGATTAATTATATTGTATGCCTGCTTTATGTTCATTATCATAGAAATTTATCTTGGAAGCAATGCCTTCTGCCTGGAAAATAAATGTTTCTACTTTGCTTCATTGCCTAATAGCTGGAGGAGTCCATTATCTTGGGAAAACATTTTTTCCATTTACACTGGCTCTTGAATATTTTATGATAATTTTCCTTTCTAGCTTTCACAGTAAATAAAGCAAATACATGACAGACACGAGATGTTAAATAGTCACCAATGTATATAATTTAGTGTATACATTGAATCCTCACCTATTTTCATCCTGACTTTCTATAAATTGTACTGTACACTATACCGCTTCCTTCAACTATTTTCACTGACTTTAAACTGTCAGTGCTTAGTCCAAATACCATTCAGTCTCTATAAGTACTTCATAGTGGGCTTCAGGAGGTACAGCTTTTAAACGATGTAGCTCTGGGATTTGGATCCTAGTGTTTGAAAAGCATTTAATTATTACTTCTCTTCTGTGAGGATTGCTGCAGTGACATTTCAGTGTAGTACCTCTGCCACTTTCAGTTAGTTTAGAATCAAATATTATTTTTATCAGTCTGAAAAAGATGGTAGAAGACTTTTTTTAATAATCAAATGTAATACATTCTGTAGCTCTGTACATACAGCCAAAATAGCTCACATAATCCAACTGCATTGGTTGAAAGCAGACAGGAGGTGAGGACTCAAAGGCATCTTATGGATGCACTGATTGAACATATCCCTGAAAGCTTATTTCTATAGGATTGTTTTGTTTTGCCTCCTCTCTGGTTTTGGGAATCCTGATGAAAGAAGAATGGGAGTAAGATCACCTGCTTTCACTTGCATGTATCAGCTGCATGGAAATGTCCAGGTATGTACACGGAAACTGAGCCAAGACCTCCCTAACATGGGAGCAGACTCTGCTTTCTACTCTGAACTGCTCCAGACTGGGTTATAGGCAACAGCCAGTGTCCTTGTTGCATATGTAAAGCACAATGTGCATGCTTGATGCCATACAAGTAAAGGGATGATCATCTCGGATGGCTCCGATTATAATAATCACAAATGTTGCACATTCAATTAAATCAAACCAAAATTTTGTAACACTGTAGGAAAAATACATCTAGGCTTATTGTGGTCTGTAAAATCTTGTTGCAAAATCTGGCTTGGTTTTCTGAGCCTCAAGTTGCAAACACTTTGAAGAGACATACTTCTCACTTTCTGGAATGGAAAAAAAAGAAGTAGGCCCCTTTCATAAGTTATATCTTGACTACCAAAGCCAAAATATAATTATTCTCTCTGGAAAACCTCATCCTTTTCCATAAAGTATTTCCCTTCATTTTTCTGGTGCAAAACACACATTGATATTGAACAAAATGTTTCAGGAACTCCTCCAACCTTTGTGAAACAGTTACATTTACTATGTGCAGGATATATATGGCATCAATTTTCAAAGGTCAAGATATGAAATATTACGTTATTACAACATATTAACTGTATCCACCGACTATTACCATCTGTACCTCACTGACTAGGCATCACAGCATTAACATTTTTTCTCTGAAAAAAAGAAAAATACAGGTCTTGAGAATACAGTCTTTTACCAAACTACCTTCTCTGAATCTTGCAAGCTTTAGAAATTTGGTCTGTTTCCAAAGAGTAGTTACAAAAGAGGTGAGATTTAAGGCTGGCATCAGAGCTGGGCAAATAAGCTTTTGTGTAAAGTAAATGAACTCGGGGGGGACTGGGACTAGGGAACTTTGGATAAAATCAGCTAATAGATTCAGCCAGAAACAGGGACTGACTGGGGAGAATAAAAAGGTCACAATATTTTAGTTTCACATTTTCCTTTTTAATGAAATTCCTTATTTCGAAAGCATTGAATATTTTGTTATGATAGCTTTTAAACAAAACATTTGACATCATGTTTTTAACCACCACTTTTAATTACTATTTTTTTATTTTAATAAGTTAATCAAAAAGGTCTTAGCCCAAAACCTTAAAAGAGCACTTTGACCTTTAAAAAAACCACCAAACTTTGGAAGGCTCCAAAATGGGGTTCCCAAAAGCCTCAGAATATGTATATATTTCCCATTCATTTAGTTTCTCCTCTGAACAAAAATGTTTGCTCTTCAGATGACTTTCCCGTAGTGAAGCATAGAGTGTGTAATCATCTGCTGAGCCATAGCTTGCGCTACAATTGGATTTACTTTTTAGAACAGTTTCTGAAATGCGCTTTATAGATACATTCATTTGACCTAAATTTTACCTAAATCCCTGGGCCTGTTGTCTCCTATTGGCCAACCCTAGGCCTTCAGAGACACCTTGTCAATAGAGAGCAGTACTGCTCAAAAATTTAACTGGAGCTTAAGCTGTTTGAAGGTGGTCCTAGATTTATTGCAATTCCTTACATTGAACTTTCAGTATATATAATACCTAATACAGTACTTGACATATGGGGGGGGCGGGGGAGGGTTGGCTGTTTATATGGTTCATTTATGTCTTCGCTAAATGAATAGGAATATTTACAGGAATATTTCTTGAGACTGTTTTTTAAACCATTGTACTGAGGAATTGTACATCACAAGCACACTTATTTCTTAAGTCATACCAAGAGGTATGACAGTGATGCTATTATGAAGAGGAATAGAACATATCCAAAATATATATTCAGCAAACACTACAGAATGCTTGTTTTTTGCAAGCCTGGACAGACAAGTAACTCTATGTATAATATTAGAACTTAATTCTCTTTCTATCAGAGTGGCAGCTTGCTTTATGACCTACTGCCTTTGCATGCCAACTAAGACACAGTAAATAGTAAATTGAAGCCCCTGAGTGCCATTTGCACCACTTCTCTTCCACATCACCCAGAGATAACATGACTTTATTACCACAGGCTGCCATGACTCATGTTTCAGTTGCTGTACTTTCTTTAGCTAATGTATATCAAAGGTTCACACAATATGATGAACAAGCTCTATTTTTTTAAAGCAGAGAAAATTGTATGGTTTCTGTGTATTGTTGGAAAGATCTGGGAAAAGAGATTCTTTTTGCTGTGGAGTTTCTACATTGGAAACATTTCCACACTGCAATTCAGGGTGAGGCAGTAACATTGGCCATAATATCACTGAAACATTAATGAAGGAAATATCCTCAAAGTAGTGTAATTTCCTTTCAAATGTTTATTTCAGTGTATATCTTTTGTTCTTATTTATAGAAGTTAGTATGAACCCAGTCTATCACTTTAGATATCCAAAGCAACACATTCCTTAACGTTCCCTTCATCCCATGCCCAGTAATCATCACGCAAAGACCAACCCATACTTCATTCCTGCTTCCAGCCCTTCCTTCAACTCCTGAAAAGGAGTAAAGAAGAGAGGCTTTCCAGCATGCCCTCAGGGAGAAAAGAATCCAGGATTAAGGTCAGGAGTAATTTCTAAAGTTGAGGAGGGCACGTGAAAAAACATTTTCCTCCAGTCCCAGAATTCGGATAGGTATAGCTGCAATTTCAATTCTTCCACAGATGGGCACTGAGGTACAGTGCTCTGAGTGTCGAGTAAACAAAAAACGCTTATTTCTTCAGGCCAAATTATTCTTTAGGAGTCGTGTTTGTTTAGATTGTCCAGGTCATCTGAATAATTGCAGTTCTCTGATACTTCTAGTTCTTACCAGGCTAAGAAATATGCAAACTGTAAAGGAAGAGATATTATCAACTTAATATTACTTACTTGCATTATTTATTTGTACCCTATTGTTGTTTGTTGTTTTTATAACTTCAGCATAATGCAAAAAGTACTTTTCAGATAGCATCCATGCAAGCAAAATCCCTCTGGCTCCTCCAAGTTTTGCTTGAATAAAAGTAAAGGAACAAGCCTTTCTCCTCTTAACTTGAACTGCTCCATCTTTGCTACATACCCTCAGAACGTATATGACAAACAGTGCTATTATAAACAGAAAAAGCTACCTACTGATAGTAAAAAGGATGCAGGCTTGGAGTGTTGGATTTGTCACACTGGAACTTAGCCCCAGTGTATTTCAACTACTCCTTGACAGAGGCCTCATCAAGATGTCTCTGCAGAAAGCAGTATCATCACTCTCAGTGCCTACAAAAATTCTCCAAAGTGCATCTGATAGGTATTTATTCTCACAGACTGCTTGGGATGGAGACACATGAATGACTCTAACCAGAAGTGCGTGAACAAGAAGAATATCATCAGCCAATTTTCCTTTCTCTTTACATTGTTTTTTTTTTCCCAAATCTCATAGCTGGTATCTGCTTAGTTAGATAGATACAGTTAGGGATTTACAGAAAATGTCTAAACAGTGTGTGGCATCATTTAATCTATACCAATTCTCTCGACATTTTTCAAAAAGGGTAGAAGCTTAGCTTTACCTCAGCACTAAAGATGGCCTTCAGCTTTTGCAAGCCCTATTTGGGCGTCTGTGTCATATATGAGTCCCCAGAAAGCACTTTCTCTTCTTTCATCCTCTGATTTCCAGCTGGTATTCACTGCAGTTTAGCTTCTAGGGATCCCGTCTATAAGGGTGAAATGACTACACTGAGAATTTTAACTTGTTTTTCTACCTACATAACCCAGCTGACAAACCTCTGTGTTTTATGAAAACACAAATGCATGAAGCAAAGTATGTGTGTTCAACATTGACTTTGTTTATTTTCTGTGACTATGTTTCACTGTAAATTTAGGATCTAAACACTGAGTTTGAATCCAGGCAGGCAGAGGCATGCACTTACACATTTTTTATTGCTCCAAAAATAATTTTCTTACACCTTGATCCACCTACTAATCTTACAAAGACTTTCTATGTAAAAGATATTTATTTTTAAGCTAAATTTCATCCATTTAACATATAATGATTTATCATAAACATTTATGATAAATCTTACATAGCTTAAGATAACTGGCAAACAAAAACATAAACATAAAAGGTAAAAATAAATCAGCAATGTATGTTGGCCTGCGTTAATATACGAGCACTTCCATCATTCCTCTCTGCCTAGTGCCTCTTCCTCGACAGGATCTTTTCCCTACCTCTGCTGCCTTCCAGTGGTTCTATTGCCTTTCAGCTGTAACCTACTCTTAACTGCGTTCGTTCTCTCTTCTAGGATCTTTGGTCCTTTAGCTATATTCATAACTCTTGCTTTATCCTCATTTGCCTTATTTACCTTATGATGAACATTGAGAGTGGAGGTTACACATGCTTCTCCCAGCTTCCCCTTTCTTCTTTCTGTTTCTTTACTGAGGAAATTGAAAGGAGCTTGGTTCCTGAAATACTTCCAAATGGTCAAACTTCCCAGAAGTCCAGATATCTCAAATTCTTGATCTATCTGGTAGTCCACACTGTTATTTCTTTGCCATTCTTCTCTACAAAAAAAAAAGAATTCTTCTACTCCTGGCTACAAAAAGCCTCTTCTTTGAGCTTCTCTCCAAGTACAGCATCATTCCTCATCTGATCCAGTGGAAACATCACAGTGTCATTTATCAAACTGTGTAGCATGGCTACATGGAAACTTCTTTCAATACCAATTCAATACCATTAGCGATCCCACAACTTCGTTCCACCCTTCTATTTCCTGCACCCACTTGGTAACAACTACCTTAACAAGAAAACCCAACTCTGTAGGTTTGTCTCTTCCCGATACTTGTGTGAATGACTGTCTTCTTTCAGACTGCAGATATAAGATAAACTTCTCAGAGAACAAACAGGAAATTTTTTACTAACAAAAGTGTATGAGCAGTGTAACTCTCCTCATGAAGCTCAGACAGGGTTCATTATGCAGACAATACAAGCTATTAAAGCAGAAAAACAAAATTAGCTCTTATATCATTCAACTGTGCCTGTGTCAAAACAAGAACTAAATCACTGAAGCTGTGTATTATGCATGAGGTACACAACATTGTTGAAAATTGATTTTTTTTTAAATGATAAAAGGGAATTTGCACAGGAGTGAGATGTGATTTTAAATTCTTAGCCTAATATCATTGCTAATTTTAATTGCTATTAGAAGAACCTTGTTTTCCTCTAAGGCATTATGTAAAGAATCATTCTAGCCCAAATATGCATGGGAAATGTTTAAGGGCCATTACAGAACAAACAATGAATATGAAAGCAACAGCAGTAAACTAGCAAATATCCCTAGCTATGATGCCAGGACTTGGCTGTTTAGCTATCAAGCAGACGTTAACAGATGACAGATAAGTAATTATTCAACAAAGTTGGATGAAAAATGCTTAAATGCATCCAAACAATAATGCAAAATAAAATCTAAAATTTGTTGAATGGGAAAAATTATACATAACATAACAACATAATTTCTGTGTAATATTCTTAATTATGAAATATTAACATTTCGGCATGCGAGGTTTTAGCAGCAGTTTGGAATCCCATTTATGAAACCGAGTCCCACACATTTACATATAATTGGATCCATGCAAAAGATTCCAGTCTGTGCTGAGAACAGACTTTGGCACACAGTGCCTAGGGGAGGAAACAGCACAGAGGCCATTGCATCCTATGTCTCGCCTAGACACTTTTCTGCTCAGAAGCAGAGCTGTCCTGTATAACAATAGCAACAGCCAGAAGCTCTTATCACCTTACAGGAGGTGACCTTCGCAGGAAGGCAGAAAGGGTCTTTAAAGGCACACCCTTTTCCTCTCCTGACCTCGGGAAAACCCTGCTCATTGCTGGAGGGAGAGAAATGACATTGGTGAAAGACAACGCATGGGATCCCAAAAGTAGTGCCTGCAAGAGATACTGGCAGGTAGATAAAATGGAGTGCTTTGCAATGGATGGGGATTTTAACACATCTAACGAAAACATATGAAATTACAGCAAAAAAGGAAATCTTATATTTAAGTAGTATGCAAGTAAGTGTGATTCAATGATTAAAAAAGTATTACACAGCAAAAGTAGAGCTGGCTAAACATTCAACTAAAAACAGTGGAGGGAACCAAGTAGAAAGATATTTATTAGTGTTGTTGAAGAAGTAAGCAGATGCTGTGTTCACTGAAAAAATAAAAAAACCCCAAGCAACAGAGAGCAAAAATTTTTTTAATCAAATTTTCTAAGCAACTGTAGCTTTTTCATGAGGATGGGAATTGGAATAAACCAGTGCATGTAAGCAAATGAGCATCAAAATCTTGATCATTATGATGGCACAGACTCAAATGCCTTCTTCATAAGTACCTCCTGTAAAGTGTATTACTAAATGAGGGAATAAGGAAGCAGGAGAAAAAGAATACAACACAGAGTCCAGCTCGATAGCTGAGGCATTCTCTAATAAAGGACCACACATTTGTGCTAGTCTGTAATATAAACTCAGAGAACTATCCAAAGTAGACAGATTTTAAGGTAATTTGTAAATCAATTACTTACTTGTTAACACTGTTGTGAAGAACACTTTGGACATCACACAGACATTTGCCCAAAACAACAACCAATTTGGGTTTAATAGCAGAGAAGTGCCTGTAGCCAAACAAACATGCAGGTCATATGTAGAACAATTTCACAAAACTAATAACGATATTGAGTCAATTTATAATCAGTTAATTTGAAGAAAAACGATAGTTTAAAATATCCCATGAGACATGTAGGTGCTAGAATTTTTGCTGTATGCTCTGTGTTCTAACTGGCAGGAACAATTTGGTCATAACGATTACATTTTAATGAGTAACAAAACAAGGAGGTAATGTAAAAGACATAATGACAAGTAAGAACAACAAATCCTGGCACTACAGTCTGAAAAAGAACAAATAGAAAACATAAAGTATTAGTCATAGTAGTCATAACACTTAGTCTTGAAATATTTAAGGGAGTGAGAACAAAACTGAATATTGGCATAAACACTTTTTTCTGATAGAGCAACACAAATCTTTTTGCGGATAAAAGGATGGAAAAATGTTTAGACTGAGTATTGAGTAAACACAATATTCTTAGGTCATAAAAACTTCTGATTTATGTTTTTTGTCATAAAATGCTATTTGTGTATAAATACAGACTGATTGGTAATGGCTGGAAAAGAAGTCTGTATGCTAACTCATTAATTGCTTATCATGTATTAACTTGGAATTGTAGTTAACTATTTCAGAATTTTTCTAATGAAAGGTTACTTACGTTGTTTGACGTGGATATGCATATTTTCTGCCATCCTTCGTTGCTCAGTGCTTTGCATATTTCATAGGAATGTAAGATTGGAAGCCCTGCCCTGCCCTTTAGTCACTAAATACATTCCCTGCTGACAAAGACAACCATGTGAATAGTTTGCTATCATTCAGTTATTATTAGATACCTTAGACAGCTTCCTTTTTCTTTTTTTAATAATATTGTCCAGGGAAGCTCTGTAAGTCTCATTATGTCAGGTTCGCTGCCAATGCTCATGAACAAAGGAGAAAGACGTACAATAAAAACAAAACCAGTTACCTTTTAACCACATGTGAATTCCTGGCATGACTGAAGTCAATGGGTGCCTCCCCATTTGTGCGGGATTTCACCCTGCGATTATAGAAAGGGGGTGTTCTCACTCTTTAGGGCTTTTCTCATTTAGCAATCAGACGCACAAGAGCAAGCATGGGAGTATAAAGCTAGATTCATAAAAAGATTAGGGTCAAGGCTTGACACACTGAATCTAAAGCTCACCTACCTGAAGCCCTCACTCAGCAGCTCCTTGCTCGAGAAAGGCCTAAAGTTTCCAGATACCTAAATTTTGCCAATAAAATATCTGCAGCACACCCAGAATTGCTTATGTCCTCAAAGGCAATTCCTAAATTACAGAAGTGCAATTGCCTTTCTCCCTTGTGAGACTCATTTTCTTAGCAAAAAAAAAAGCTGTTTCTTCTACAAAACTAAGAAAAAATACTGTATCTTTTGTCCTCACCTTTTAATGTCCTCATCATTCATTAAAAATTTAAAGGATGACTTGAATGACATCATCCCACTTCCCAGGGGAATATATTATCACTATTTCTCAAAAATTCTCTCAATTAGTCCTCTTAAACTGTCTCCATTCTGCATATAGCAATTTGAGAGAAGTTCAAAGACTGGAGACATCTGAACAGTCTAAGTACATTCAACTACTTCATACAGTACACAAAAGTTTCATCAAAAGAAACCATAAAACCCACACTCAACTCTCCCCTCACTGCCACATCCAAAGACAGAAGAACAAGTCTGAATACGGCAGTGAGTGTTTCACAACACTGAATAAATTGCATTGGATCTGCCTCTCACCTGCTTTAGGGATTTCTGAGAAAGGACACCTAACTTCAGGAGAGAGTTACTGAAGATGGAGAGCCTTAGCTTTTTATGGACTGAGGCTTATGCCCACTTGGGGTTTCTTGTTATCATTGCATGCCAACAAGTGGCTCCCATAGACCCCAACCTCGCACACCTAACTCTCCATATATATATAGTATGATTGCTTAACTGTTGATTTCTCCACATCGAAAAGATGATTCCTGAAAATTCTTTAACTGAGGCATAGAGAATAAAAGAAAATAGATTTTCTTCCTGTCACTCTTTAGCTCTAAATTACTAATCTTACTGATCAAATGGGATATAATAACGCCAGTGTGAAACTGGACTGTTAAAATACTTTCCTGCGGCAGTAATACTTCTGGGACTTGCATAAATGTTCTTGTATTCATGAAAACATGGAGTTGATGAAGTAGTTTTGGACTGAAAATCAATATTTCCCTTACTCAGAATAAGTCACGCAGACTCTCTTAACCAGTTGCAAAATAAGCAAAAAATGTCAGCTTGAAAACATGTTGGAACTGACAGGCTAAGGTAAAAGATGCTTGCATTTGCTGTCTTCTGAACACAAAACATGGCTTTCACTTTCTAGCAGATAGTGATTTTTCTTATACATTTCATTGTGTTGTGCATTGGTATTGCTGAGGTCACTTTTACACAGCTGCTTTGTGGCAAGAGGATGGAGTTCACAACCTTCCTCCTTGCAAGCTTTCACTTGTTCTACAAATGTCACACTTTAAAACAAAAATCTCCGTCATTACACCTGAACTTTGTGTCCCACGATTTTATCTCTGACTGTGGACATCTTGGCTCTTGATCTCTTGTTTCTACCTTAATTAAATGGAAAACAATTACTCAGACTATCCAGCTATCTGGAATGTTTCCATACAGAGATCTGAAAACAGGAGGTTTTTTCTCAGTCTGGCTCTCACTTCTGTTGCTTTGAAGTGCAATAGAGATAAAATATTTTCTGTTCTCTGTCCATCACATAATATTTGAGAGTATGTCAGCCTCCTGTAGCATTACCTGTACTGGCACATGCAGGCTGTTACAATGGTTATAAGAGCTGGCAGAGCAAAGAATAGTCAAGAATACTCTTACATATGGCACACAGTGCTTGAAAATGGACCAAACAATTCTCAGCATAAGAAAGGCATTAATAAACCCTCCCCACCTGTGTTGAAATTAGAGGATTTTTTGCTTTCCTGATCAGTTAATCGTTTTCAAAGCTGTACCATCAAAAAAAGCAATTCTTAGCTACTGGTTTATTAAATGATAACTCTAGATAGACCATTCCTTTAAAAAGCAGATAATGAAGTTGAGGTGATTTGTAAGATATAAATACAATAGCACTCCTTCTGCCTACCATGTTAATTTGGTACACCGACATGTGCCTCATTTAAACACTTCTGAACACTTTTAAGCGCTTATGAAAACAAACAGGGTATGTTTTCTCAGAAAGCAAAAAGGAAAAGCCGAAAGACTGTATTTCATTATCACCAAACCAGAAGGTGCAAAACTGGTACAATGCGGAAGTCAGAAGAGTTGCTGTGATCTAGGTTTCTGAGAAGCAATCTGAATTTACCAAATCTTGGGATGGGTTGAACTAGATCTTTTTCCTGTAGTGATGAACCCCCCACCAAAAAGACTTTTAAATTCAAAGAAGTCAGTTTTCCTTAGCAAACTGAATCCTTTGCTTTTTATACCCAGGAAACTCAAAGTGATTCAACGAGGCAAAATAGAAATTTTTAAAAGTTTTTAAACAACCCTCTGTTTGCCTTCCGTACCCTGCAGAGGGGTCTTATTGTGTCCAGGCTTTGTGACAGCCACCTCAGTGGCCTTCTGGACCAAAGAAAACTGCACAGTCTCCTGTGGATCCCAGGAAATCTCTCTTTTCCTACCTACAGACACTCCCTGTCCCTCTTGGAAGTCTCTCGGCCTGAGCAGCAGCTCCCAGCTCATGCTGCAAACCTCTCTCTGCTCTCCTCCCACTGGCTCCAATCACTGGAACTCCAGCTGTGCCCAGATGTTCCCATGGGAAGGAACCATCTTCCTCCTTCTTCAGGAAGTCTCTCCGACTCAGTCACCCTTTTACCTTTTTCCCAATGCACAGGCTAAGAACAAACAAACCAGATAGATTCTGTCCATAACGGTCCATTGCTCTCTGTCAATATTTTTCAACTTGTACAAGAAAAGAGAGAAAA
Organism: Fregata magnificens; assembly: GCA_013389945.1. NCBI lineage: Eukaryota > Metazoa > Chordata > Aves > Suliformes > Fregatidae > Fregata > Fregata magnificens. The sequence continues at coordinate 94,656 of WAAD01036232.1, read as the reverse complement.
GAATTACTGGAAACAAGACAACTCACTAAAGGTTGTTACAAGCTAAAAAGTGTATTAAATGGCCGGAGATATCCATTCATTCATCTGCCAAGGGACAGAGATGACTGCCCTCCCCAATTTTTGCAGTATGTTTTATGCTGTGAGCATTGCAGGTCAAGTGAAGAAAAGGCTGTCATACCATTGTACAGCATATGCATTGAGGTCTACGCTTGCACCAGTCCTGTTGATCTATGGTTTTGATGGTTACTTGTAACAACAGCGAAGCCTTTGGTCAGCAGCCTTTGCTGTGTCTGCACCACCACTCTGGATCCACCAGTGGGAGAACTTTGACCACCAGCGCAATCAGAGCAGATGGACTTTTTGTCCACCTTTCCTTATGTTCATTACCCTTTAGCACTGTTTGGCCTGCATTTCCTTTGGACCAAATGTGCTGTCACTCAACCCATGAACATAATTCCTGTATTTGGGGTTTTGTTTCAGTTCAAAGTGTACTCACTGGCCACCAGTGTAATACTAGTGCGATGCAGCGTGTCCTAGAGAGCGATACGACGGGATTTTGGGACACGAGTGGGTGTTGGATACATGTCCTGGCAGACAAAGTCAGATTCAGTGCAGCCCTCTGCCAAACTCTCTGGGAGTTACCCTCAGGCAAATTATCAGCTGTGGGCCTGGATTTACATTTGGGTGAAATTATTGCCATCTTGGGAAAGGAGGGGGGTGTGATGGCTCATTGAGGAAAATGAGGCCCAGAAAGGGAAACAAGGAACGAGCAAAACAGACAGTGTGAGAATACCTTCACGTTCCCCAAGCCAATGCAGGCCTTCATCATGCCCACCAGGCAAATTCATACACTACAAGAAAACCTAAGTCTTAACTACCGCTGTCACACCTCTTCCACCTCACATCAGTTCTTGCAGCACTCCGACAGGATGACAAAATCCCTGGGCAGCGCCGGGGCGGCGGGGCAGGGCCTGGCAGACACTCCCATCCCATCTCACCCCATCCAGGAGCAGCCGGGGGGCAGCAGGGCAGCCCCAGCCCCAGGCGTTGGGCACCTCCCCGGGGCACAGGCCGAGTGCAGGCCGGGACGTGGGCCCGCAGGTGGGCCCAGCTTGGCAGGGCCCATGGCCGGGCACGGCAGGGCCGTGGGGAGCTGGAGACCGGCCCCGCTGCAGCATCACTGGAGCGGCAGCTGATGGCCCCAGGGGGTGACGTGGGCTCCTGGGCCGTGGGCAGGGTGGGCAGGGACAGGCAGGGCAGGCAGCGCCTTCAGGCAGGGACAGAAAGGAGACTCCAAATCTAAGCTTTAGCTTCATATAACCCGTACTTCAACCCCAACCCTACCTTCACCTGTGGCCAGGGAATAAATTCTTACTGTAAAAGTGAACACAAGCACTATGAATAAAGACAAAGTGTATTCACCAGCACCTCTTTGACAAGAGGGCAGCCCTCAGCAATCACCAGAGACTGGCAAGCTTTGATGCCTGCACCCCAACTCGAAACCAAGTCCTGACTTTAACGCTGGGCAGCTGACAAATTCAGGAAATCAAAAACACAGTCAGCCACTGCTGACACTGGTGCCCTTCCTAAATCCGAAGCATTAGAGAAAATCAGCCGTAACTTGAGCTCTCGAGGGTTTCAATTCCCAGACCCTAACCCGAGCCATACCCCTATCCCTAATCATAATTATACCAGTGAGACTGCCATTTACAATAACAGAAACAGAGCTTCAATGCTTCTTCTAATGCTTTGGGCAATATAAAGACCAGCAATATATTGGGGTCTTCAGGCTAACAAACTCTCACCCTGACTCTGACTTTAATTCCTGGGAGGGGTTCCCTTTCATCAGTGAAAAGAAAAGAATGCGTTGCCCCTCCTAATGATCAATTCCCCTTTCTACCCTGGAGGGCCCTACAAAATGCCATAACAAGCTCGACTCTTCAAATATTGGTTTTCCAAATGATAACTCGTAAATTCAATCTTAATTATGTTTAATTAGATATGGCCTCTAATTTCAGTAATATCTTTAAGAAATTGCTCTTTCCACACATGGGTAGACCTTACGTAAGAGGAGAATATACTGTAGTTTTGAAGCTTTGAATTTCTAAGCTCTAAATCTACTTCCAACCCTGAACCTAAACTTAATTATTAGCAGGAGTCCCTTCTAGTGTTCTCCCCTATATTATTTAATAATATTTGAAAGCTATTATTTTATAGTAATTATTACTATAAATAAATACTAATAAATATTAATTCTTTCTGTCTTTGTAAATCATAAAAAGTACAAATCCTAATGCAAAATTTAATTGTATGAATGAATTGAAGGAAGCCCAGAAGTAAATGCGAACATAAAGCATTGGCCCATCCAACTGTTTTCTCTATTATTTGTAGTTATCTAGACCCTCTAGAATGAAAAAATTAAAAAGGTTCCTTTAGGCATTAAGCCCAAAACTTTAACCCTAGCTCCAATCCTAATATTAACATCAACATCAGCAGTGAACACAGCAATGAAAGCAAAAGAAAAGCATATTCCCATAGAGAAACACGTCATCTTTGTATTTCCCTAGTCCCTGCAGAATCCACGTATAAACTGAGAACAGCAAACTTTAGATTCCCGATTCCGAACACTAACCCTAGTCAGTACAGCTGTATAAATATAGCTTCTACATGACAACGTAGAGCATTGATCTTTTCCAAAACCTGCCGGCTTCCAACTCTTTAGTAATAAGATGCAGCAATGATCTGGGCCCTTAGGAAGGAATGTGTTGATAGGAAAGAATGCCTTTTAATCTGAAACCTAATCTCAGTCCTACATTTAAAGCAAGTTAGAGCCGTAACCTAACACATAGCCCACCACTAGCCCTAATCTTAGTTATAACCTGATATGCATCCAAATGACAAAATACACAGCATTTGCTTTTACCAGCACCTATTACCTTGTCTTCTGAACTCTGCAAGCCACAAAGAATAGATTATAAACTGGAGTCTTGAAAATCCAGTTCCAAACCCTATGTTTGACCTTAATTATTAGCAGGGTTAAGAGCATAATAAAAGAGTATATCCAGCCTTCTACCCTGTCGTCACCTGCCCTCTTCCTAACTCTGTCAGACCACCAGAATAAAGACATGAACAAATATCTTGAAGACTTGAATTCCCCAACCCCAGCTCTAACACTTGCATTAATTAAACATACATAAATAGTAAAGAAGGACATAAAGCATTTACGCCTTTCTGCTGTCTTCCTGATTCTTCACTCCCATGAGAAAACCAAAAAACTCCAATTCTCTCTTATATTCCCAAACCGCAACTCAAAATGTACCTTGAAGCTTAATGTTAGCTAGCACACCCAAACAAGCAATGGCCCTTTCTGAATTGTCTCCTTCTGGACATGCGGGTCCTACAAGCTTTTCACTCTGACTCTTACACAACCCATAAACCACTTTTTAATTATTTCCAGCAGACAAATGTGCAGATCGCAAATTCCTGGCAGATTTGTCCCAGCAGATTAAGAAAAACTGGCCCCATTAGTCTTTATTCTCCTCCCACCTATATTGGACCTACAGAATACTGCAATGCACATGGTTCCTGAATCTGCAGAAACTCCAAAGTTACCCCCAGTCCTGATTCTACTTAATGGCTGGGATCTATATCCAAGATAAAAAGACACATTAAAATATTCCCTTTTGCCAGCATTTGCCCTCTTCCTAGTTCTGAGGAACTTGATAACTTAATATTGGTCATGTTGACAGAACCAGGGAAAATAATTAAATACAACATTTCCTTAGTTTGTGATTAACTGGGATCCAGTTAAATAGGATTTTTTAAAAATAAATATCTCTTTTTGGCAAAGATTTTTCACTGTTTCTTCCCCTAGACAGTCTGCATCGTCAGCACCTCATTAGAATAAGCTGGATGGTAAAGAAAAATGTTTGAAATGAATACATTTCACAGAAAAGTTGATAACTACTGAAATCAACTTCTTCAGCTAATATATCAAGAAATATATGTTAATCCTTTTATTAATTTTTAAACATAAATTAATATAGTGCTCTACAACCTCACAGAGTTTCTGTGCTACAAATTTAAAAGTGCTCTTCACCAGAAATGATAAAAGGAAAGTGTGATACAAAAACTATACACTTATTAAGAGTTTAATTTTTGCAGCAGTGGCTATGATTTCAGTTAGTGCTAACATTTTTACTTGCGTACTTGATGCAAGTTCTCCACCTAGTGGAGTAATTTTTAATGCTCCAATTCCTTGCATGTCATTATTTTTATTTCTGATTCATTTAAGGAGTAATAGCAACAGTTTCCTTACATAATATTTTATAAATATTTAAGCTATACAATAAGTTTTTCCAAAATTAAAATTCATTTCACACAGTGACTGAAACATTTATAATCGTTTTGGAAAACATAAAGGCCAAGAGAGCGATAAAAGAAAACCCAGTCACAACAATCAAACTGCATCCACAAAACTATTTGAACAAAACAACCTCAGATATTTTCTTCATCTAGGTTTTGGTAGTTGAGCGAAGTTCTGTTTTTAGAAAACCTTATACGCTTCACAAATACAAACAACAATCATATTTTAAAGAAAATTTTAGAGCAGGCAACATACCTACTCATGTAGCATCGACGAAACAAATCCATCCAGGTGCCAGAGTAAAAAGGAGCGATTTGAACAACTTATCATGGGACACAGTAAATTCCAAATCACTTGAAGTTCTTACTTTGAGGCTGGGTAGGACTGTAAAATATGTATTCTGGTCTGACCATGTATATATGTATGTACGTACATCATGCAGGAATCCTAGGGGAAAGTCGAAGGAGCATTGCCATGCAGCAGGTCAAACCAGATGAACATAATCATCCACCCTGCTTAAACATATGAATCATGATAATATTCCTCCCTGTGCTTACAAAGAACAGCCTCTTGGAAAAAAAATACGAAGGTAAGAATTGCTCGTACAAAATACACGGTTCACATCTCAGACCTATTAAAACTTAAGCTGGCTCCCAGCTCCAGTACCTGTCATCACAACTGTAGCACACAGCACAGAGAAATAAATGTCCCTTCAGGTAGGTTGGTCCCGAGCCACCTAGGGAGACAAAGGTCAAAACAGAGGATATGAATTTCACCTCCATACTTGCTGGCGACGAGTGCGCTCCCAAAGCAATTGGTGTAATGCACTGTGCTCCTTGCATGACACATTACTTAATAATTGCATGGCTGCATTTCAAGTCACCTTCAGTTCACAGTAGTTTTTAGTTGTGACTTGACAGCAAGAGTGGGTTACAGGTAGAGAGCCCACATCAGACAAAAAGAGGTTACACGTCCTGACTTGATACAGATCAACATTATAAACTTGATCTCATAAAACATGAGCATCAGAAAGGTGCCTTGACTCATTCAGTGCACCTACCAGAACTCAATTTGCCAGTATTGAAGACCATATTCCCTTGAGGTGATGAAGTTCCAGTTTAATCTTTCTTACTGTATGGGCTGACTCTGCCACGGCACCAAGTCTTGCAGATGCAGGTAGACTTACTTGGGTAACCTAGCTCTCATCCAGCGCACCATCTCACGTGCACACTACGCTTCTTGCACAGCAGCAGCAGGCAGATGTCCCTGCTGCACAGAAGGAGAAACTGAGACAGCAGGAGGCTACGACTTACCTGAACAGATCACAAACAAGTAGCAGTGGAGAAAAGAGACTTAACTGAAAACTTTTCCTGTATGCTAATAACACATAGCCTTCAAAAACAGTGCATTATCCTTCCAAGCAGGAAGACAGTACTTAATCCAGCACAAAAGATTTCTTAATGCTGGATTAGGCAACATAAACACAGTATCATGCAGGGTATGACAGGAGGCAAGAAAAGACAGGAAACTTTCCTTGTGATCATAGGAGATACACATGGAATACTGTCTTTTACAGTGCCTGAGTTTCAACTGTGGCACAAACCTTAGTACATGAATTTTGTTGTATTTACTCTTTCTTCTTAGAGAAAAACTAAAATGTGGAGCTATGTACCTTGTGGAGTTGTGCCGCTTTTTTATTTTTTTAAGTTACTGATCTCTCTGAGCTCCCACCAAATTTTGGCCACCCAGAAGCAACTTCGGTACAGTTTTTACTGTGATTCTAGTTCATGATCCATCACCAAGAGGAAATCCCTCTTTCTCTTTCCTGGAGATCAGAGTGCAGGCTTTAAAAGTCCAGCAGCTCTTGAGTGGAAAAAAAAGGGCTAAACTGCAGAACCCACCACCATCACCTCCCAACTGGAGCCTGTAAGGAATACAAGTGTATAGCAAAGGTTAGGGGTGGAGCTAACAGGCCCCAGATGACTGTGCTAAGAAAGGTCCTCACCTCCTCAGCAACTTTTGCTGTAAACATTTCACTTTGTTTTCAGTGCACACGGGGTAAATTTTGTGACCCCTCTTATTGCAGAGGGCTGCTCAAGGAGCTGGGGCTGCCCGATTACACGCTGAGTTAGCCAGTGTGTGTGCTCAAATCCTACCTTCTGGCCCTTGGCGTGTTCTGGTAGTCATTTGCATGGTTGAAATCAAAGAATATTGCTCAACAAGGGCTGCCAAATACTAGGCTCCAAATACCCCAAGCACAATGACAAGGAAAGATCAGACTTAGTTACTAAGTCAGACCACATGAGCAATCTGGTTGAAGCAGAAGGGCAAAATTCATGACCCCTCTTCCCTCTTCTCCTGCCTGGAAACGTCTTCTGCTCTTCAGTTGTAGCTACTCTGGCCTTTTGCCAACATACTGCTTTTCAGTTTTTCTTCTTCAGTGTCAGTAGTCTACTGATTTCATCTGCTATTCCTGCTTATAAGTTCCCTTTATTTCTTCCTGATAATCAATAAATATTACCGTCCTTCAGAGGCGGGAAGATAGACTGGGTAATGACGTTCCCTGCTGGCCAGGTTCCTTCCACTGAGATTGCAACAACAAGGTTTCTGGTAATGAGCTAGAAAACCTCTGCAATATTCTTCCATCCTGCTCTCCACAAAGGAGGGAGTTCACATGCTGTACGTATATATTCAATTAAGTCCTAAATTTTTGTAGTCTGACTGAAATTAGTTTGTTATCTGAATGAAAACTGACCTTATGTTCCTTGCTAAAACGCAAATAACCAGAAGGAGAAAAAGATATCCTCAGACATTTAAAAAAATACCCTTTAATCGAGAATTATGCCTTGATTTTTATACGTGTTCACGCAAGAGTTGCCGAGAAATCTCTTGATACTGAGAAGCTAGTAATTTATAAGGATGTAGCTACAAGGCACTGCTTCAAGAGTAAGAACTAATGCAAGTGCATAGCTCTGAGGTTTTTTTAAATTCCCTCATGGAATTGCATGACGTTTTCAGTACGCCAGCAATGCAAACTGAAGGAATCAAAATGAAGTTTGGGAGCACAATTCAGAGATCCTACCCTGCCAAATTTCATCTTGCTTACCACCTACTGCTTTGGTGCTAGGATTGTAACAAATTTTAAAAAAATTATTATGGGAAGAAATATTTTTTACTTCTCAGGATTAAAAAAAAAGGCTGAATTCTTCTGTGAAATTTGTGCAAAAAAACCCTATGAATCAGAAAATGTAAATGAGGCAAATGGAAGTTTCTAGAAGTGATGAACACATGGAAATATTGACTAGCATTCTTAGCCAGACTTGCAACTAATACACCGGAATATGCAAGCTGGCTATGTACTTTACTTTGGAATAAGGTCACAACTATCTATAATTCACACTATTATCAATGCTGGTGCCCTTTTGGATTTGGCTTTTTTTTCAGTTATATTAAATTAAGCTGGCATCTGGTTTTGACTTTGGGCTACTTGGTACTTTCTTAATAGCATGGCAGATTCTTCTTTCTTAATCGCAGTTCATTAAAGGAACTCTTAAAAAACTGTGTGCTATTACAAGAACACAGCTCACTGCTAGAAAACATATATTCATACATCTACAGCTGAAGGCAATTTTCTGCAGATTGCCACTGTGCAGCTACAGGAAGAGAGGGAACATTTCTTCATTATATTACCATTATAATTAGGGTCATATTGGACACAGAATAAGTGTCCCTTGGGATTAAACAGTGATTCCAAATTCTTCTTTTTTTTCCTGAAGATGATAAATGCAAAACATTTTAAGTAGCTGTTGTTCCTTTTTTATCTAGGGTACATGGACAAAATCTGTCACATTGTTCTTTTATGAATTGACCATTTACTGAGTACTTCAGAAATTCTAAAATGCCTTTCACAGACGGACGTTGTTCGTTGGCAAGGATTATATTCAGACTTATGATTGTGGATATTGTGGGAGACATGTAGTCTATTTATGTGTACATGATTTGTTTTTTTCCTCTCATCTGTACCACAATCCCTAACTGAAGATTTACAAGAGAAGTTTTAGAAAATGGAAACCTTCAGCTTTTATTGAATAGTACCACAGATTCATCACTTGCTTGTTACCTGCTAAAATAAAGCCCAGAACACAAAGAGGTTGATTTCATACTGCCAAAAGTAAAAATCGTGGCTCTGTATATAGTTCATGGAGCAAGACAGGTCAAACTGTTATCTGAAGGAGCTCTTTGAATTGCTTTCTGAAGATGTCTGTCTTTCTCCATTGACTAGAGAGGGAACTTAAAAAGGGCTGATGGCTAAACCTAGACAGGAGAAAAAGATGTTTTGGGGAAGATTTTGATGTAAATTAGGATAGCCTCAAGGAAGTAACTATGTTAAGCTCTGAGTTTGTTATTGGGGCAACAACAGCTAAACATTTCTATTTGCAAGGCTGAGATCATCTTTCTTATGAAAACAGCAATGGAAGGCTTAGTTGGGCAAGGGGGTGGTTGCTATTGTCATGACATTAAGATTGTGATATGCAGATTTTTTGAATGTTCTTTCCATTCACTGTTGCAGTCTTACAGTTAAGCAAAATGGATTGCCATCCTGCCCTTTGAATTGGCCCTTCAAATCCTTGTGTTTTCCTGCCTCCCTAAGATAGGAAGAGATTAAGGGTGACTGACAGCAGAAAAAAATTATGCAGCCACATATATGTTAATCTTGCCATCTTTTTCTGCAGGATTTGGAAGGAGAGGGATATTTATAACTGTTCCTTTGTCTTGCTTTTGGACTAGCCACTGATTTCCCAGCACCCTAGAAAACATTTCTAAAGGTCTGGGACAGAAAAATAATTCTTTCGAGACAACTAATCTCTCCATTCATGTCATTTATATGAAAGTAATTCTACACTCTTAATATTGGCCAGAATATTTGGTCTTGAGTCTCAGGCCAGGAGAAGACTGGGAGACTCTGATAAACATTTCCTTTATTACAGTCTTAGCAAACCCAATTTAATGTAACATTTGAAATTAAGTCAGTATACTTCCGCATGTTGGCAAACTTGTGACAGCAGCCTGTTTCTGGCCACAGGCTACAAAGGTTTTTTTCAACTTCAAACACAACCAAGGTCTTATCTGAAGGCCTTCTTAATTGAGAAGGGCTCAAAATCTTGATTTGTATAATCTGGCTACATAACTGTTATTAATTCAAAGATGTTAACCTGGTTTATAGGAGCTGAGATCCAAAGTTTTTTTAATAATAAGTTAAGGCCTATTCATTTCTCAAAAAAAACCCCTCCAAATCCCCTCTAACATTTATTCCACTTCATGTATTTTCAGCATCATTAGGTCCCACTTTTGCACAGTTTAGCCTCAGAATATTGTTACCTCTGCATCTGAAACAGACCCTTGTCTTTGCCTATTCAACCCTGCATTAAGTACCAAACTGGAAAAGTAATCTGCTACATATCCCTAACCACCAACATTTGTTATTACTACTTTTTTGAGATGGCCATATTGGATACCATGACAACATATTCTGGACAAGAATGACAGGACTTACAGGGAACATAAATGAATGCACTTTGTTCACTTACAACTAAGTATGATCACTTCAATTTTTCACTTTATTAATATTTTACATACATAAAGATCCTTTTGTCCTAATGGATTCCAAAGCAAACCATTAAAAAAGGAATAGGAGTGATTTAGATGTTACTCCCCATAATTGGATTATATGTTCCTTGCTTCTGTGTTAAATTACTGTAGCAGTTCAGCCTACAGATGACCAAAGTCCTCTGATTTCTCAGTTGAGAAACAGTCTTTTCTTTGAGCAACAGACTTGTAATTGTAGCACAGAATTTGTCAAAAGATCCATTCTATCCTCTGCTGAATTAAACTCATAAAAGATGCAAGAACACATTTGTGCTGCTGATAGTGACAGTACTAGCTCTGCAGATGTCACTGTTGCTGTCACTTTGCCCCACATAACTTGGCAATCTTGGGTATCTTTCCAGAAACTAGCACAAAGCCTGATTCAGTCCTTCCCTTTTAAACGTGGCCTTTATAGTACATGGAATTATAGCAAGCAGGAAAAGGAGGATGCCATTTGGAGAGCAATTTCTAATTAATTTATATTTTCAATGTCTGAACTACGGTTTCAGCAAGCTATTGGTCCTTAATTTGGCCCTTTGGGGTTAAGTCCCTCTAGATCTCTGGCTTTGGAACATGTTTCTAAGCCAGTGGGCTCAGTGTGAAGTGCTGATTAGTGCGGAACAAGGTTTTTTGAAAGACCAATATTCAATTATATTTTAGAAGTTCTGTGTTGTAAGCGGTTAGTGGGACCACAAAACTTCTAAGGGGAAGCCAAATCATACTTATAAATGTTCTATTTCTTTCAGGATTGGAACTCAAAGAAAGAAGCAAAAGGGAGTAATCATAGGATTGTAGCAGTCATGTTTTGTTTGTTTTTCAGAAAATTGACAGGTGAGACAGGTACCCATGTAAGCTATGGTATGAGGGTTTTTATAAGCCTCAAGTTAACAGATCTCTAGTTTTAAAATTGCGTCTTGTAACATTTAACTGGCCTGGCAGGAGAAGCTGAACTGTTAAGAGTCTCATTTACCTGATGCAGATTGCTCTAGGAGAAGTTACTGTGGAAGATTTAGTTACTCACAAGTATAATTCAATGAATAGTTGAAAGATTTTTGCATTGGGATAGGAGGACTCTTACATCAGCTAAAGAAATAATATTTCAGATAAGTCTTTGAGTATTATTTGGGGGGAAATGGCATAGAATTACAGCAAAAATCCATTCTCACAGAACCAATATTAAATTACTTACAGAAGAAGAGCTAGCAAAATGGAAATGAACTTCAACAAGGGAAAAAAAAAAAAGAAAGGAGAATTCAGAAACACTATAATGAAAAATTAAAATTGACATACTGTTCCAAAAAAGCATAAAGGAAACTATGTGCCAGTGGAAAATCTGTTAACCATCAGCAACTGGAACCAGAACAATTGAAATAAAACAGTTTAAAATCACAGCTCCCTGTAAACAGACAGATAAGTCAGCTTTAACCAGTTTCGTTTATCATAATGAAAGTGGGATTTGACCAGGGTATCCTGGATAATTGAAAAAAAGGGGGTATTAATTCTGTGAAAGGTAGTATTTGGGACCGGTGGCTGAGATACAGAATACAGGGTAGCATCATCCAAAATGCCATGCAAAAGAATAACAAGTGAACAGACACAAAGCAGAAAACACTGCCACGTAAAATACTGTGAATAAATTAGAATTACTGATTTAGTTGGAAAGAAAAGAGACAAAGATGAGGTTTTGTGGGACATCGGAGCCCATGGGCAGATGATTTTCTATGGATATGCCCTAGAAAGTTTGGAGAGTAAGGAAACAGTGTGCCTGACTGTCAGTGGACATAAATATATTAGAAAGTACAGAGGGAGATCTTATTTTAATTGAGCACAAAGGCTACTGAGTTAGTCATTAATTGTCCCCAACTGGACTGGGCACTTGATCAATAGCTACGATATTCCTGAAATTATAAACACAGTGCAGTACAGTACAGTACAGTAAGTAATATGGCTGCAGTTCACTACCGTGGTATCAAAACTGACCTCACTGAGAGTGTGGAATACGTACTTCATCAGGTTGGCACTTGTGGACATCATTACATTCCTATAACTTAGGCAGACTGAAAAGGAAAGAGAATTAATTGCCTCCCCAGAGAAAGTCCCTAATGTGGCATGTTGGACTCGTGGACCTGGTTATTGAAAATTATTGAAAATTTAACAGCAGTATTTTGGAGCAATATTACTGCTCAGTGACTCAAGAAGAGAAAATAAAACATACTAACCTAAGTATTTTAAAGAATTATATTGGTGTTATTTTAAAAAGACAAGACTGTTGGTAAGTTTACAGATAGGAAATTGGAGTGGACACTCAGCATGTATAGGTGGAATCTATCCGGAAAAAGAAAGAATTTGTGTCTTGGATTAGCCAACACAGAGAATAGCTGCTTTGAATCAGCAGTAAGCCACCTATCAGAGATGTACAGGAAAATAGCTTACAAAACACTCAAAGAAGAGTACTGGAACATCTTTGAAGGTTTAGACCGGATCCCTAGTATGCATGTATATAGTAAGAAATATGACCAGTAACCTGTAGAGAAGGCATACTAATGTCGTACCTAATACGCTAAGTGATCAAGGAAAACAAAAAAGAATGATAACGTATACCAAACTCAGGCTGTGAGAAACCGGAGAAAAACATACTGGTATACAACAGATCTCTCAAGTCCAGGCATTTCAGCAGGTAGATCTTGCTACTTACTCTTAGAGCAAGAAAAAGCTTACCATTAAGGGTTAACAGTTGAACAAAGTATAGTCTTCTGTGGGCACAAAAATCCTATTTGGTTGAGCAAATATACATGAAGCTTGTAACAGTGGATAAAAATATCATGCATAAACTCAAGGTGGTACATGTATTCCAAATATGGAATAGCCTTATTGTTGTCATATCACTACTGAAGACTATGTGGTGAGTGTAAGAAAAATGTTGCAGCTATCATAAGAACATTGAATACATCTGGAAGTTGGTGAGCCTTCAAAGAAAACTCTTTGCTTGATTAAAATGGGCTGAAATTCATCCTCTTGCAAGGGATTTAAGGTTCATTGGCATAGTATTGATGCAAGTTGTTAAACTTCCTCATCTGCTTTCAGAAGTATATTTGAAATTTTTTCAAGTACCAGTATGTACAAAACCACTAAAGGAAGGAAGGCTGGGAAGGGATATATACTATCAAAATTGCTTTTAAAATTACCTTCTGTAATTGGTCAGCTCTAGAATTACTTTGCACAGGTGTTTTTTCTAGATAAAAGGCTGGCATAGTGCACTAAATTTCTTGGTGAAAATACATTTAATAACTCAAAATATTTAGTAATTACTTCTAAGTTGTTAGGAATTCATTACTTATTACAAAAGTGATAAAATTTTAGAGACGATAAGCTTAATCACTGTTTTACGTGAAAGACTGAATTCAGTTCTGTTACAAAAATTCTGGTTACATTTCATAGTAAATTCAGAAAAGAGTTGCTAATATAGCTATATCCCATATATAGAGAATATTTATACAGACAATCCCAAACTCTGAGCACTATAACATCCATCGATCTCTGGGATAATACTCTACAACAGTACAGGAAGATGTCTTACTGAAGATCTAAATGATCTTGAGTAATTTAACCACGGTCAAAACATCATCGCAAATCTGGCCCAAAGATAAACAGAGACTTGGTCATTCCAGCTAGGAAATCACAGTAGATGATGGTGGCTTTACCTTTCTGCACACACAATTGGTTACGGAAGTACACACTTTCTACTGAGTTATCTAGTTTCAGTTGACTACATATCTAATATGCTTGCATTGCCCCTATTACCATGACATCTGAGCTCTT
>WAAD01036232.1:66430-80775 GCA_013389945.1 Fregata magnificens | reverse complement strand
GCCCCTCAATTAACATAGAATATTGCAAAAGAAACACTGACTTCAATAACCTATGCTAGCCTAAATTGTTTATTTTGACAGTCACTCAAGAAAGTGATGTTTCAGCCATCACTGCTGACCTTCCTCAAGGTTTCTTCCACATGAGTCAAAGCAGACTCTCCAAATACCTAGAAGAAACGCAATGTCAAAACAGTGTACTTCAGAATAACTGTCAACATGTATGACTAAATTAAATTAACCTGAACTGAAGATTAAATGCCGTTGTTCTGAAATGCATATCAATCTTTGTATTTATTGAGGGAACTGCACCAAGGTAACCTTGATAATTTCTGTGGATTTGGGGAGGAGGACACAAACGTATGGCCCCTTAAAATCAGTGGTCAGCAGTCAGCGTTGGCTAATTTGGTTTGAATGAGTACTCTCTAGAGACATGACTNGAAACAATGAAAATCCAATATTGTGTTAAATGAAACATCAATAGTTTCAGTTTTAAGATTTAATATCTGAGGTATTGACAATGTTGGATACAATGGTTAACCGTAAATCATGGTTTGGGGAAAGAAGCTCTATGTTCTGAAGTATCAAATCACCACAGTTATTTAACTGTAGTAGTGTTGTGGAGGTTTTTAATGGTTATTTCAGAATTTCTTTCCTCAGTTAGTAAGAGCATCCAAAGACTGAAATGGTAGCCTGTAGGAAGCAACTGCAGTGCATTTAGATTTTAAAAGCCAATCATGTTATCCAGATCACTTTCATTGGTAATAAAATAATTACAGTAAAGCAGGAATAAGCTCCACTGAAGACTAAACTACAGGGGTTACAATAGCTGCTATTTACAGAAGCAAAGCCCGGAAAGATTTTATGTAGCTATTATTCATATATACGATCATCTCAAACATTTAGGCTTCCTCAAGGGAGCTGGAGTTGCACTGCTTAGCCCTGAGTTAGCTATATAAATCTAAACTGTCTATTTCTCATCTCTTTTAATTCAAATTCCTGGCAGTATAACTGTGAGAGTATATGCGTGCTTCTATACACACAATTTTTTTAAATGATTTAACTGAAAATAGAAGACATTGCAGATTGAAAAAACAATACCTAGAACAGGCTGTTAGTTGTGAGAGAGACATCACTGTTTACTACATGCAAAGCCAAGGCTGGGTCTTTTTCCACTGATGTTCACAGATAGGTTTCTTGCTATTTAAACTCTCAATAATTCCTCTTTTAAAGATCCAGTATCACTTAACATGCCAGGAAAAGTACATGAGCCAAAATGCATTTTCAGGGAGGTGTTATGCTGCTCTGAACGGTTGACTGTTCCAACATTTAGAATCTATGGTTCTGTCATTAGATTACAGGCAACGTTTAAACCTTCAGGATCTGTGACGTTTTGAGGGTAAATTCAGTCCAGTTAAAAAAGAAGCTATTAGTAAATTTTAAGTGGTTTCTTTCCTTTGTTTCTCAATGGAGGCTGCTATCGTGTAAACTAGTCCACAGCCTATTCTTAACCTTCCTGGAGTAACTGCAGCTCTAGAAAATGTTTGCATGCCACCGCAATCCATGCAGTTAAAGGAGCTAAATTATTCAGTGAAGCATCTTTTCCAATGCTTCAAATCTTGGCAAAGCCTGCTACTTAGAGGAAGACTCTACTAGAATGGACCATGGCACTCTGATTCTAGTAGCTCCTCTTTCCTGTGGTTACTAGCAACTCTAGAAAAAGGCTTCTCCTTAGGTTTGCAATTTCTTATGAACTTAAATGGTTCTTAAGGTCTCCTTCCTTTCTTATTCTGCATTTTTCAACCATAACAAAGATACTGTACCAAACTTCCATTGCCCTTCCACAACTCTGTCTTGAGGAAAAAGGACTGAGAAACTCTTGCTGACCTTGTTCCACCATTGGAAGACAGCTCTGGAGTGCTCATCTCCCCTTCTCTCCAATGCTTCCACAAGGTAGCCTTCTCTGATGAGGGATTATGTTTGCCTTGTACTGCCTTCCTTTCAGCAATGGTTCCCTAGTCGTTGTCAGATGCAAAGACCATTATCATTCGACAAAGAATTTAAACTGTTCAACTCAAGTCTAAAATCTGGTCTTGTTTCAGTATCTGGGGAAATTTGCCAGGGGCTTACCTGATTTACTTTAATAGATACAGATTCTTAGTCAGTAGTCTAAGTTCAAGACATGCTAAATACACTCTGAGCCAAGTTCATCAGCTGTAACTGAAGTCTGAAGTCCTCAGGCTGATGCTCCTTGGTTACTTTTTAAGGCTTTTCATTCACAATGTGCTTCTTGTTTTCTGCAATGTATTCTCCATGATGCTAAGTTTATCTTTATTGCATCACCTACTATTTCCTCCATGAAGAGGCAACAGTTAGTAAGAGGTATTAGTGTAATACTGAAAATGCTTGTTCTTAAATAATATTGAAAATCAGAGACAGCATACAAAGAAATATCAGATAGAGTTAACTGGGTATTTTCAAAAGAGCAGGATAAGAAATGTATATTTTTTGTGACAGAAGAAAGTATTTTCTCATAAATAAAGAAGATAATATACATGACAAAATTATGTCAGGGATCCTTTACTGCAGACAGCTGTATTTATTTCTTGGAAAGCATGGTTGCTGTTTTAACCATAACACCTAGTGCTTCATGCATATAATTTGAAGTAGGTTTGGGGAACAATAAGTATATCTCTCTTTGTGTCAATTTCAAAGATACCAAACTTCTGAAATAATGTTGTTATTCCCATCTAATCCTAATACACAACATGTACATTTCCAAAGTGTTTTAATACCACAGAGACATATCTTCTATGTCCTCCAGTCTGTGGCAGTACTTTAGGCAAAAGTGCTTTGAATCTTCTCTAGTACAACATTGTTTCACATTTACCCTAAATATAAACCAGCATATACACTGTGTCACAGCTTTCTTTGGACTTACATAGTTTCTGTTTATCAAATATGGTATTAATCATATTAATTCATTATAAATAAACTTACAATATAAATAAACATAATAACGTATTTTCCCCCTCACAGAACTGTACTTAGGAGAGTTAAATTTGTAATTTTATTTTTTCCCATTCAAATAAACAGGAGTAACAGAACTTCAATTCTGATCAAGGTAATTACTTTAAAATAAGTCTCAGCAAAGTACTATTTCTTACTGGTTGGTTTCTCAGTTCCAGTCTACTTTTCTCTAAAACTCAGCTAGATCACATGCATTACTAAGCATCAGTTAGACCTCTGTAATTCGCTTTGGCGGAAAAGGCAGACCCCAACTTATATATACAAAAATGCATGGAATTTACTCACCTCAGAACATAAGGTCAAACATCTGCTTACTGCAAGTATGGCATTTAAGCCTATTTGATCTTCATCTGAGGTGTAGGATAAAATGTTTGCATGTTTTAAGAGACACTCGTAAACTTAGCGTTTGTAAAGCTGAACTACTGAACTATTCCAAACAATGGGACAATTCCATGTTCCAAATTGACTTATGTAAAACAAAATAAATATGCCTCTTGTCATTACAGCAAAATTTTCATGTAAGAAAGTACAATGAAATCTTCAGTATTTTTTTCATAATTTAAATGCAAATTACTGACAGAAAATTCAACTTATTAAGATGAAACCTGAAAGAATGAGTCACAGGGTGCATGGAATGTTCAGGAAACCCATCCAGTTCATGCCCCCAAAAGTCCCAGTTACAATTTTTTTTTCCAGTAAAAGTGGAAAGAGAAGCAGGCTTAATTCAGACAAATTAGGGATGAATTTACTGGGAAATGTTAACAAGCCTATGAGTTTCTATATGGCCACTTTGTTTTGGAAACCAGTCAATTTGTATAATTTATCTGTACTTATCTCTTCTTTTTCTTTCTCTTCTCTTCTTCCTTTCAATGTCTCCTGTAATCAAAATATTTTTTCCAAAACAGTTGTGTTTATTTCATACATGACATTGTACTACTTAAACTAGATACGGCATTATTTCCTCCATTTTCATTGGACATATATATTGTAATTGTCATAAGCTTTTCTCTGTGTTTTCTCTTTGCTTCAACTGACATTATCCTAGAGGAACTATACATTTTCATTGCTTTCACTTGAGGNGGATACAAACTTCTTGATCTCTACTTAGTCTAACTCACATGAATTAGATTAGTGCTGCCTACCTTTCTGGGAAGGCTGGCTGTTTTGTTTCTTTCTCTGCCAAGACAAGTTGCATTCCCAATACATAGCAGAACTTTACTGCGTACCTTCAGAATAGTGAGTCTGATGCAGCATGGGAGCACCCCATTTACTGAGTAGGTAAAGACAGATTGTGTATGTTACACAGAGTATACACGATGGAGAGGATGAGAGGATGGCTATGGCCTGACTGCTAATGCAAAAAGAACTTACCTAGTATGCTCCTGGTCACTCTTTTTGTCAGGGACAGCTCTGCTTTTCCCCATCATGTGGCTAGGTTCATGTGCATGGCAAGAAGAACTATGGAAAATTTCCACATTACTGGTTGCTCACGGAAAAATTCATTAAGGCTCTTCCCTGTATGTTCCTCCATTGCCTCTGTCAAAGAAAACTACTAGAAGTAGTACTGGGAGTAGGCTCCCAGTCCCTATGGAACATAAGTTAGCATGCTGACTTTGTTGTTATATGGCCCTGGCCAGTTGTTATACGGCTGATGATTTCCTAAAAGGAGCAAGTTTGGGTTTTATTTCTGAAACACTAAATTACTTTTCATAGTTTGTGGACCGCCCTATGCTCATACTAGGGAGTACTCTATACTGCGTATATTTTTCCTACAGCACCAAGGAGTTCTGCAAAGAGACTGGTCATCTTACCTTTTGAAAACATGTGAAGAAAATACCATGACTGAAATTGTTACCTAGAAGGCCATTTTGTCAATTTTCATTTATTTTTTGACCACATAAAATAAATGAAGGTCATTCTGAAGAAAATACAAACAGGACTGAGAAACATAGCAGGAAAAAAAATGCTGAATAGGAATAGGCCTTGGAGAAGAGGACTGTCAACATAGCACAGGGCAAGCCTTATGGTGATGAGGGCTTGGCACTGCCATAAACTGCAAGCATTTTCTATGCTAAGTAATTATGATGACACGAAGGTTGTGACAACTAAACAAGCTTCACTGTTAAAAAGGATGGGATTACAGTGGCTAGTGATATCATCTGAATTTAAGTCTTAGCAGACAAGAGCTTCTTTAAGTCAAGATGCAATACAACCCTTCTTTCTATTTGTGGACTAGAAATAAAGAATTGAAAAATCCCCTTTTTAAGTGGTATAGAAGCAAGCTATAGAACTATGAAGGAAGAGACTCTCCATCAAAGAGAAATCTGATGAAAAATAAACTGGACCTTAGAGCCAGGAGAATTACTTTCCTCCTACAGTTATTGCCATGAAATATAAGACAGAATCCTTGACATCCAAAATTTTGTACTACTTGACATCTCATGATCAGAACAACAAGATACTCTCAATAAACTTGTAGAAATTGAACACCTAATAATTTGCCATCTGAAGTGAATGCAAGTTGATGGGGTGGCGGGGTGTTGCCCCATTACAATTCATTCTCTTGGGTTTTTTGCCTTTCTAGGATGGTAACTGTTTACCTTTCTCAGCTAGTGTATGAATGGCCGACAGATAATGATATAGGAACTTTAACGAAGAGAAAAAAATTAACACTTGCCCACCTTCTGATCTGTGGAATTAAAGATTCCCTAGCTTACAATGTAAGGCTACAATGGCATGGTTCATGTGGGCAATAACAGCTTTGGGGTGACCTTCACAGCTGGAAGACAAGTGAGGGAAACTGTTCTCAAATAACCTTAAAAAGGCTGGCTTTCTGAAACATACTCAATCAAATGAAGGAAAATACATGCAGAAGCACGTGCTGCCCGCTACATCAACAATAGCTGAATACAAAAGGAGCCTACATATCTATTTGTTAAAGTAAAACATCTTCTAATTTAAAATACTTAAGATGAAGCCTATTCAGTGGAATGCACAATGAACAAGTACTTAAAAGAGAAATAAACATCTAGTTTCATGCTATTTTGGTTTGTTAACATTTAAATAATTTCAATAGGAACTTAAAGCCTTTTTACATCATTTTAGCTATGGTTTAGCTACAAGTGTTTTAGTTAGAATTACCAGACATTGCTATTATACATCTCAGACAAAAATGTAGGGTAGGTTATCTGCTAACATCTTGGTGGAAAAAGATCATTTCTGTGATGCTGACCCTAAGATCTTCTCAACGCAAATCCTTTAGCAACTCTGCTGACTTTCAGAATCTTAGACAGTTCCTTACTTTCTACAGCCACCAAAAGACATCAGTGGAGGTGTCTGAAAAAGAAAAAAATCATTACTATTGGAAGAGAAAAAGAAAAAAAAAAATAAAAGTGCTTCTTTTTAACCCTTTCAGAACAAAATATTTTCAATTTGAAAAAAATGTGACCAGGCTTGCCTACTCGTATTGTCTTTTAAGCAAACCAATTCCCTTAAAGTTGTCTCACTTCTTGCTATGAGTAAACAGGAAGTTTTCATGATTTTCACTTCCTGTGAGCCTGTGCAGTAACTCTTTACTTACCTTCCACTTTCTCTGTATTAAACCATTGTCAAAACAATTTTTGAGATCTAAAGAAAATTAAGAAAAATTCTGCCGCTAAAGTAAAAAAAAATTGAAAATTTGCCTTGATGCCAGTTTAAGTGGACTTGTGTAGCACTAATACTCCATGCTCTTGTGATTCTTGTGACATGACCACACATTTTCTAATGCTTCTGAGAACAAAATAAAAAACCCCAACGTATCTTTTCAGTTGGTTTGTTAGCCATTTCAAGGTTATTTCAAGGATCCTTTTGGTTTCCCAGTTTTTATGGGAAAAATGTATTGAAATTTATCATGTGCTGTTTTATCAAGCTGTTTATTTTTATATCAGGCCAGTGAAAAACAAGGTTATTTGCAAGGAAAAACAGGGTGCAATGATAACAGTGGCAAAGGCCCTTAGTAAATAAACAGGGATAAAGTAGAGGTCATGTAAACATTGCCATGGGTGCAAAAAGCTAAGATATGAATACAGCTGGGAAACTGAAGAACTATACTTTTACTTTTTGTTGCACTGGCTTGAAAATGTAGTCTCAAGATTGTACTTTGAAAACAAAAAATGCTATTAAAACTGATTTTTTCATTCCCCAAAAATGACTTGTCAATATAGTTGACCTGGAATAAAACATTAAATAACTATAGTGATTGGAGAAATACGGTGTCTTTCAGAATGCATTACTTTTTTTTTTAGTGTTTAGCTAATAGCATTTAACTAAGGCTGTTAGTTAAATACTACACTATTCTAAACAAAGGATTTGAAAAAGAAACCCATTTCCAAACTTTCTTCACCAGATCAAAACCAACAATGAAACTTGGGTTAGGTCTTTTAAAAATACATTAATTGGCCTTTAGTAAAATTGATGTATTTCTGAAAGCAAAACAGAGGCTACAGAAATTGTGGGGAAACAGCCTCTGCACATATGTTCCAGCTGTCAGCCGAAAACCTAGCCAAAGCTGCCTGGACTAGGACTCTCAGAGCCCAAGTCGCCTAGCCCTCATAGGCACATATTTCTAGGTACTCTGCTCAGAAGCCCAGTCTCCAGTTTCCCGCTTCTCCACTCCAAAATTTTAATTTCTCAACTCTTTGCCCCTAAACCCCCTAGTCTTCCTGTCTTCTTATCCAGCTTTTCACTGGAGGTATTTCTTCTCATATTGCCCCATAATCCTCTCATTCCAATCCCCAACTTCTCCCAGCCCAGAGACCCCTACTCTTTCTGTTCCCTGCACTCACCCTCCTCATACCTGAATGGGAATGTCTAAGCATTTCATTTCTTTGCTCCAGACGACCTGTCCCAGAGTCCAGCAGATACCTGCGGCTCTGCCCCTCCTCTTCCCGTTGTTCTCTGCGTATACAGCCTCTGCTGCTTCCCACACCCTGGGCCTAAATGGCATAAAAAATAATAGAGATTCCAATATGACTGCTATGTCATGAATTACATACCTAGCAAACCAGTTGGAGTGTAGAAGTTTACATCATTCAAATGTTAAGCCATACTCACTTTCTTGAAGGTAAAGATTAAAACAGCAGTGGAAGACAAGCCTATATTCCAGCTCCACAAGTGAGAATCCTATTATGAGGCCCAAGGGATGGAGGACTGGGAATTAAAAGACTAATTTGCTTCATTCTTTCTGTGCAAACAAGAAATGTGCATTAAATTGGCCATTCAAGATGATAGACAACAATCTGTCAGATTGACCTGAAGAGGGGAATATAGATTTCTATCCGCAAGAGGTAAAGAGACCAAATGCAACTGAGCCCCTTCTGATGCTTCCAAAAGCCCCTGTCACAGAATGAAACCAAACACAAACAATAAATGAGAACCTTGCACTGCCAAAATCAAGTATCCCAAGCCCTGCAACTATAGGGAAAAATGGAATTTCATCACTGGACTCAGCTATGAAGTCCAGGGTGTGGGTTGAAGCCCTTCATGTAAGACCCAGTCAGCAATGAGTGGGTCAGAAACCAAAAGGGAATTTCAGAATTTCTTTCAGAAAGGTTGTACCAGCAAATTTCAATGTTAAGGACAAAAAAAATACAACAAGCAACTTCAGCAGCTTTCTGGCTGCAAGTGAGAACTGTTCCCACATCTCAATGCCATACCCGAGCATACAAGATGCTTGCATTAACAGACCTCACAAATGCTGTGCTAATTTTGCAAGAGAATGCTAAAAAAAAAAACCAATATTGTGCCATCTAACTCATACTAGAGACAAATTAAAAAAAAAAATCCAGTGTTGGTGGTGGTTGTGATAATCCACTATGAAAGTAAAATATCCATAATTTCACCACAGACAACATAAAAAGTCAGTAAATACCACCGCTTGATGCTGCACATCAAAGGCATTACATGGGCTTCTACCATTACTTCAGTTTACAAGTCTGGGACAAGTAAAAGTGGTACGAACCTAAAACCAAAGTACTAGACTCTTAAAATCCTAGATTGGAAGGGGAGGTACTATACTGACCAGCTGACAAATCTTTCTCTATGCCATTAACATAATCATCATTTTATGACAATTTCAGAGGATTTATCAATAGGCCGGATTGTCCCTATAGTCCCTAATCTTAATAACATCTAAAAGGGATTCTATGATGGAATTTGTAAGACCTCAAAATATCCTAGATCTTCTATAAATAAAGGAAAAACTAGGATGGCTAATAAGGGGCTGTTCACTTTTTATGCTTAACAGGTACCTAGAAATTCCCTTTCCAAAGGCAGATCTTCATTGAGTTTTATATACATTTGACTGTCTTCCTGCAGGGTCTGCTCCGCATATTTCCACATGAGGTGGGGTCCCATTCTCAACATTTGTAGTAAATAAAATACATTATCTATTGACTTGCTACTTACATAAAATACAAATCTAATCTAAAAATTATTAAACAAAATTCACAAATAAGATAAATTGTAGCACATAATTAATGTTCAGAAAAAGTACATACAGCCAGATTAAATGCCAGACACTAGAAAATAACATTTCCTATTTAGCATCTGTATAAATAATTTAAGGAATGATTTAAAAACTGTAAGCTAAACTGAAGAGCGGATAGAGACTGACTTCTAACAGTTAAATGATAGTACAGTGCAAATTATAATTAAAGTGTGGTTGTATTCAAATGTTATGCTAGGGTTCTGCTATTGTGTTTTAGTTTCCATAAAAAATTCCTGTCTAACGCTTTGCTCTGCAGAGTATCTAGAGCTTTGGATGCCTCCATGGCTCTTTCCTAAATAGTACTATTAGTGGTAAGGATCCTGCAAACCCTAAGGCTTTGCTATAAACCCCAGGTGAGTTTGCAGAGTGATAAATGACAGAAATTTAGGGAAAAACTGAGTAACACAGAAAAAAAGAGCAAACTCTACTTTTCTTGAGTGTATCAAATTTGCCAGAATATAATCCCGATACTGTCATCTTAGTGAAATATTTCATCATATTTCTAAAGAGCGTTATATAAAATCACTAACAGATAACATGTATTATTCAAGAGAACATTAACAAAAAAACAAAAGCAAAGCAACCCTCTGCCAGCATTATGATTCAATATTGAATAACCACTGCTTCTTTTATATCTCCTGGCTAATAATTTTTTTAATAAGTGAGACTGAGTCCCTGGTAGCCTTCTATTAAAGTGTTAATGCTTAACAAAAGAAGATATTCATTTGCCTGGAAAACAGAAATTTAGACAGGTGAGAGGTAAAAATTAAAAAAAATACAATATCTATTTACTTACATGCCTCTTAATAGCATTTAAACAAATGTATGTTAAATATAACTTGGAGGAAAATCAGTTTTGCATTAACCTCTAGTTGGAGGCATCTGAGATTTGCAGAATGGCTGATAACACTCAATAACTCAGGCATATGATCTCTTATCCAGCAGCAAATTAGCTTGTATTTACCATGGGATATTGTAAGCAACAAATTCTTGCACGTTATCCTTACACAGGTTCCATAAATATCACAACAGCAGCATCACAAGCAACTGAAATACTCCACAGTCGTTCACATGTAAAACTTCTCAAGCCCTGCCAGCTGCCTGGCAAACAAGAAGAGGTCTGGCTATCTCTTCACTGTGCAGCTGCTGACCCAAGCCGAGCAGCCACTGAGCCAGTCAGCGGGGCACAGTCCTGCCGCATAGGTCACTTCCAGGTTGGTTACCTCAGTGCCTCACCGGGCTGCCAGAGCAGAAACAGGTAGGTCTGCCTTCTCTCTGAACTGTCAGTCACAACAGCAGGCTGTTAGATGGCTAAGCAGTGGTGTTAGAGATACCTTTCACTGGAGATTCTGCAGTGTCTGTATTTTCCCCCCATCAGCAATCTGCACTTTTACAAAACGGAAATTCCCTTTTCTGATCAGATTTAATTAAATCACATTAGGCCAATTTTGCTTGTGTCAAACCTGAAGTCTAGAAGATCACGTAATTTGGAAACTAAGAGACCAAATCCCATCAGTGAGGTAAGTACACTTGAAACTTGTTACCCTGGGATGTTGAGGACAGATTGCCAAGGCTTGCCCAGCCCTCAGAGTAATACCCTTTGTGGCTCAACCATGTAGGAATCCCTGATACTACCAATGGAGACTTGGAGCTTGTCATGAGTGACTGCAGAGCTCTGGAGGGGAAGGCGAAGGACACAGAAGCCCACACGGTTCTCCTTACCCATTCCCCAATACAGGCAAGGGAGAGGCTCCTGTAGGAGAGAAGACTGAGTCAATACCTGTCTGCGTGACTGCTGTAACAGAATGGGCTCTAGCCTTCACAACAATGGGACCCTCTTTGAGGAGTGAGGACTGCTGGGCAGAGGTGGGATCCACCTGGCAAAGCTGTCAAAAGCATCATAGTTTGTTGGTGCGGCTGTGGGATCCAGAATGGATTTGCCTGAAAGCTAATACGGAAGAATTAAAGCTTAGCCACTCCAGTTCCCCGATTCAGCAGGTGACTCAGACAGTGCCAGACCAAGGCAGGGTCAAAGAGCGGGTTAGTGGGGGCAGAGCTGCCCCATCTCTATTAGCAGCAACCTTTACTTATACTGGATGAGATCTCATCTTCTTACGGCTCGATTTCATGCAGCTTTGTTTCCTGTGGTTGTGGTCACACAAGCCCATATGAACAGCGTGAACGTCAGCTGAAGTTCCTACCTGTAGAGGGAGCACATAGAAAGACTTGTTTTTGTATGAATTCTTGATTGGGTTTAACAGCTGACCCCAACTGCAGCTTTTCCTTCAGCCAAGGTACTCTACTCCATCCAGATGCCAGTTTTCATGACTATTACTAGGATAGGGAACATAGAGGCAACCCCTACACACATGCATATGTGAAAGCACAGCCTAACTTTCATAGGAAACAAGGCAAACACTTGTTTTTCTGAGAAAACTCACGCTGGATCAGAGTTGTTAATTAATGAAAAATTAATTTAAAAAATTAATTAACAAAACTTCACTTCTTGTACATAAAATAATAGGGAAGTGGGTTTCTTCCATGTGGAAAGTGGGGTCCTCCAAAAGAAGTTGAAGTTTTTCCACCCTGTTTTGTTCGCTTGATGTCTTCTAATGGAGACAAAGTATCTGTATTTCCAAGATAGCCAATGCTGTAGATTTGCTGAAATACTGGCTGAGGAAGGCTGAGTTATGATTAGCTTAAAAAAGAAAAAAGTTTCAATGAATAAAGTTCAAAAGGTCGCAAAAAAGTAAGTGGTAAATAGACAAGACTTATTTCTCATGGATAAACAATGATCAAACCAACCCTACTTCCTTCTCTGACAAACTACGTGGTATGAAAGAAAAAAGTGGGTGTGACATATCTTGACTTCAGGAAGGCTTTTGACACTCTTTGCATCACATTCTTAAAAACAAGAAAAATGCAAGAAAATAAATCAGTACAGCTGAAAAAAACTCCATTGTAAAGGGTTTTCAAACTAGGAGAAATTTTTCATATGCTGCTTTCCAATGCTCTGTCCTGTCCAGGCAAGACCTATTTTCATGAACAACCTAGGTAACAACATGGCTGGGATAGAATGAAAAGAAAAAATCAAATACATTTGACAAACTGAGTGGCCCTGATCAAAGTTACTGAAATTTAGCGAAGGGAAAAACAGTGCTTAATAAGGAGATACCAAATGTATAGATACATTTGGGGAGTAACCGTCTAGAATAGGGATCTAGGATGAAAAAGAAAATTCAGATGCTGTTGGGGAAAAAAAAATAAATAAAACCAAAACCAAAACAATCACATTCAGAGAGGAGCAAGACCAGAGATACTCATACAACTTTGTTATGAGGTGATGAGGCTGGTTATGGACACATAACTGCTATTTTGGACTCCACACTTTACAAATAATGTTGAGAAACTGTGAGAAGTACAGAGGAGAGAAAAATGACTGACAAAAGAACATGGAAAACATGATTCTTTCATGTGGAAAAGGTAGATACAATTTTATAATATATAAAGGACCTCCTTTCCCTTAATATCAATCATTTCTTCTGTCCACAGGGAAGAGGAAAATAAAGAAAGGGGAAAAAAGCTTATTTTTGGGTTACAGGGAAATCTTTCTGATAGAAAAGTCAGGAAATATGGAAACAGATTTCAGTATGAATCATGATCAGCTTTATTGAAGGTTTTTACGAGTAAGTTAGATGCACAGCTGTTAGAAGCAGTGTAGGTCGATGTTGTCCAAGTTGTTGACCTGACACACCACAAATAAAAAGTCTTTATACATTTAAAAGCTACCAGACTGGTGCAGCCAGAAAGGTAGACCTGTGAGTTCATACGAAGAAAATGCCAACGGCTCTTCAACAATCCCACCAATTCACAGTCAACAAACAGCTGAGCTGTAGGGCACCCCAAAGCATCATCAGCCTTAGCCTTAGCACCTGACTGAAGAGTCCTACAACATTACCATTGCCAGGCACCTGACGTAGCCTCGGCATGGAACCGACCCATGAGCCAAGCTACCTTTGACTGCTCCAGGGCCAAAGGTCTGGGTACACGGGACGCTTTGTGAAGCAGCTTAGGCTAAGGAAGACCTTGAAGTTTCTTCCAGCTCACCAGTCCCATGTGAACTCTAAGCAGAAAGTCCTCAACAGCAGCTGTGAACTTACACTACCTTCCTGGCTCATTGCTTCCAGTTTAGTGAGGAAAGGCAGAAACAGAAAGGAAAAAAACCCCTTCCAAGCCAGAACTCAGGTTTGGTGAGTGATGAAAATAAACTTGCACAGAACTGCTCGCTAGTGTTTATGCTTAAAGGCTTCTCTAGCGGAAAGCTGGCTTAGCAGCCTCAGACCAAACTTTTTTCCCTGGATCCTCTCAGCCAGAAACACCATCAACGCTTCAAACAGCAGGGCTGGGTTTTTGCCCACAGCCATCACCCACCCTCGCACCTCGGCACCCCTCACCCTGGTGCAAACCGGGAGCTCAGCAGCGCCTAACAAAGGCCCGGCTGCCGCCATCCTCCTCTTCCCAGCCTCTCCCCGCAAGAGGGGGTGACCGCGGGGGAGACCCCACAGCGCCCGCCGCCGCGACACCCCTCTGACGAGACCCCGGCCTCCCGGCTGGGAGCACCCTGTCACTCATTCCTCCCACCAAGGCGACGGAAAAATCGCGGCCCCAGGCCCCGTCACCCGTTAGAGCCGGGGAGGGAGCGGGATCAGGCCGGGCAACCCCCTCCCGCAGCCGCCGCCTGCCCTCAGCCCCACTGGGCGACAGGGCGGGGCTGAGGGCGGGCGGCGCA
>WAAD01036232.1:44718-55941 GCA_013389945.1 Fregata magnificens | reverse complement strand
TGATGAATATTTCTTAGCTAGTAAAGCCAAGTGGAGGCCTCTTTTCTTGTTGGGAAGGTACAATCTGAAACAATTAAAAAACTTCATAGCTATAATATCTCAGTTGTCTCTTCAGAAAAGCTAAAAACTGGGTATGGAAGCAGAATTGGCCAAGTTTGAAATGCATTGATGGTGATGCAAATGGCAGATTTTTCACTAGGGAACAGAATATTAGCCTAGCCACAGAACCTTAAAGACAAGTTACAGATAAACTAAAGCAAAGTTAACCTTAAAGATGAATAAACAAATTTACTATTTGGGGAGACTAACTTCTGGATAGAGAAGGATTGAAGTGTGAAGGTATTCACTGTTTGGAAGGGATAGGGTTGTTTTTTCCTGACTGCTCAATTGGATATGGACCAGTTGTGTTAGGTATGATTTGATACTAGGGAAAATGAATACATGTTGACAGAATGCATTGCCTCTGATCTAACTACAGGAAATGATACAAACTTTTCTTTATCTTTCCACACAAAATATGAGGAATAGTGTGGGAATAAATTCTTCAGTAAGCAAGCTTAGTCTTCAGATGAGTTCCGATGTTAAGCATAACAGATGCTAGCCTCTGGTAAGGTTGTGGAACGTTTGAACTTGTTCATGATGTTATTTTCAGGAACCTATCAGCTCTAATCATGATGAGCCTTGCACAAAATGTATCCCTAGTCTCTATTTTTAGTTTGTGCCCTGGAATAGGTAGGCTTCCTGTGTTTGGGAGTACTGAAATAGACACTTGAAATATAAACAGATATTCTTGATGTAACAGAACGTATCAGATGGTTTGGTTATGGCTTCCCTTTCTCTCTTGACAGTCTCCCACACCTTGTGTGTGGCTGTCTAATATAATTCAGATTCTTAAGCTAACATCGGTTTTCAAATATTTCTGAGGTCTTGGCAGCAGATAGGCTGGCTGAATAAAGAGCCTGAGTTCTTTAGGGAGGCATGAGTTATTGTCATCTTTTCTTCTTTAGGCCTGCCAAATATATGACATCTTATATATCACTTATGCCTTTGGCAGCCCTGTCACATCAGCAAAATGATAGGCTGTGGGAACAGCTTCGCCTCAGCAGCGTGGTTGTACTGCCAGTTCTTTGCCTGGCATACAGCTAGCTGAAATCTGGGAGCAGAACCTGAAGCTAGTGGGATGAGAAGGTGAACCTAGACAGCAACATAATGAGGGATGTAGGAATGGAGCATGGGAAGCTGCTTGGAAAGGGGAAGAAGGGGCATAGGCTGGAAGCAGCCTTCTTTTACTTAATTGATACGGCATGTGTGGGTGTTTTGGCTAGGAGAATGCTTCTCCCAAGTACCCAAACGGATTTAGAAAGACAGAGATAAATAAAGAACATGGATTCAAAGTCATAGGAATGCCCATGCAGAGCGAGATGGGATGGGTTGATGTTACCTAATGCACTTGCAACTGATGATTTTAAAACTCCTGAGACCTGTAGATTGAATAAAAAGGCTTGTGTTCCATAGCCTAACTTTTTTCAATATAATACAATGATTTTAGCTTGTGGGAGTGCAGATTCTATTCCTGCTGTGAGCAACTCAGGAGAAAAGGGAAGCTGAAATTCGAGGTGTGGAAAAAAGACATTTTGTCTAGAGTTGTACAAAATTTACCCCAAAATTTTAGTATAGCTAGCCTTAAATGCTATCTCTAAGACTTAAGAAATTCAGAGAGAAACTTTACCTCTAATGAAAACAAGATGGGGGGCTGGGGGGAAGATAGAATACATAGAAGCAGGTATTTTTCTGTCTTTGAGCTACATTCAGAATTGTGCATAATTGTAATAGTGTACTCTAAAAGACCTTACAATGCAACAACTATCTCAATTTATTTTTCATTTGGGAATTGAAGTATCTGTTATTAAAAGAAATGAAGGAGGGAGAGAGAAGCTGCATTGATGCAGTTGCGGGGGGGGAACAACCCCCCAAAAAACCAAACCCAACAACAACAAAAAACACACACACAAAACCCAACTGAAAAAAACCCACAACGTTTGTAGGTAGATATGGGCGACAAAAAACACTGTAAACATTCTGTTTGGTTTGCCCATTGCCCTTAGGACATACCCTTACTGTAAACCTGAACAGCTTCTATTCCTTCTTTAAGACAACAAACTTACTATCAAACTGTGTGTGTTGTTTCAAATTCAGACTTTTCTCTCAGCAGATAGTTTGATGGAACATGATAAATATTCTTTTAATTTTTCTGTGGGGTGGTGTGTAGAAACTAAACATTTAGGATTACTGCTGGATTTAAATCAGCAGCTCTATATCTGCATTTTGAGATCAAGTAATACCTGCAGTGTTGACACTTGTACTTGTTTGCATACAGTTACTGCAAGTTATTTGGGTGCTAAAGAGAGCACAGTGTTTTTTGGCCCATGGCTTTTATTTGGCTCCTGTATCCTGTGTGGGGGAGAGTGGTTCCTCCCTGTCCCCCTCCCCAAAAGTCTTTCTGCAGAAAGCAACACTGGCCCTCCAAATATTCTAAATAAGCTTTTGAAGAGACGTTTGGAATACTGCAAATCAGGGCTACTTAATTGGAAGACTTCAGTCCAAATCTAGACAGTGACCAGTTTTAGACAAAAGCTACCAGATCTTTTTTTTTTTCTGAAATAATGGATATATGAAGCATAGATTAATGGAAACTTGATAGCCTTTAAATATGTCCACTATCTCTCGGCATTTGTCAGATTTTAACTACTGTAGTAATAGCCTCAATTTATGCTTAATTTACTGTTAATGATCTTAAAATTGCTTTAGAGGACGGTACAAAAGGCTGAGTTTTTCCACTGAAGAAATTCCTTTTGTTTCTTTGAAACACATTATTTTTTTTCCCTCGGTTATTAAATTTGATCTTTACCTAGCTAGAATTTTGGAAGCACTTTTTTTTTCATAAGGCAGATGAGTTTTAATTACTACAGTAATAAAATTTATCTTGATGAAGATGACATTTGTATGCTCACTTAATAGAATATTTTATTGATAAAGAATTGTGGGTTTAATTTCTTCTAAACTGGCTTCAGCAATCTATCATTGGTAGAGTGTTAAAGTAACTGTGACTCTTCAGCTTCCTGTTTGCATTCAAATGGCCGTGTTTTTCTCCCTCTGATCTAGAGCTACTAAATCGTTTGGAAAACTCTGTAGGAAATACCTCCTTGACACTTGCTTTAATTAATACATTTTTAAAGCACTTGGAAAGTAACAGTTTTCTTCCTTCTGGAAAACTTTCCAGCTCTTTCAAGCAACTGGAAAATTAACTAAAAGCAGATCATGAAAGAGATTGTTTCCTACAAATACAATGTTGAATTAACTTAAACTTACGTTCTTGCTGTCATAGTACTTGACATTCTTCTTTCTGATATATACTAATAATGTAATCTTTTGTAAAATCTATTCAGGTGTAGAATTTGGGGCTCGAATGATAACTATTGATGGAAAACAGATAAAGCTTCAGATATGGGATACGGTAAGTAATAAATCATAGAAATTATTTAAACATATGTCTCCACTAGCTTTCCCTTTGTTCTGGTTATGTGCTCTATTATCAGCACCCATGTGAGACTATGTACTTTGTCTTGCAGCTTTCTTTGGTTTCTATGAAGATTAAAAATGTGCTAAGATTCCTTTTTTTGGTGTGATGTAGTCTTAAAACAGTGCAAATTTCTGCTGTTTGCACTGTAACTTTACTTCCTCAAGTAACACTGTCAGATTTGTAAGACTGGAATTCATGCTGCCTCACTTTTTTGTGAAAGTTTTCTATATTTTTAAGAACTTACATTTCTCTAAATAGTCTTTCTCTGTGCATTCATGCAAGGTCTGATTAATATAACATCCTGTTGGGAAACTATGATGTGTCTATTAGCTTTAATCAAGAATTCTCTAGAGGAAATGTTTGTATTTCCAATGTAGAAGGAAAGACATGGCTTACTGTTTTCATAGAAGACTACTTAAGAACTCAAGTTCACTATAATCATGAAGATAGTAAATACTTCAAGAAGAGACTGGTAAAGGCTTAAAGTTTCAAAAAGCCTACCAAAAACCAGACTTCGGCTTTTGAGGGGGTTCAGGTTAAGAACACACCTTAGCGAAGGCAGCTGTTTTCTTCTTGTCAGTCATTTTACCATACAGCAGTCAGCCTCAATGTCTACATTTGTTGTGATGCAACGGCTTTAAGATCCTCATACTGATACCTGTGTCTTTCAAATGCGCTTAACTGTTCCCTAAGGCAGGGCTGTCTGTTTCCCTTTCCAAAAGCACTTTAGGATACCTTTAGAAACTGACAGATGAGCCATACATAGCCTCATGTATGTGCTCTTTTTGGTATAGCAAATCAATGAAGGGAGATATATTCGTATATGCATGCCTACATACATGCATGTGTATATAAAAATGTAAACAAAAGCAATATTTTAGCTAACTTCATAGGTAAGATCTAAAGTACCTTACTTATTTTACAAGTTCATCACTTGAAATGGCATCTAACACCTGTGCCTCCTTGGAAGTTCTCCATGAAAAAGTATAGAAGAATATGGTCAGACTGTGATTATTTTAGGCTTTTTCTGCCCTGGGCATTTTTACTTTATATATTTATATATATTTTACTTTACTGGGCATTTACATTATAACTGTGGATTGCTGACTGCCAAGGTGGCTGATGAGTTTTGAGTTCAATAAACAAGCAAATCTCTGCATAAACAGTAACTTCAGAAGCAGACTTCTAGTATGTAGTGTGACTACATGAGAACATATCTACATTGGTCCTTGTTTCCTAAAATTGGGGCAGATTCTCTGTAGACTAAATTACTAATTTTACTACCAATGCAGCCACTGTCTTTCATTGGCTTTTGAACTGATTTTGTTAATGTGCTATTATCTGCTGCTTGGATACAAGTGAGCTTCAATGATTTTTTTAGTAGATTGTGTTTTTCTTAGTGCCTCTGACTCTGTAGCTCTTTGCAATGTTTGTTTTCTTGCATGCTTGCAAACTGTCTAATAACCAAAATGTCAATGGAATTGCTTTTGATTATAACTTACAAACTGTTTCTGGGCAGGGATTTTATCTGGCTAGCTTCTTATATCATACATAAATTAAAAATATTCATTAAAAGCATTCATACACTGAGTAGATTGTGTTTTAGTTAATAATTTATAACTTGTAAGCAATGAATGACTTAGTATAGTGGCCGTGGTTAAAATTTTAACAGATTATACAATCTGATTTTTTTAAAACACAGGATGTTTCTATTCTAATCCAATCTTGGCTTGTAAGCATATCTAAATTCCACTGTCTCAGTTCTGATCTTGGGTGCAAAGGTGTTGAAGGAATAGCAAGATAAGAAATATGATGAGGTAATTGTCAAGAGATGTTTTTACTTACGAGTGTTAAGGTACACAAAGGTGTCTATAATGACCAAGGTTACCATGTCTGTATTGTGTATCTGGGTTGAGCATTTCCTGAATTTCTTTTTCTGTTAGCACCAGTAACAGCTAGCGGTTTTTGCTGTCTCCATATTTATTAAGCTGTAACAATTTCTGTTCGATAAGAGAAAGTTCGTTTTACACCTATGGTTAAGGAAACACATGAAGCATTTATGTTTTCAGTTGGTGCTTAGTGAGTCACAGCACCAGCACTTCTCTGATACAGTGCCAGCCTTACATACCTGCTTTTAATCCATCACTGAACAGGAAGCATCTTGAGCAGAGACATAAGAAACGGGGAACTGGATAAAATTTGTTTTGACTGGTTAACAATTAAAAAGGACTTGCTTTCTTAAGAGAATCAAACACTTTAATTCAGATTCTTTTATGGCCGGATATTTATATGCAATGGTGCTCAGTTTGTGTTGTCTTCAGCAGATCACTGCAGCTCCAAGGAAAAGTGTATCTTAATAGTGGGAATATACGGAACCTGCAGCATACCTCACTGCAGGAGTATGTCATAATTTACAGGGGCAGCTGAAGCTAACGCTGTTGCATGTCTGTGAGATTCATTTGAGTGCTCTTCTTGTATCATAACTCAAGAATATTTGACTTTTTCATTAGCATCTTAGTTTAGATCAGGAACGTGTTACAGAAGTTAGCTCTGCTTACTGCAGTCTGGTTTTTCACGTGGGAGTACGCAAACTAAATTCCTTTCAGAGGAGGCCAAGCTGGAAGATATGCTCAAGGAATGCACGGGTGCTCATCAGAAATTGTAGTTCAGTATTTGGTCCTGTGAGTTGGTAGTCTAGTAAAACTAGTCTGGTGCCAAAAAAAAAAAAGGGAACACACACCACCACCACCCCCAAACAAAAAACAACAATAAAAAAAAAGGGCCCACCCCCAAACAACAGCAACAAAAACCCAAAACCCCACATTCCATGAAAGATATTTAGTGTGGCCCTTGCATACTTAGTGTTAGGTGTTGCAGTCTTGGCTCTACTGCTGATGGTACATCTACACCAGCAAATAGTGTGTCCTGTTGTTCTCTCCCAGCTGCAGGCTGCTCCTGATCTCCCCTCTGCTGGGCTCTGCAAGCTTGCTGCTATGTGTGTTGTGGCACGCCTGGGTTTTTAGGTCTGTGAGTCCTTGGGTTTCACTTTTCCTTTCTGATGCATTTAGGTCAGTCAAGGGGAGTGCAGGTATTGGACCAAATTGTTCATTTGTCTTCTCTATCTTTAGTCTCTAGATTATTTCCTTTCCTGTGTCTTTAATCTTAGTAATGGCTTTCAATAGTTGGATAGACTGAGAAATATTTTTGTCAAAACTGGTTAGTTGGTAATTGCCTACTATGAGAAGTTCAGCTACTCTTGTGGAAGTGTGGTATTTGAGCTAGTGTCAGTTGCAAAAATAACTTTTAGGGAAATAGAAGTGGACAACAGAAGCTGGTAAGGATCAAAATGACTGTTCTGGGAGCTATTAACCTTTGTGAATTTAAACAAGCTGTGTAGGTGAGGTTGTTTGTCTTGTGGCAGTGTAACACCAAGAAATATTAAAATTTCTCCTCCTCAGAAAAACTTCATTGTTGTAGAGAGGCACTGGGCTTGTTACCAGGCTGAGTCAGGAGCCTTCATTTTGTTGTTGAGGGGGATGTTCTGTATTATATTGACTGTTACTAACAAGTCATTGTTGATGAGCAAAAATAAGCAGTAGTTGAAAGAGGGAATTTAAGTTCTCTCAGATGCTGCAGGGGGAGAGATCAGTGATGATACTAAGTAATACTACTTATGTTCTCTAAGTTGATAGGAATGAGAATTTTTCCTGTGTATTTAAATACAATGATTTTTAATGAATATAAGTATATAATATACAAATAATATCTATTTCTGCTTCATTTCATGGAAATATGCAGTACAAAATGTTTATTCATTATTATGTTTCTATAACACCTTAGTCTTGCTTAGACTAAGACTAGTCTTGCTCAGACTAAGACTAAATATCTGAAATAATCTTTTCTTTTTTATAAGCTAATTTCAAGTAATTTCTCGGTTCCATACAAGTGAACTTTCTAATTAAATTGACAGTGTTTTCTAGTAGTTGAGAGCTTGCACAAAAAAGTGCGTTTGTGCAAGACGGAAGGCATAATTGTTGGAGGCATGTCTCTTTTCCCTAAAACCACGGTGTGACTTGTCTGTCACTTTCAGGTATTCTGAATACGCTAATCCTTCTTGGAAATTCAGTTGTTTTCATGTATTTGCAAATGATTTGGATCTAGTAGAACCAAATAAAGTTCTCTTAATTCATTAAATGAATATTCATTTCATCTTAATGACATTGACAATTGCTAGGATGTAGCGCTCACCCCCAAGAGTTCTTTACTAATTGTCTACTTCATTATATTTTCTACTTGCTTTGGTAGTCAGAGCATATTTTTATGTTCATGAGCAGTTGGTGAATTCTTCTGCGGAATTTTTACTAATTTGACTCCTTAACCATTGTACCTGCAAGAATGTGGCTATATCTTACAGCTCAACTTATGATGACTCTGTGCGTGTGGCCTTCTGT
This sequence comes from Fregata magnificens, assembly GCA_013389945.1. Lineage (NCBI taxonomy): Eukaryota > Metazoa > Chordata > Aves > Suliformes > Fregatidae > Fregata > Fregata magnificens. The sequence goes on along the minus strand of WAAD01036232.1, from coordinate 47,910 downwards.
TTTACTGCTGTGAAGTAACATCAAAAACTTGCAGAGGGTCTGTTTTGGTTCCTGAAACTAGTTTGATCATCAGTTCACAGACTGTTTGCTGCTATGTGGGAGCATTAGCTTACATCTGGATTCATGGATCGGTGGGACTTTGTCCAGTTAATGGTTATTCCTGTTGCAGTTTGTGTAATAGGACCATCATCTGAACTTCAGTGCCAGTAGCTAAGTTATTGTTCACATCCACGGTGGCACTTTAGGAAGCTAAGGTAACTTGATACACCTTCTAGCTTAGGGTTCACAAACCTTTGTCTGTCACGTGCTTAAATGTATTTGGTTATTGAAATACTATATTATTGGTATTTTATTTTCTGACTGGTTATAGATTTCTTGTCAGTTTATCTGTGGCTTTCTACAATAGAGCAAGCTCTTGCTTAGGATAAGGCCTTAGATGGAAGGACGGTGAATCACTTACTTTTGTCTACAGTGGAGCTCCCATTTTAGTGAGGGTAGCTACTTCAAACCTAAAGGTTTCAAATACATTTACAACCTGTGTTGTTGTTTAACCCCAGCCAGCAACCAAGTGCCACACAGCCACTCGCTCACTCCCGCCCAGTGGGATGGGGGAGAGAATCAGAAGAGTAAAAGTGAGAAAACTCGTGGGTTGAGATAAAGACAGTTTAATAGGTAAAGCAAAAGCCGCACGCACAAGCAAAAGAAAACAAGGAATTCATTCACTACTTCCCATCGGCAGGCAGGTGTTCAGCCATCTCCAGGAAAGCAGGGCTCCGTCATGTGTAACGGTCACTTGGGAAGACAAACGCCATCACTCTGAATGTCCCCCCCTTCCTTCTCCTTCCCCCAGCTTTATATGCTGAGCATGATGTCATATGGTACGGAATATCCCTTTGGTCAGTTGGGGTAAGCTGTCCCGGCTGTGTCCCCTCCCAACTTCTTGTGCACCCCCAGCCTACTCGCTGGTGGGGTGGTGTGAGAAGCAGAAAAGGCCTTGATTCTGTGTAAGCACTGCTCAGCAATAACTAAAACATCCCTGTGTTATCAACACTGTTTTCAGCACAAATCCAAAACATAACCCCATACTAGCTGCTATGAATAAAATTAACTCACTCCCAGCCAAAACCAGCACAACCTGAAATAAATCATAAGTGTACTTTTTAGTAATGGAGCGCTAAAGCTTTCTGTTTCTCTGATGTGTTGGGAATTGCTTTGAATGTCTAAATGCCAGGCATTCAACAACATCAGAAGAAATGGCATATGTACAAATGATCTGTATTTAGACGTGTGTACAGTTTCACCCTTGGGCATTTTTAGTCCTCTTGAAATTTCAGTTCTTATTAGGATGCTGACAGGGTTATTCTGAAGCAACTTGTAACTTGGCTGAATCCTCCACATAAATTCTGACATTCTTAAATTGTTACAGGTTCCTCTCCATAAGCATCTTTAGTTCTGTTCTTGTTTGGGAACATCTTTGCTGGAAAGCAGCAGGATTTTTTTATTATTATTATTTTTATAGTACTTCTGCGCCTATTCTTTGTACTACATACTAGTAAATCACCTTAAAATTCTTTTTAGTCTGGAGTAGAGACATGATTGCAAGAAAGATTAATGCGTTTGTATAAACAAGTTGCCATGTGACTAAAAGGCTGTTTATTTATAACTTTCAAAACTATATTCAAAGGTATGTATTGCTCCTCTCTCTTTCTGGAACATTTTGTTCCAGGGATCAACTTTGTGGAGTAGTTCCCAACTGGCAGTTGTCATAGGTAGTGTGACACTTGTGTGAGTTCGTTGTTTCTTAGATGTCTTTTTTGTTTTCTATACAGATTATGAAAGTGTAAACTAGTTTAAATGAGTAATAATTCCCAGTGTGAATGAGGTGTTCTGCCACCAGTTTTGAACATACCACACACGTATGCCCCTTCTAAAAGTGAAGGAGTCTAGAGCTACTAGTTATGGCGCATTGTAGTTTCTCATTTTTCATGTAAATGTATACTATAAAGTTTCCTCCTAATGAAAACTGTTGGTCAGCTTGGATGTAGAAGGCCTGCTGGGATGTACTCAGATAACTTTGTCCTTGAACAAGCTTTCCAAATTCTTCAGAATTGAGAATAGAGAATTCAGTAAAATTAATGGACTGTTTTCCAGGGAGATGTGCTGTTATGGATCCTATTTCACTATCTAACTACTTTCTTTTACTGCATCATGGCTCTTTTTTTTTTCCCCTTGGTTTATAGATTCAAAAATATGCAGTGAAGGAACTTGCAAGGAACCCTTTTTGATAGCAAAGACTTGTCTGCACATTTTGCAACTGACACCTACGTGACTACACCACACACTTGGAAATGACACAGAGATTTCCTATAGGAATAGTAACACTTGAGAGTCTTTTCTCAAATGTGCCACAGATACTGTGCCAATGGTAACACAGTTACATAGCTTAAATGTTCCTGAAAACTTTCAGTGCAGGCCCTAAATCTCTGTAGCTTAGTGACCTAGGGTGATTGATGCTACTTCATGTCCTGCTTACATCATTATTTTGAAATTGTGTTTTGGTCTGTATACTGAGGTAATTTTAGAGACGCACATGGGATATTATGTCCATGCAGTTCTACAGTTGAAGCAGGGATGAAGATTTTTGTACTATTTTGAAGACTTGTAACTCCTAGAACTATGATTATATAAGTCTCTCATATCAGAAAGTTTGGTTTTATTAACCAATATGGTATGAACTGTAAAAGCTTACAGTCCACAAAACAGCCAAAAAGAATGTTACTTAGCACTTAAAACATCACTTGTTTATCAGAGGCCCACATTTTTTCATGATTAGTGAACTACTCAAGTCAGAGCTAGCACCTTTTTCTCTGAAGAGAGAGGATGCGTGTTCAGGCCTGTTCAGTATGCATTTATTGGTTCCTATAGACAACCTTGTCTGAGCTAGCGTTTCTACATGTGGAATGGCTGTCATGGTCTATCTGTTACCAAAAAGATCTTCCATCTTCCCACTTCCACTGCGGTATAACTCTGAAAGTGAGTATAATCAGGGGTTGCCTCGGACCAAAGGCTTTTGTTGCCTGTACTAGATGTAATACGGCCTTGGGAAATACCCTGTTTAACATTCATTTAGTGGCTACTGCCACTACTATTCCCCACGGTCCAGCCCCATGCCCCCCCTGCGCGCCCCCCCCC
>WAAD01036232.1:30438-44708 GCA_013389945.1 Fregata magnificens | reverse complement strand
GGTAAGAACTATGTTAATTCCGCTTAAGATAAAGGGCTTTTCTCTGCTATCGAAGCTGGTTTTAAATTATGCTGAGCTTCCATACTGCTACTCCTATCTGTTGCTCCTTGAGGCAAGTAGCTAAACTTGGTCCTACTTTGCAAGACTGATAGAGTACAATTATAACACACTTGTATTTTTTTTTTTTTTTTTAAAAAAGTCAGTTTTGGCTAATAGCCTACACTTTTTTGTTTGGTTGGTTTTTGTCTTTGAAATAGCTTGCCCCTCTTGGGGGGGGGGAAAGGGGAGGGGGGGCACAGAGAGCAAATCGTCAGATGAAAAATGCTTAAAGTAATAATGATGATACTAAAAAAAAAAAAAAAGGCTGTGGAGTATATTCTACATGCCTAACCCTGCTATATTGACCTTCTAGATCTCTCATTCAGAATGATACTGTTAAAATAGACAGTAAATGATATATATAAGGTGTTTCTTATTATTTTTACATATAAGAATGTATATATTACATAAACATAAGTATAGTGGAGTTTCTTTACAGAAACTCAATTTTCTTCTGGTTAGAATGAAAGGGAATTCAGTTTGTGTTGTCTATTGGTATATGTAAGTACAAATTCATTATTGCTATACGGAAGATTGTATCTTCTTTGGTGAAGAAGGTGTAACATTTTCCACCCTTTCCCCAGTCTTTCCTTCAGGAAGCAATGATACTTAAATTTCATTATGGGCAATGATGACACAATTGAAAATGTTACGATATTTTCAGGATTTAGATACTGAACTGTTGTAAGTAAATTATTCTTGTAAGATCTCACAATTCTTACCTTCTTGTAAGATCTACTAGAACCTCTGACAATCTTGGTTGACCATATTTAATTTACTCAGGGAGACGAACAATTCCATGTGTCAGGGTGGAATTTATGAAGGTGAAACAGGCAATCTTACTGTGGTAGGCTAAGTCCACTTCATGGATGATTTCAGGCAATACGTGGAATACACTGGTAACAATAACTTGTCTGTTGTCTAGTTAGGAGGAAGATGTTCTGTGCATCTACCATGCACTCGAGCTAGTCACCACACCAAGAAAAAGTTGCAGAGCTTAGTGGACCTTCTGGGTAGGGAACCAAGTATTGCGCTAAAAACTTGGGTTTTTTACTATTCCTTGGTGCATTCTAGCAGATTGTCTGTATTCTAGTACCTTAGTTTACATAAAGATGCACTTGGACTCTTGGTCAAGTGCATGTGCTAGCGTGTTCTAATCATGTTGAAACTATTAAATACATTCTCTGTCTTTTGTAACTTTTTCTACTGGAATGGCTAAGATAAAGTGTTTTCTTAAACTGAAGTAACTGATGATTCTGGAAGATAAGGATGCTTGCTGAAGACTGAACATGTCGAAACTTGTTGTGCCACTGTTCTTGTTCCAGTGACAGAATCTAGATCAAGTTCTCCTTGAATTCAAGAAGACCTTATATTAAGAAAAGTACAATAACTGTGAGAAGACAAAGTTCTCTGTATGCTAATTTTGTAGGTAGGGCTGAAGGGTAGCTTGTATTTGATAAATATTTCATTCTTGCTTTTCATGGTTTTAAATCAGGGTAATTTCCTATAGTTCTGCAGACAACTATCTTACTGCATATAGGGTTTTTTCAGCATTAATATTAGTATTTCTTAATCATGTTCTGTGTTATCTTTGAATAATGCTAATGCTTCTGTTATTACTACATATTAGAAGTAAATGTTTCTTCTAACCACTGTCAGGTGCTAGATAGCACTTCTGAAAAACATTAGCATGGGGAGCTCAAGGTCTGCAACTATGAATATTTGTTTTCCAGGACCATGTTCTTTTGAGCATGTTCTTTTAAATGCTGAGATTTTTACAGAATACTTTTCTGTGAGAGCTATCTAATTTATATAGGATCTCTGAAGTTTTTCACCAGTGCATATGAAGATGACTCTTGCATCCTGTAGCTGTTTGACAAGCATTATTTATCAAATACAGAGCAAATTGATTAACTGTGGAGCAGAATTGTGTAAAATTGAATTCAGAACCATTTTCTGTTTTTTCATAATAAAATGATTACTGAAAGAATTCCATCTGAAGACTGTTGAAAGCTGGCTGCAGTTTATGATATAACAGATAAAATCTGCATCCTTGGCCTTCCAACAACCTTTACACCAGCAGATGGTGGGCGTAAAGATGTCATTCATCATTTATTTACAATGGGCTTTATTTATTCTAGTGTCAACAGCTGCCCCAGGGAGCAGGTTATTGAATTCAAATGTGAAGCTCTGGGTTATTTGCTTCCTTTCAAATTTGTCTTCAGAGCTTAGTTGCTAGGCGTCCATTCTGTGCTCTAATAATGATTCATGTATTGTGAAGCCGTTCAGTAAATTGGGTTGTCAGGGATTGCCAAAAAAGGTTTAGAGGTCTTGTTCCGATTTTTTTTTTCTTTTAAACAGCACTGTGCTGTAGTTGGTGTCTTCTCCTTATGTACCTTCTCTTGCTAGTGTTAGAGACTTTGTCCCCAATTGTCCCCTTTGATTTTTCCCTCCATACTCCTTCTTGTCCCCATCCTCTCAAAAGTAGAATTCTATGATTCTGTGATTCTAAGTTTGTGGTTTTCAGCACCAAAAAATAAATCTGAAATATGAAATAATGAAACTTTGTCTTCTACAGGCAGGGCAGGAGTCCTTCCGTTCTATTACAAGGTCATACTACAGAGGGGCAGCAGGGGCTTTACTAGTGTATGACATTACAAGGTGAGAATACCAAGGATGTATAACTGGATTGAAATTGTATGTCTTTGTAGCATTGTGCTATGGTATATAGCAGTGTTAAAATGTCTAATTTAGTTTGGCTTTTTGTATAGATATTTGTAATCTAATGTTTTGCCAACTTTCCTTAAGTGCTCAAAATCAAGATACAGCCTATGTAACCTGTATATGTCCAGTTGTCTCTGTATAGTGGTTGAAAAAAGGTATACATAAAGTCTCGGGAAGAATGAAACAAAATATTTTTATAAACTATTTGACCATGAACCTCTGGATTACCTTTATTGAGAAAGACCTTAAAATATTTCATTAATTCCTTTCTAGTGTTTTTATTACCATGAGCTATAACTTTTCTTTAATTATAGCAGATTTTTTACTGAAGTGCCATTCTGCAAAGGACTAAAATAGTAAAACATCAAAGTTTGGTTACATAAAAATACCAGGAAACTTTTACCATTGCTTTGTTTATGAGGTTGGGAAAATACAGGTCTTNCAGAAGTGACTAACGTTTTCCTGCTCTATTGAGTAAAGTCTCTACATAACTTGTTATCTGCAAAACAGTGGGTACTGTGGCGGTTTATGAAAATCTTCAGGCTCCAAAATCCTATTAGGGTGTGTGGCTGCCTTCGTGGATCTTGGGTCTCACTGCTGAATTAAGCAACAACTTTTACTAGAGATTTCCTAGACGTTTTTCCTTTTGTTCCCCATTTATTTTTAAATATCAGGAAGCAATGTGTTCTTTCCATTGGATTTCCAGCAAATGAGTCTTTGATTCATAAATAGATGGTTTTACTCTTGTGACATCTTAAAGACATTTTACAAGCATGGGATTTAATATTTAGTGTACACATTCTGTAAAATCTGTAACATGCCATATTTGTGTGTCTTACTTTAAAAGGCTTCGCTGCTAAAATCATTATTCAGTTTGTAAACTCACAGAAAATTGTCCACCATTTTCTGCCTTCAGTAGAACAAATATTACTATATGAGCATGTGATTATTTGTACTGTTGTTTGAATTGGTTGAGGCTGTTAGAGACTTTTAAAATTCTGTTCAGCAGATTTTATATGTATATAAAATTACAGATTCTTACAGCTATAAGAATCCTCTTTACTCTTTGTAGCAAACATGTTTTCAATTAATTTTTAGGCAGAGTTCATTAATGCTCCTTGTTTACTAAATTTTTGTTCGCCTATTTTCCCTCTCACAAAGGGATTACTAGCTTTTATCCCTGGAGCATGTGTACTAATAAATGAGTTGGTTACTCAAGTAGAGAAGCTGACTAACAGAAAGGAAAGAGATTTCTTGAAATACTGCTTTTAATCTTCATTCTCTTCCATACTTAGGAGGGACACTTTTAACCACTTGACGACTTGGTTAGAAGATGCTCGTCAGCATTCCAATTCCAACATGGTTATAATGCTTATTGGAAATAAAAGGTAAAATTTAACCAGTTATGATTTTGTAAGTGCTAAAGATTTATGACTTGTCTGGATTTCAGCTTTTGTGTTTTCTTATTTGTAGACAGTATGTTAACTTTAAATTACTTTCAGTCACTGGACATAGTTATATGGTGAATCTAAAACCTTTCCTTTTCTAATTAGACTAATACAATGTGCAGCACATGTGGATCAACTACCTAATGTTCTGAGTACCTTTTTTAGAAGTAATTTTATTTAAAAAGGATTGGCTGAATGCATGAAGTCAACGATTATGTGAATTATTTTTCTCATTAGTCTTTTAACATCTGGAATCACCAATTAGAAGCACCTAGATCTCTCCCTTATAAAGAGAATATGACTCCTAATTTTAGGTGTTCTAAAGTGCTTTCGTTTTTGGTTAAGAATCACAGCAGAGAAAATGTCATTAAAAAAACAAAGAAGCCCATACTACATGAGTAACTTCGAAAACTTCTCTCAAATGTAGAAAGTGCATACCTCAACGATTACATGAGATGTTTCTGAATTCTAAGCCTGTTTCATATTCTGTATGTTTTAGGTGGGGTTGGGGGTAGAGAATGCTTTTTTGAGCATTTCCTGGTGAATTCAGGCTGCTCTTAGACAGTGGGTGATGAAAATACAACTAGAAGTTTTGGAAGTGTGTCATGGTTTAACCCCAGCCGGCAACCAAGTGCCACACAGCTGCTCGCTCACTCCCGCCCGGTGGGATGGGGGGGAGAATCGGAAGACTAAAAGTGAGAAAACTCATGGGTTGAGATAAAGACAGTTTAATAGGTAAAGCAAAAGCCGCACGCACAAGCAAAAGAAAACAAGGAATTCATTCACTACTTCCCATCGGCAGGCAGGTGTTCAGCCATCTCCAGGAAAGCAGGGCTCCGTCATGTGTAACGGTCACTTGGGAAGACAAACGCCATCACTCTGAATGTCCCCCCCTTCCTTCTCCTTCCCCCAGCTTTATATGCTGAGCATGATGTCATATGGTACGGAATATCCCTTTGGTCAGTTGGGGTAAGCTGTCCCGGCTGTGTCCCCTCCCAACTTCTTGTGCACCCCCAGCCTACTCGCTGGTGGGGTGGTGTGAGAAGCAGAAAAGGCCTTGATTCTGTGTAAGCACTGCTCAGCAATAACTAAAACATCCCTGTGTTATCAACACTGTTTTCAGCACAAATCCAAAACATAACCCCATACTAGCTGCTATGAATAAAATTAACTCTCTCCCAGCGAAAACCAGCACAAAGCGTGTTACCCAATTTGTAAACGATTATTTATTTGGTCTTCTCATCAGCTAGACTGTCCAAAGTTCTAAAATGGTTCCCTATGGATGCTGAGACTTTGATCTGTATTGAAGGTTTTTATAAAAATACATCAATGAATACATTAAGTTTATCTGTAATTTTTCTAGTTCTTGATCCAGTGAACTGTAGCATCATGTCTAGATTTTTTTTGCTGGATGTAAGGTTTTTCCAAATATCAAAAGCATCATCTTAGAGTTTAATAACCTATTAGTTATGGGCCTTTACCTAATTGACCTTAACTTGTCTCCATGCCTCAGCAATTCTTGAAGGTAAAGATGCCAGTTGAAATAATGGTGTGCATGCTTGTCCCTTAAAATTTCATGAACAGACAATCATTTCTTAGATACTACTGAGAAACAGCCTTGTGGTAAAGAGAGTCTGGTTTTGCTACTCTGGACTGTTCTCCTCTTATTTTCTTTTTCTTCCCCCTTCTCCTTTCTGTTTTTCCTCCCTCTGCCCCCCACCCTCTACTTCCCCTGAAAAACATGTTAAGCATTAAGTAATTGTGAATCTTGTCCACATTTTTATACATAATCTGGAAAATGACTAACAACGTTCTTTTTAATTGAGGAATGTGATAAGCATAGTCTTCACAAATTAATATAAAAATGTAATCTCTTTTATTAAATGAAGCTTTGGTAAGCCCGTGATGTCTCTGACTGACTGTTCTTATGCTTATGTGAGTAAAAATATGGCACTGAGAGAAACAGTAAAGTGTGCTGTTTACTTGAGATAAGTACTACATAAGTTTGCATACTTAGGTGACATCTGTAACTATTCCTGATTATTCTTAGCTGTTAAACTAAATTTTTGTCTTGCATTCTGCTGACACACTCTACCACATGATTGTATGTTATGCTATTTGCAGCTAGCTCAGTCATTCTTAGTTAGAAGTAGGTTTTATTCAAACAATAAATATACTGAAATTATGTATTTTAAGTTACAGATTAAGTTATTACATGAACTAAAAGTTCTTTAAGAAGCTTTTTAAGGGGGATTATTTTCAAGCCTCAGATGGGAAGGAAACTCCTTCAATTATATTGCATTATCCTGAAAGTGCGTTACAGGAGTTCTTATACTAGAGCATGGATGGAAGGAAGAGCGTGTGTACTAGCATAATATTTTTGAAGGAATGAATTTTGTTCTTATGAGTCCCAAAAGTGCACTTGGTATGCGTTTATAGTACTGACTTACTGCTGGATTTGAAGAGTAGTGAGAATTTAATCTGAAATATAATAGCTGTTTTTTGAAAACGTTACAAGTACTAGTGTTGAAACATGACAAATACTGTACTTAATCTTCTTTCCAGAACAAAACATAGCTATATTGATCTAGTAAGACCAAATGCCTCGAATTATTGGAATGGAGAGAGGAAGACAACTGTGGTTAGTAGAAGCAGTTAAAGCTCTTTAAGAATATGTTTAGATATTAGTAGTGAGTTTTGACTGGGTTATCCCTGCAGTTTTCGATGCAGCTGCACTATTTCAAGTCAAGAGAGTTGTTTATTTCTATTCTATCATGGAGATAAGACTGTAGTGAATCAAGGTTTTAAATAAGATGGTTTTGAGGGTAGTGTGGTAGTAGCAAATAAAGACATTGCTCAAGTTCAAAAATACAATGTCAGATAACTACTTCAGAGACATGAGAATAACACGTTGTTAAGATATCTAAAGCCTGAGGCTGAGATACTGGGAATGCTTACATACGATGAACATCAACTTTAACAATGTTTTGAGAAGACATTTCTTGTATCCTTATCTGCAAATGCTCCATGTTTAAATGATATGCTGAATTGTCTTGATTCTATAACTCCTCTGAGCTAGGATGTAGTTGTAAAAATAACAAAAACCTGCTTTGCTGCAAAATAGATGCCACAGTGAGTATCGTTTATTTTTGATAATGTGTAACTACAAGGATGGCAGCACTGAAGCCCAGTATGATACTTTTTACTGGTGTTCCGGCTGCAAATTAAACCTCTGTATTTGCATGCTGTTTAGTTTAAAAACGTCTATCTGAGAAGATATTTTTACATGCACAAGTTAAACTTTATTTAAATATATACGTTATATTTATTGTTTATGTATAAATGTAGCATTGTTATTGCTCAAGATGTAGTATACTTACAAAGGACAGAAACTGTGTACTCCTTGTTCCTAAAGAAGCTTTAAAAAGTAAGAGTGAAACACTTATGTGTCTATATGACTTACAGAAGCGGATTTGTCTTCAGTTGTCCAGCCAAAGAGAGTTTTTTTTTTTCTCTTCTTTTGTGTAATAATTAACTTTCATCTAAACTGCTTGGAAAGCAGGAAACAAGAGGCTGTGTAACAGTCACTTCAACTTCTTCTGCTGTTAGAGGGCCAGGCCTGGAGTTTCAAAACCTAAATGCTAGCTTGTTGGGAGAGAACAGCTAATGTAGTTCAAAATCACTTATTTTTGCTTTTAAGTCTTTTTATCAGAACAGAAATTGACTGTATGAAGTTTTCTTACTGAATAGAAAAAAATGAACTCTATTTTAAAAATTATTTTAATATCATTAAGAAATCTTCTATAAACCTCCCTTATCAGTTCAGCTTTACAGTGTGGATTTGTAGATAACATTATACTAGAAAAGAGTGATATTTACCTAAAATGACAATGTGTAAAGTTAGCATTCAAGGAATAGCTAGATAAGTATGCACACATCCTTTTGAAAGCCATTTCATGAAGTCTTTGATAACATCTGTGTCAGCTAGAATTGATAGCTCAAACAAGTGTGATGTCTGTGGCTACTCCATATACTGTAAGTGCAAGATTTACAGTAATTCTGCTTTATGTAAGGGACTGAGTAGATATTCATATGTATATAAGTTCTAATGAGGGCGCTTGGCTTATAAGCATGTCTCTGAAGAATAATATTTACATGGACAGGTTAGACCACACAACTAACTTATTTTTTTCCATCTTAGTGATTTAGAATCTAGACGAGAAGTCAAGAAAGAGGAAGGTGAAGCATTTGCACGAGAGCATGGACTTATCTTTATGGAGACATCTGCCAAAACTGCTTCCAATGTAGAGGAGGTAACTTTGCTTAACACTGGTATTTTAGTAAAACAGTTGTTTTGAATTGCACTTTCTTATTTGTACAGATACTATTCCTCTAGGTTTTGATTCCTTAACTTGAATTAACTACTCTTTCATTTATATTATGATAAAGACAATGTCTACGTTGTATCTGATTGCGTGGCACTAATTATATTGAGAGTCTAGTAATTAATGTACTTGTTCTTTTTAAAAATATTTTATCAGAGAAATGGCTACTTCTGTCTGTCCTGAAATCTAAAAAGTAAGACTAGAATTGATTTGCTAGTCCAAAGCAAGCCAAGCTATTGGTATCCTTGGCACATGTCAATCTAACCTGTTCTAAAGACCTCTAATATCACAAACTCTTCAGAGCAATCTATTGCAATGCTTTGTTATCATCTTTCCCCTCCGCTACCTAGCAGGAATCTTTGCTGCAATTCACACACACAATTTTTTTTTTGGTCCTCTGCAGAGTTGCTGAAGAGGTCACTATTTTGGTTGCTGTAGTCTGCTATGTATTTGAATAAGTTTTTCAGTCTTTGCTACTTTAAAGACCTTAAGTCTTTTGAAGTTTTGCTTATAGTTCATATTTCTGGACATATGTGAGTCCTTACATATCTGACCTTAATTTACTGCATGCCTTTCCTGAAGGGTGGTTGTCGTGGGTTGACCTCAGCCAGCAACTGAGTGCCGATCCAGTTGCTTCCTCACTCCCCCTGTCCGGTGGGATGGGGAAAAGAACCAGAAGAGCCAAAGCGAGAAAAACTCAGGGGCTGAGATAAAGAGTTTAATAAATGAAGGAAGGAGGTGGGGGGAAGAGTAGTGGAAAGGCAGTCACTCACAACTTCCCACAAAAGGATTGATTCCCAGACAGTCTCTGAGCAACAGCTACTTTGGAAAGACTACGCTTTGGTTTTTGTTGTTGAACACAATGTAATATAATATGAAATATCCCTTAGGCCAGTTCTGGTCAGCTGCCCTGGCTGTGTCGTCGTCCCCCCTCCTCTGATTTTGCCTACCCCAAGCCTAATCACTGCGGAGGTCAGAGTAAGAAACAGAAAACCTTGACACTGTGTAAGCACTGCTCGCCAGTAGCTAAAACATGGGTGTGTTATCAACACTGTTTCAGTCGCAAATCCAAAACACAGCACCATACGGTGGGAGTGTTGATTTGCTCGAGGGAAGGAAGGCCCTGCAGAGGGATCTGGGTAGGCTGGATCGATGGGCCAAGGCCAACTGTAAGAGGTTTAACAAGGCCAAGTGCCGGGTCCTGCACTTTGGTCAAAACAACCCCATGCAACGCTACAGGCTTGGGGAGGAGTGGCTGGAGAGCTGCCTGGCAGAAAAGGACCTGGGGGTGTTGGTTGACAGCTGGCTGAACATGAGCTGGCAGTGTGCCCAGGTGGCCAAGAAGGCCAACGGCATCCTGGCTTGTATCAGGAATAGTGTGACCAGCAGGAGTAGGGAAGTGATCGTGCCCCTGTACTCGGCACTGGTGAGGCCGCACCTCGAGTACTGTGTTCAGTTTTGGGCCCCTCAGTACAAGAAGGACACTGAGGTGCTGGAGCGTGTCCAGAGAAGGGCAACGAGGCTGGTGAAGGGTCTAGAAAACAAGTCTTATGAGGAGCGGCTGAGAGAACTGGGGCTGTTTAGTTTGGAGAAGAGGAGGCTGAGGGGAGACCTTATCGCTCTCTACAACTACGTGAAAGGAGGTTTTGGAAAAGTGGGTGTTGGTCTCTTCTCCCAAGTAACTAGTGATAGGACGAGAGGGAATGGCCTCAAGTTGCGTCAGGGGAGGTTTAGATTGGACATCAGGAAGAATTTCTTTACCGAAAGAGTGGTTAGGCATTGGAAGAGGCTGCCCAGAGAGGTGGTGGAGTCGTCAACCCTGGAGGCGTTCAAAAAAGGTATAGACGTGGCACTCCAGGGCCTAGTTTAGGAGTCATGGTGGTGTTAGTTGATGGTTGGACTTGATGATCTTAGAGGTCTTTTCCAACCTTAATGATTCTATGATTCTATAAAGGCTGGTGTAAAGAAAACTAACTCCATGCTAGCCAGACACGGTACAGTGGTGGACAAAGAGCTCCAGCTGAGATGTTAGTGCTACGTAAAGCAGAAAGGTTGCTTCACATGCCTTTCAGGCCCATACTCAGTTCATACATCGCCACTTACTAGCCTTTTTTTACAATAGCATGACATAGTTCAGCTTCTCATGCTACGTAATCTGCCCTTACTTGTTTCCAAAATTTTTCTAAATGCAAAATGGTGGACAATCGCTGAGGTATTCTTTTAGTGGTAAAGCCTTCTAGTTTTGAAATATTTAGTATTTTGTGAAAAGTTACAGTAAGAGTAACACACAGCTTTCACTGACTTCGTTCTGGTTTGTTACTACCTGATTCTAACATTAGCACTTCTCTCCATGTCAAAAAATATGTGCTAGTGAATGAGTTGTCCAGTACCTAATGCATCTCTGATTATTAGGAGGAAAATGAGCATAAAGTTCTTTGTCAAAAAAGTTAAAATAGAATCTTCTCCTCCTGATGATATGAATGAGTGATTGCTTGCATGTACTAACTTTCTAATTCTGACTGAAAAGCTTTAGGATATAATCCTTTTTTGTGACAGTCAAATGCATTCCTTAAATGGTATTCTCAGTCAACACTAAAAGAGGTGGCATGATCTAGTATAGTTACAGCTAAGGAGCAAAATCTTAATCTTTGAGCCAGTAAAAATAAGTGAGGAGAAATAGTAGGCATGGTAGGTGAAAGATATCACTTTGTAGACAAAAGAAGAGACCATGTTCATTTTAATGGTAATTCTGGACTGCTCAGTATCAAAAAAAAATAGAAGGGAATGAGGAAATTGCATGGAATGGGCAACATTTGAGGAAAGAACAAGAAGTATGCAAAATGGAGGCAAATCTAGCAAGCCTTCAATACTTGACTTCAGGACTGGAAAGAAATTACAGTTTTGTGACTGCCTGAGGATGTAGAAACTAAACAGGAAGAACAACATTTGAGGTAATTCAGCTAAAATTAGGTGAAATTTCAAGCAGAAGAAATCTGCAGCCCTGTGTCTGCTCCTCTGTTATCTTACGTGGCAGCAATGGAGAACATTTTTACTGGCTTCTTTGGGAGATTAAGGGCTAAGAAAGTAAAGCTTTTTTTACTAGAAAGAGTTTGTATTTATACTGTTGCATTTTTGCATTGATGGAAATAGACTGGATCTAAAAAGCTGGACACTGCAAGTCTCTGAATTGGCATCTGGATTATTATATCAGATATTTTCAAATGCATTTGTATTAAGTGTTGAAGCAGACACTTTCTTCTTCCTTAGGTTTCAGATAAATTGTCAAAATACTTTGTATGCATTTAATTTGAATCTCAGAACGCTCATCTTTTCCAAAAGTAACCAGAACTTTTAGATAGCACTACTGGGGTCAAAGGGGCTCTCTCTAATTGTATGGAGGTTAACAACTGGTGTCTTGTTTTCTCTTTCCTTTCCCAAAAGAGGGGTTTTACTATGCGGAGATCATGTAGTTGATTAATAAAGCCTTGGCCTGCTGCATTTGCGCCTGTGTTGCATTGCTTAGTGGTTGCTATGCAAAGCAAAGTAGTAATGGAAGTGTATTTCTGGGTGTTGAAGGAAGTAATGTAAGTGTGATTGCCAGGAAAAGTGACAACAAAGAAGCTACACAGTATCCAGTAATAGGGCTTAAACCCCTTCCACCCCTTTTAAGAAATAGATCCAACTTTGTGGTATCTGTCCAAAGTAGAATTAGGAAGAATATCTATTTTTCCTGGCCAAACTTGTTTTTTGGATTAAATGTTTTTTCTCATTACACAGCTGGTTCTCAAACTTTGCTTTCTGAATCTGAGGCAGAAGTACTCATGGCAAAAGAATCAAGACTTAAGGGTTTAGAAATAATCATCTTGGATTGTTCACAGAAGCCCTTCCTCAAATCACTTGAATCCTGTAGTCCTCTGTAGCCTACCTCAGTATGTGGAAACAGTCTATCTCATTAACAAACATACATGGCTGCTCGAAATACTAGTTGACAGAATTTTATTTATTTATTTACTTTAACAAAAAATGCTTTAATGCATGTTTTTAGAATAGAAGATGGGGTAAACTCATCTTCTTTAGTTCTTTAGCATGGCTGCTTGTATCAGTAATTTCTGAAGCAGTAAGGGAAACTTCTCAGGCAGTTTTAAAAACTTTCTAATTCTTCATGGGAAAAAAAATTAAAGTAACTTCAGAAGTGTTCTGAATTAAATGACTGGTTTGTAAAAAAGCAAGGTTATAGCAGTTTTTAGGTTTTTTTTTTTTTTTTCTCTGAACTGCTCACACTGCGTTTTCAGGTTCCTTTAGTTTATAGAAGATGGATTAACTCTCATATATCATATCTTTGGTAAGTCTCAGCACTTGCGTCCTACAGGTGTAAAGAAACTCAGTGCTGTTTATCCATTTTCATTATTCTTGAGACACTGTTGACTATACAGGTTACTGTATTGTTCTCAGTTCCACACAGTTAGTGGGTTATCTAAACACATTCCAGATATTCTGAACAGCTACTTTAGTAGGGGCATTTCTACAGCATCTGTAGATCTGGCATGCAATTCTTAACTTTATTGTCTTTTAGTCTATGTCCAGACTAATACCTGGCCCTGCAGCAACAGGGCTAGTAACTGTGTGTCTCCTGTACACTGAATACCAAGTTCCTGTCACTGGGGAATTCAGGAGGGGCAATGTGGCATTACAAACTGGTGGTGCTGTGTAAGTAACAGACAAATATCCATGGTAAAGCACAAGCCAATGGGCATAAAAGTCCTGCAGTCCTAGTCAGAGCCATTCAGTGTACAGACTACTTGCATTTCATGCAGATTTAATACTGAAACACAGCAGCATGTGGGTGTATGTCTCCTGTGTTGTACCAGAAGCAGTTAAATGGCCAGAGGAGACCTTTTTTCCTAATGGATTTTTTCCATCTCTCTAGTTGAAAATACATGTTTCTCTGTCAAAAGTGACAAGACGTGCCTCTAGACTTTGTTTGGATGATCAGTTTGACATTGTTTCTGACCCAACTTTATCTTACCTAGTGTCATAAATGTCTGTTGTAGATGTTTGCAAGCTAATGGTGAAGTCTTTAGCAGTTTCTTTATATGAACAAATCAGCTTCTGTCATTAATGTTATTTAAGCTGTTTCCCTTGCTTAAAGCTGATTTCCACCACTGTGTAATGCCTTAGTTTCTAGCCATAGCAGTATATTGACCTGTTCAGTGCTTGGATCTCAAGACTGTTTAAAAATGTTCGTTGTGTTCTTCAGGATTATGTCTCATAATCTACATCTTGGATAGAAAGGTTTAGCAGTGGAGAATATCCTGTTAGCCGTTTGTCTTGTGCAAGGCTGCTAGGGGATGTTTATACCCTGTTTGCACAATAGGTAATTGATAGTTGGAGCGAGTAGTAGATGTAGGCTCTTCCTTTGTAGTTTCTGTGGAGGCTTCTAAGAATTCAGTGTGGCCACAGAATGAAATAATCATGTTTAATATGGAATGGGATTGGGTGAGAAGAGTTTCTGAATCATTGGGAGGATAGAAGGATTATTGGGGCGGAGGGGATGACGGTGATACTAGTTTCTTCAGCGGTATCACATTTACTTAAACCGGGGGTGGTGGGGGGT
>WAAD01036232.1:0-11224 GCA_013389945.1 Fregata magnificens | reverse complement strand
GGCGCCTCTCCGAGCGGCGCGGGCCGCCTGGCGTTGTGAGGGCGTGACCCGAGGCGGTCGGTTGTGGCGGTGGCCCTCGGCTGCGGGGGAGGCCGAGGGAGCCGAGCGCTTCGGGTCCCTTTCCCCCCATCGCGGCCAGAATCCTCCGGAGCCACTCCCTCGGCGTGTGTGCGCCGCGTCCGGCACAAGGCTGGCTGGGATTCCCGGGGGAGTTTCTGTGATGAGATATAGCGGTAGCTTGAGGCAGCCGGTCCGACCTTTCAGGCCTTGTCAGCCGAGCCCGTCGGGCGATTGCTGGCGCTTCGCTGCGGAAGGGCGCTGGGAAGGAGCGCGCCCAAAACCCAGTCCAGCAAAGAAGGTTGAACCTTAAAAGGTGAGATTTCCTCCTAGAGCCAGAGCGCTGAGAAGCGTGAGGAGTCCTCCCCAAACCGAGAGAAAGGGGCGCAAACTCAGGTCAGCGCTTTGTATGTGGGATCCGATCCCCTGGCGTTACAATAACCGAGGCAGCTGTTGGCGTATTTAAGCCAGGCCGCTTCTTCAGACCATCCGGGGGACTTCCCTTACTGTCGTATTTGCCTGTTCAACGAATGCTTCTTGCACGCGGCCTCGCTGGCGGTGAGCGTTCTCCCCTTGCTACGCGAGCGTGGAGCTGCACCGTTGTGTGAGTGCAAGGAGATGTGGGAGGGCTGTGTGAGGGGTGACTTCAGCAGTAAAACTATTCCCTGCAACCTGGGGCTGAGTTTCTTGTGGTCACTGCAAGGGCAGCCCAGCCTGCCGCCCCCTGCCTTCCCCCTGCCCCTGCAGAATCCGCCTGGAGCCCATCCCAGAGTCCCTCCTCTGACCCAGCTCCAGCTGAAGCCTCGCTGACCTCTCTGTTGTGGTACCTAGCCAGCTCTGTGACGGGCTGTTTACAGTAAAGACACAATATAGCTATTCTGCTTAGAAAAATAATAGGAAATTTGAGGGGTTTAACATCTTTCACTGCATGTTATTATTTATAATGCTATCTCCAACATAATTTCAACTTATGTTAAAAAGTTAATGCAGTGGAGGAAAAACACTTTCTTTCACTTTATTTTTGTACTTGGCAAAATGAAGGTGAGACAAGAAGCAGTGAAGGGAAATATTTTGATCTTTAAGTGATTAGACAATTGAACTTTTATGTCTGTAATTTTTTTCACAACATTAGCAACAAGTAAACGTTTTTACTGTCACCTATTTTACTTGTGAACGCAGCAAGAATCTGTCTGGATTGTATACCCCTGCACATGCCTTCTGTACTGATACTGGCTTTAATTTTAGTGTGAACTAGACTGGCCTCATCTAGAGAAAAAAACAATGTAGAGAAAATGGAAATTCCCCATAAAGTCAACTTTTCATTAATTAAAAGTCTTCTGTGGATGATTCCTTACTAAATATGATGCTTAGACAGTAAAGTTCCATCTTACAAAGATAAAATATCCTTTTCTCATTGCTCTAAATTTTAAAACCCAGTGACATGCTTAAAAGTTGACAGTGGGCACAGTCGGTGTTTCCCTGGACAACTCCGTCAGGTTTAATTTGCTTTTCGGACAGGTAGAAGACACCACAGGCAGGACTGGACATTTGGCCTTTCTGAGCAGTTTGTCATTGAGGAGGCAGATAACTAAACTGTAAACTCAAAGCGAAACTGTTTCAACGCTCACAGATGAACACCTCTTCTCCTTTTTTGACCTCCTGATGTCCCTAGTTTAGGTGGGTTTAAATAAATGGAGAAACATATTGTATGCAATGCATACCTTTAGGTACAGACTAATAGTATGTATACATTGAAATACTATTTAATAGAAAGACAAGCAGCATTTGAAAAGCACATAAGCCTAATTGATTCCAGACACAACGGGCCTGGATTTTGTTTCCTCTTATTCCAACTTTCTGACCTTGTAAAAATTATCTTGATTGTGTTATACTAAAACAAGGCCATGATCTTGCAAAAACTACCACGTGTGCTAGTGCTGAGGAGTACCGAGTAAAGCACTGTGTATGGAACAAATGTCGACAACGTTAGGCCCCAAGTTCGTTTGTTTGTTTTCCTTTGCTTATATCTAATCATGGTGAAGCAATAGTCTCACTTCTGCTAAAAGCTGAATCTGGGTTTTCATTTTTAAAGGAGGTGAAAAATGTGTAGTAAAACTTAGATTTGAGGTGAATGATAGATTTTAAATTCTTACAGCAGTTTAAGCTACTGGGATTTTATGGCATTTAGACTAGGGGAAAGAACAGTGAGGGTTTAAAAATGTGTATCGCCTGTAATTTTTTCAGTACTTTTGTGTGTGTGTGTGTGGTATCTTTGTTTTTCAGTAGATTGTTTCTAGGGATTGGTAGGAAAGTTTAAGGACTTAGTGGCTTTGACGATAACCCTTACGATACCGTTGTGCCTTTGTATAAATATGTAAAAAAGTCCTAGGACAGCATAAAGTGTTAGATGTGCTGCTGTCTTTGGCGCTGGAGAACTTCTGAGTATAATTATATTTTCTGCTTGACAAAAATCCAAGGCCCAGGTACACTGATCCTTTTATTGCAATAACTGCTGCTGCTCCTATACTTGGGGATCTGCGGCTTGCTAGCCTTAAATCTCTGTGACGAGTTGTGTCAGAAAAACGTCTTTCCAGCGTGTTGAACTGACCAGATGATCCCTCTCGTTATTTCTGTGAAGGCTCTCCTTTTGTTTCTTTCAGGATCAAGAATAAACCACGTATTTGTGCCTTTGTCAGCAAGGCTCCCATGGGGCAATCCTTGTAAGCACTGGGATTGCCTG
The DNA here is from genome assembly GCA_013389945.1 of Fregata magnificens. Classification (NCBI taxonomy): domain Eukaryota; kingdom Metazoa; phylum Chordata; class Aves; order Suliformes; family Fregatidae; genus Fregata; species Fregata magnificens. The sequence continues at coordinate 8,427 of WAAD01036232.1, read as the reverse complement.
TTTGGTAGCGAGGAGGATTATAAAAAGCAGCTCCAGGTGGAAGTGGGCCTTTTCCTGCTCCTCCCTCCGTCCTGCTGCAATTCCCTTTCATCCAGGCCCTGAGAACTGCCTGCCTTTCAGACTAAGCTACAAACGTAGGAGAGTTGTGGTCACTTGACCAAGATATTAGGATATCTACCTTTACTTATGTTGGTTCATTGACATGGAAATGTTTTGGGGAGTTTCCTTGTATGTAATGTAGCCCATCAGCTTACAGTGGTCATACAAGAGCAAATGTAACTTAAAGAATTAAGCCTATCTCGAAAGAAAATGAGGAGCTTTTGTATGTCATGAAACTTGGTTTCTAAGAGGTCGGCATGAATAAGGCTGCCCTCTTGTTTGGGCTTTTTAGCTCCCTTGTCAACCTTTCTTATTTCCCTACAGAATGCAAGGTGGACATGGTGTGCGGTAGATTATTTATTAAATACAAGAAACTGACAGCATGTGCTGTGTTCTGACCCAAAAGTCACCTTGGTAACCTACTACACCAAAGATTAAACAATAAATATTAGTGCTACTGTTTCTGTTGTCTTTATCTTCTAGCAACTGTTTTACTTCTTTTCTGTTAAGTTGTAGAAGACCGTCAAGTAAAATCCTGCCACTTTAGAAGCAGTGATATAATCTGTGCTCTCAGTGCGAAAAAACACAGCATGTTCTGGCTTGCATTTTTTAAGAGAGAGAACAGTTGGTCCATTGCTTAAAAGTTGCGCCATTCAGTGCAGCGATACTTAGTGTGCGGCCTACAAAGTGTGACCTGTGGCGTTACCAATGCAGCGCACATCCCCTCCCTCCTCGGCCACCACGGGATGAAGGCACGAGGTCTTTCTGCCTTAACTGAAATAAGCAGGTTCTGTTCATCTGCCAAGAATGTACAAGCAAACATAACGATTGTGTAAGTTGCTTGTAGTACCCAAAGTATAAACAAAATTGTGCATAGGAAAGGTGAGTTTCTGGCAGGTTTCCAGGGGAGTCAGCGCTGCAGAGCTGAGGCTCTCCTCTTTAAGGATAAGGCAAACTTGAAGATATTTAAAAGACAGAAACAGAAAAGGTGCAGAATGGAGGGATAGAAAATGAGGTGTCTGCTGCTGGTGGTGGTGGTGCTTTTAACACTGACCTGTGGCTCTGGATGTATTTCTTCACGATTGGCACTCAGCGGTATTGAACACCTCTACTTTCAAATCACGTCAGTACCAATGACAAGTACGCAGCATCTCGTGGAATCAGATCTAACGTTTCTCCCGTGAAATGTATGGATGAAGTGAGGTTTTCCTTTATCTGTAAGTGGGTATTATCAGAGTACATTTTGTTAAATTCAGTTTAATATTTGTCAGGTTCAGTTAACAGTGTGTTGTTTTAAATACTTCGATGATGAAACTCTACTTAGCCAGGCAGTTGGGTTTTTTTTCTTGCAGTGAAGGGCTGTGCAAGGGATACGCGTTTGGCTGGATTGTGAGAAACTGTGAAGATCGTACAAGTAAGTTTAAGTCCTTACATGTTTGCTGAATCCATCTCACACTGTTTGAACATCCCAGTACCCACAATAATTAACGCAGGCTACCGTGTAAGCGCATTATCCTTTTCCTCCATATTATGCTGTTTCCATAGAGTATTAAGTCATATTCAGTTTTAGCCCTTCTCTTCAAGTGTTTTGTGCCAATGAAATGAAGACCACAGCTGACAACTTTGCTACTCTGTCATGGCAGAACTCTGATAAGCTTTAAACTTAACTATATATGAGACCATTTTCTCAGGGGTGGGTCTGAAACAGTGAAAGGAACAATTTATTTACTTTTTCTCCTCTATATACAGGTACAGTGGTTTTATGTATGTCCCTATATCCTTCCGAAGCTAAATTTTCCATGCTCGTCCTTCTGGAGAGAGGAAGGACAAGATAGAGAGGGAGGGAGGCGGAAGAGATGTCGCCAATTACTCTGCTGCAAGGCACCAAGATAGTACTGTGGTAAACGCGTTGTAAGAAAACACAAAGAAGAATATGGATTGACGTAAGGCAGAGCAGGTTTATGAAATGTCTCAATTACAGCAAGCTGGGAGGATGGTGACCACTATGGATGATCAGCTCAGAAATCAAAATGAACTTAATAAATGCAAAAGTGAAATTCAATTAAAACAATCTTCAATTTCTTGCAGAAATCAAGGTAGATGGTTATCGGGGGTTTGTAGAGACTCACTAACAAAACAGCCAGGGACAATGCGATGCTTTTGCAAAATGCAGTGCTCTCTTAGGATTTATCAATAGGTGGCATATGTAAGTCATAGAGAAAGATGTAAAGATGACTCCACTAAGTGCCGGTAAGGCCTCAACTGCAGTATTGCCTTCGGTTTCATGTTCTGTGCTGAAAAGCAAAGTACAGGACAGGGCAAGAAAAAATAAAGAGATGTAGAATATAAAAGGAAATGGTGAAGGAAGGGAGGATGTTGAGCCTGAAAAATAATTTTTAGAGGGAATTGGATAAATTTTCCAATGTGTAAAAGGTTAGAAGAGGTTTGATCAACTGCTTTTCAATGCTAGGGGAAAGGTGAGATAAATCAGATCTGTACAGAGGGAAGATGTCTCAGACTGGATATTGGGAGGGTGGGGGGACATGCAACAACCACTTTTAAATCGTTACAGTGAAATACCAGAACAAGCCACTTAGGAAGTTCGGGTATCTGCTTCACAGAGGGTTTCTAAGAACAGGTTAGACAAACATCTGTTGGGGTTTGTCTGGGGCTACTTTATCCTGTCTTTGTGCGGCCGGGGTGGGACCAGATGGTCTCTTCAGATCCTCCTCAGTCCTCTTCCTAGACGTTTACCAAGCAGGGAGGGGAGTGGACCTCAGTTTAATGAGAAAACGGTATCATCCTATTAGTTGATCCTCTTGCAGAATAGAAAAAGAATCGGAGAGAAATCACATCTAACTTAACTATGTAAATGTGGGTTTGGTTTTTTTTAATTGTTGTTGACTTGCAATTTTATGAAGCATTTACCAAAACATACATGGAAAAGTCGTAAAACTGAACACATTTAAGGTGTTCCTTACTGCATTTGTAGTATAGCAGTTTAAAGAAACAATTTGAAATGCGTGTGTTTCTCGATGAACGTAAGTAGCAAAAATAACAAGGTTATAAGTGTTTTTTCAAGGATATTATAAATGCGTGTTTGGCCATGGGTTTTAAATTGCCTCCCATTTTAAAACAAGTAACGACTACATGCGTAGGTATTTCTGACTGTACCCGAGAACGTCGCACCTGGGTGCTCCTTGCATGTGCAAACCCAGGAAATAATCGTGACAGATCACTCTTGCTCGCCAGTCCACAGAAGGAACAAGTTATTCAGTGCCTGCTCTGAAAAATCTGTCTCGAAGGAAAGCTGAATGGAAACGTGAAAGTCAGCGCCTCGCCTCCTCGGCAGGTGAACTCTGTGACTGCAGCAGCGTTTCCCTCCGTCCCTCCCTGCCTCCCCCGGGCTGCGCGTTGGGAAGTTCCAGTGAAATATAGCTGCTGTGGAAAGTCCTGCTCACGGCGAGGAGACGTGACCTCTCGGCGAGTCAGATCCAATTTTACAGGCGGCTCTCAGTCAGGGTGGAGCCCGTGAACTGAACTTTGTATGTAAGAAGGAAGTGATGTTGGTGGCAGCTTGTGTTGCTAAGCAGATGAGTTGCCGTATTTTTATGTCAGCTGATAGTTTTGTCGGGTGTGTGACTTCACTCTTAGATATGATGCCTTCCATTTATTAAGGACAAAGGTCAGCAATTATCAGCGCTGTGATAGCTGTGTCTCTCCATATAAGAAGAGGCATGTCCTACTGAGCCATCAAAGATGGAAATGGGAGTCCTTAATGCTGCTTCTGCACGGTGAAAACAAAACCGACCGTGAAACTGTCAGTTCATGTCACGGTCCAAGAGCAAACGTCCTCACGAGCAGGGATGTTGTGGAGTAGGTCAGTTCCCTGGTGTTGCTTCATTTTTATATGAACTCGCTACTGTTCCCGATTAAAGAGGTGGCCTGTCTAACCGAGTGTCTTGTCCCCAGTAGTAACGCGAACTGGGGGGCTGAGGCGAGCAGTCGGGCACTGGCCTGTGAAATCAGAATTTAGATGGAAGGCTAAGCGATCCTGCCTCTCTGGGAAGGAGAGCAAGTTGTGTATCACCCCTGTGCCGCTGGCACTCCGGTGGGTGCTGCCTTCCAGCTGTCCGGGTCATCACAGGTAAGTGGCAGTACCTGGGCAGCGTTTCTGAGAGACTTGAGGGGGAGAGTGCAGGCAGGTTCGGGGCAGCTGCCCACAACTGTGCGTGTACCCACGCAGCCCACAGTGATGAGTCACCGTGTGCTGTCTCGGATGGCATTTCCACCTATTCCCCCTCCTTGAAGTCTTTGGTTATGTCCTTAAGTTAGCCTTGAGAGAGCCATACGTTGTTATCCTTGTTCTGAGAGACGTTACTGTATCAGAAAACTTCCACAGAAAAGAATGAATTTTGGGAATAGTATTAATTCTTGTTGTTGTTGTTGGATTCCCGAGGGTGGGGCAGCAGGGAACACCGACGTCCCTCAGAGAGCTTTGCCCCTATAAGGCCTGGCAGGTGAGTGGCATGTGGACACGAGGTGCCGGAGCTTGCTGCCCCTCTGGTTTTCTGGTTCAGTTCCTCAGTTAAGGAGTTCCCTGCCACAGAAGTGGCTGTTTGGGCCAGTTCCAGCTTTTGTCACTCTGGCTGGCTTGAGTTTCAGGAAAAAAAAAAAAAAAAATCAACCCACACAACTGTCTACCCTGGCTTGCCCTCTGCTCCCTTAGCTTGCTGGTGCCACAGGGTGGCTCCTTGTAGCACTGGTATTTCTAACACTTTCAGCTTTTCAGCTGAAATCGTTAAGGTTGTTCTTTCTGATACAAGTCTACTGCTTCCTGGTACTAACCAAAATCCACGTGCTCTCAGTATTTCAGCATGCTGTACGTTGGTGAACCATTTCTTCTAAAAAAGGAATGTTGTTTCAGCATATGGCACATCGTTATCGTCTGTGCCCTTTTGGCTGCTTTACCCTCTCAGTCTGGTGTGCTTCCATTGCCGCCTAATTTTTGAGAAACTTTGAGTAAAACTTTCACTTGTGAAAGAAAAAGAAACCATTTGTCTTTTTCACTTCATTTGGCTGAAACAACGTTCAGAGATGAATAAAATGTGAGCGTGTGTCAGGGTGGTGCGATTTCGGAGCCACTTCCCACCAATCATGGGACAACACATGATGCCTTAGCTTGTTTGAGGCCATGGACTGGCATCCCAAATACCAAGCCTGAAGTGCCTGAAAGGCAGCTACTCCAAGCACAAACTTGGGCTCCTGGTGCAGTTTCATGTCCCTCCTTGCACAAACAGAAGTAAAAGAAAGGCTGTGATATGAGAAGTTGCTGAGGTTTGGGTACACCTGTACAGATTTTCCTTGGGAGCTGCAAGTTCCTTCATCGAAGCAAAAAAGCCTTTTGGAAGAAGCCCGCTGGAGGGTATGGCAGAAGCACAAGTACTTTCTGTTGGAACTGATGCCCGGTTTGGACCTTCGCAGTGCTGAGCAGGTGAGGAAGCAGATGCACTTACCAGAGCTCTTCTCAGGCGGGGTGGGTTGCTCTGAGCTCACTGTGCACAGCCCTCAGCATTGCTCACTGTGCACAGTCCTCAGCATTAGCAGCTCTCGAACAAGCCAAACACCTGGTCGGGGTTGTCAGAAACGAGGCACAGGCTGCTGGGGCCTTGTGGCCCGAAGGCCTACCTGTGCACGGCTTGTGTGGGGACTCGGTATCGTGAGATGTCATCTGCCGCCTTCGGAAGTGACAGCGTCTAGACCGTAAGATCACATTTCACTATACTCGCCTTTTAAAATAGTTGCTGGTTCTTCAAAGTCTACTGAATAAATAACCTGCCTTTGTATTTTCATGTGATAGTAAATCATTTGCATTTTGTAATACTGATGTTTTAAAACAGATGTAAATGCCGCTCGGTAATCTCTGTGCTGTACTTCTTACGGAGTACATTAACTTATCTCTGCGTGATTATGCCTGTCATACACAGCGACTTGCTCAGCTTTGTACAAACTGTCCCCGCCTTGAAAGTTTACCTGGCTAGGTAAAGTGTAGCAATTAGTTCGGGTTTTGTTGGTACACATACCCTTGCTCTGCAACTGCTGTTGAAATTCTCAGCCATTCATGCAAATTCTTTCTAATCTGCGAGCCAAATGGCTGCCTGCATCAGATGGATGACTTCGTCCCAACAGCATACAAAGGGTTGGGTGGCTACAAGTGAATTTTCATCCCTGTCATCTCTTGGATATTTTAATAAGCTGTTACCAATAGGGTTAATCACGAAGACTGCCATGTTGCTGTTTCCTGGCTCTGCTACGGAGCTGCAAAGTGCTTGTCGATAACTCGGGGAGTTAGGACTTTCTCTTTGGGGACTGGCTGACGCACGAGTTAAGGTTTCAAAACTTTTTTCCTCCGTAGCAGCTACACGATGATGTATTTGATCCATGTCTGGTCCTACCGTCGAGTATGCATGTGCGTGAACACATGCCGCTCCAGGGCAGCGTCCCACCTCGGAGTGGTGAAACCCCTGCAGCACTTCTCCTTACTCTCCATTTCCTATTGTTGCTGAGGAGTTGGAGAGCGGCCGTAGTTCTCCCCGTTCTGTGAAAGCGCCGTTTGCGGATTCTGTTTCTTCTAATGTTGGAAAACGTTGGGAGACTCCCTTCGCATTTTTATTACCCGAGTAGTAAGCCAGCTGATTTCACAGGCCACGGCCTGAGGATGATTTATGGGACCCGGGGAGCTGGTTCTGTGCCTTCAGCAAGAGGCACGCACTAGAGACTGGGGCTTTTTTTTTTGCCTTGGAACAAACATTGAACTAAGTACCTACACACGTCCCCCCTCGTTGCTGGTGCCATGCTAATATACTTCTTTTTTAAAGAAATGCTGCATGTCTTTGATTGCCTTACGCTGTCACCACGATATTCTTTAGGCACTTTTCATGCTCGGAAGCTTTGCAATCTGATTTCAGCTCAACAAGAAACTGAAACAAGTTTCTAGGGGGAGCAGTGAGGCTGCTGGCAGTTGGTCTCAGAATGAGTTTCTCCTGCCCCTGAATCTTGGAGAACTTAAATCTTTGAAAGCAAGGGGAGTTCCAGGCGAGTTTACGCTACGCCGGGGTGCTTGGCTGCCAGATCGGGGCGCAGTTAAATGATACACGCAGAAAAACAGACTTGCGGGTAAGTGTTTCTAGGCTGTTTACTCTCTGGTCTGTCAACAGACTGCAAGAGAAAACTGAAACTGATTACATTTAGTAACTTGGGAGGATACCTCTGGGTAGTTGTTGGGGTTTTTTTTCTCAAAGTGGAGAAATACGTGTTAAAAATAGAACGATCCTAAACGGAGCAAATTTGGTGAAGGTATACTCGGGGCATGTGCTTGCTTCAAAGTTGGTTTTTTTAAACGCTATTTCCACTTGCTATTTTTAACTTTATGGAAGACCACGGTGAAGAACAGGGAACGCATTATACCGCACCGTCACGTGCTATCAGCTTTTCAACACGTTTTTCAGTTGAAAGCATGGGACGGCGTCACCTCCCCGGCTGCTGGCCCCTCTCTGCGTGACTGCGCGGGCCCGGCTGCGCGGGAGGTGGTGACGCCTCTCCATCCGCAAACTGTCCCGTCTCCCGAAAAGGTGCTTTCCCCCTAAACCCAAGAGAGATTGAGTAGGCCAGACGTGAATGACACGATGTGGAACAGTTTCAGGCTTCCTCCGGAGAAGCCTGAAACATTTTCGTGGCTGTAGCGGCCCTCGTGGCCACAGCACCAACGCGGACGCCTGGATCGACGGAGCCAACGACCCAAGAAGCGAGAGGAGCCTTTGACGTCCACGTCGCCTGGGTCCAGCTCCCGGCTTACTAACTGTGTGTTAAGAGAGCGTAGAGGCAAAGCTGTGCGAGATCCTACGAAGATGCCGTCTCTCTTTCCCATGGAAGAGGTATGAGGGTGGGTGCAGCAAACGGCCCCCGAAAAGGAGCGGCGGGAGGGGGAGGGTGCCCCTGCCCAGCAGCACATGACTTTTTCCTTCTCCAACCTGCTACCAGCGACAATGGTGAAAAGTTATCTCGTCGAATGACTCGCTGAAAATTCCTGTAGCGCGGAGTGTCTTTACGCTGGGTTTACATTTTAATCTCTTTATACTTTTAAGACGCTTATTTAGTTTCCAGCGCGGGGCAGGGAAGACCGCTGAGCGTGCTAACTGGTAATCACTTTTTGGTGAGATTTGTCTAATTTACTTACGGAACGAGCTTGTTTCGGTTTGTAGCACGAATTTGAATGTATAGCTTACGAACAGGACAGCAGCAGGGCTCGGCCGCCGTCCCGGGCCGGTG
>WAAD01036230.1:93463-120384 GCA_013389945.1 Fregata magnificens | reverse complement strand
AATCAAAACATCTGATGCTTGTTAAAAAAAAAAAAAAAGAAAAAAAAAAAAGAGGGCAATGCAAGAGAAGGGAGGGCACATTTTGATGTGCCATAAAGTGAAACACAGAGCCGTGGAAAATTAGGCTTCCTTAGTTCTGCTTTTCATGTAACTACTTCTTTTTTTCAAAACTGGCTATTTTTAATTCTTGAAATGACAGTGATTTGACTTTACACTAGAAGGGTGTGTGTATTTCAACCTACTTAGGTTGCAACATATTTGGGTTGAAACAGAGGGGAAAGGACAGAGACCTACACCTAATACAATATATAACATCCTTCTATTGTCTTATGTAAATGTGCACGTAATTTTATTACAGAACCAATAATAAGGGAGACATCCTCTTGGCAGCAGAATACAGTTGGAAGATTGTGTTAAACTGATTGGATTTTTAAATTTATACTGTCTTATTTTCTGGTAAAAGAGAAAATGACTCAATGGTTTTGAATGTTACATTTATATTTATTATTATATTTATTATATAAAGAAAATGAAATACAGAGGAGTCTGTTGTCAAGGTGATCATCTACAAGACATACTGCATTTAACATTTCCATCCCTCTACTTATGGAACAAGAAATCATAATGTATAAGCAGAAATAATATACAACAATCTCCATGACATACTCATTACAAAAAAACTGGGATCCCATTGAGAAGACTAACACGTAAGGATACCCAGCAGATATAGTATTAAACATTTGTTCTAAAGTGCAAATGAACTGCTGCAGTCAGAAAGCTGATGAAATGATAAGAGGAAAATCAACCATAAAAGAAGACAATGATGAAGAGAAAACCATTCAATGATCCAAGGGAAAATAAAATCTCCTGGCTAACATTCATGAGTTCATACCCGTATACGTGTGTATGCCCACATATATGTCTATATAATTTATTTAACTTTAGCAAATATTTGTTTGTTCTCAGTCTTGACTTTGTCATGGAAGTGGAGTGAGTTGCTGTACTGTTAAAATTCAGAGCTTCCCAAGTTTTAAAGCTAATAGGACATATTAAATAAAGTCTTCTGATTGTGGGTAAGCAAACACAGAATTACACCTCATTTCTTCGATTTTCAACTCAGCAAGGATATTAATAAGACTACTGAAATGAGCGAGGACGCAGCTTTCGCACGCTGACACCCAGAGTGCATCCAGTCATGGTCACTCAGTCAGCACTGCTGTTCCTGTGCGGTCTCCTTTCACTGCCCACTGTCGACTCTTTTCACAGCCATTTGTGATTACACATCAACAACATGATGCATTCAGGGCCAGGGAGCAAGTATATGCATGAAAGTGAAACACTTAATGCTGCTGACACTGCTTCCTCTTCTTCCTCACAGCTGCTCTTTGTACCCACAGCACCTTTATGCTGCTCTATTAAGAGAATAAGAGGGGCAAAGGACTGTAACAAGTGTATAAATATGAAAAGTAGGAGAGGAAAGAGCTATTTAGTAACTTCTTTATGAGTCCAATTAATAGATATAATAACCAGGAAGAAGATCATTCAGATAAATTGGTCTTATTGTCTGCTGCCCAAATATTTGTACCACAGTGAGCGACAAAGAACAGCAAATCAGAAACTGTAACTGCAGATAAATGTAGTACAGTAGAAAGGCAAATATTATTTGTCATAATACTGAGAGAGTAATTCACTTCTAGGTAGAGGATCCCATTATGAGAACTTATTTCTCCATAGGGGGCACTGTAATCTATTTGGTAGCATCTAGGACAAAACAAGTTTCCGTAAGGAAATGATGAATTGAACAGCTTGTGTGGAGGAAGGAAGAAGTTTCAAAGGTTTCACTATCTTGGTAGTTACTTTTTTATGCTTGAACACTGAACAGATTGGAAAATCCCACACTGCATTTTGGACGCGCTTACTGATTGCATTAAGGAATGAAAAGAACTTGGATGGGAATTCTGGATAGATCCTTTTACTGAGCTGAATGGACCTTCACCAAGGTAAGCCAACACAAAGGGTAAGATTCACCTTGGTTTTCTGCCATTCACATGGTAGACTTTTTTTTTTTTAAATTAGCCTTGAAGTTTTCCTCTGTAAGAAGGAGACATGCAGACATCCTCTGGAGAGTAATTCCTTTATCCTAAGATAGGTGTCTAAGACAGGTAAGATAGATAGCTCTCTGGCAGTGCTTATCTCTCTTCAGTGAATATAAAAGGAGTTAAGCAACTGGTTTAGACTGCATACCTGTTTTTAGGACAGATGAATCATTCTTTTAGATTTTTGTTAGATTTTTCCATATGAAGAATAGCTCTTATACATACTTTCTGCAAAGAAATCCCAGCAGTATATTCATTAAGGTGAAGAACTAATCTAAGCACTGAAAAATATAGAAAATTTTGTTATCTGAATGCCTCTGATGACACAACACAAATTTTCAAATACTTTAAAGTGACAGAAGTCCTAGTTTATGCCTGAAGCCACTCAGCAATGTGTGTGAAGACCTAAGGTTTCTCTGTTTTATACTCTGCAGATGCTTCTGGCCCCTATCATGTACCTGAGAAAACATAAGGTTTAAAACAAGGGAAGTACTTGAATCAGAACAGTTTCTGGTCTACCGTTCTTCCATCTTTCCAAATATACCTGTGTTTCCGCAATTTTGTGAGCCTGGAGACATAAAGAGGGCAGTCATACACACACAGAGTGAGACTGCAGCAAAATAAGGCAACAGTTCAGGAGCACCCTTCATCATCTGCTTGTTCAGACACACTAGTGGCCCATAACATGCAATTTAACAGCGTGAGGATGAGACAGAACCATGTAGTTCACTACAGGGTTGAGAGTCGGTGGCAAAGAAGATGAGATAGCTGTGTGTTAATCAGTGTCGCCGTGAGGCAAGGCTCCAAAGGAACCAGGCTCCAAACTTTCATTTGAAAGAGGTCCCTAAGGCCATTAACCAGAATTGTGATTTCCAGGCATTGCCTGCAGTTCGGGCATTCTCATATTACCAGATCAAATGCCATGTTGCAGATTTTCCTGCCTTTTTCCTAAAAGTTAGCAAAGTGACTACTCTCAGGTGCAGCTATTTAACACATCATGCACATATGGAACAAGTCTAATAAAGTATATGGCAACTGCAACGCCAAATTTGTTCACTGGATGTGTGACATAGGAACATACTGTGTGTGCTCGGCTTGCCTGGGCAGGTTTGGAAAGACTGGCAATCAGGACTGCCAGGTCCTGCAAGATCCTTCATACAATGCATATAGGTATATAGATACTGTTTCAATGCACGTATGAGCTTATGAAGAAAAGCTGAACTACCCTACCCGCCTAGTATTACTTGTTTATCGCCTGCTGCCTGAACCTTCCTATCCCAATGATGTAAGGGTGAGGAGTGGAGAGGTGGGGAGGTGGTGAAATCACCCTGCCTGTCTTTCTGGCTGGAGGGAATCCAGCTCTTGAAAAGCAGCTATTGAAATTTAAGTCTGCTACCCTTCTTTAATTTCGTTTTTTGTGGGGGGGTTGGTTTTTTTTCTTTTTTTCCCCCCGTCAACAAAACCTGTTTTCTGCTCTGTTTTCTCATCCCTAATGTTAATGCAGAGTCCTGGAATCAGGCTAACATTCACCTTGTTTAGTTTTTGAGAGAATTATTTCCTCTTGCATTTGCTATGGATGTTAACCCCATTTCTCTTTACAACCCTTCTGGGGCACATACCAGTTTTGTTTTTCTCTCTTACCCAGCAGATGTTTTATACTCTCTTTTGCCTTTCAGTAATGTCACCATCACCATCAACTTCTAAATGCATAAGTCCACCAGGGACACAATTCAGGCTGTCAGCAGCACATACTAGTCCTGGGCCCAATCCTGCTGTTTTTACTCAGTTAAATCATGATTTCACAGACAGGACTGCCTAGATTTTCTGAGGCTCTCAGTGGGTGAAAGAATCTGCCTATCTAGCAGAATCTGATGCTTCCCCACACAAGCGAGGGAAACAAGAGACTGCATTTTAAAAGCACAGAAATTACACATTGTTTGGGTATGTGGGTTTGTTTGGTTAATTTTTTTTCTGCAGCTTTGTTACTCTTTTTGCCGTTGTGTGCAGGCTGCCAGAATAACATCACTTTTTAAAGATTGATCTAGATAAGCTAAAGATCTTCTGTGATTAAGTTGTTGTGGCTTCTTTTTATGTTTAAAATGTAAAGTGGAGATAAAGATTTGTGATCAAATTTAAATTAAAGTGTTTCTAATAGGGATTAAATTTAGATTCCAGAAGGCAATTTTTGTATACATCCTAAACAGCAAATGGTTGCTACAAATATATTAATTGAGTTTTAATTATAAGATAGATGTTTACATGATATGACTTCTAAGCTTTCTTGAAACTGTTTCTAGTAAAGAACTAACTTTCCGAGACATATTTATGAATGCTTTAAATGAGTTATAAGATGAAGCAAGATATTACAATAAAAACAACCTAAACCCCACAATTAGATACAAATTAAGCAGCCAGGCATTTCATATAACCTTTATTATTATAATAAATTTTTCTCTTCAGTCCATCTTCTGATATGTAATCAAATCAACTTATATTAACTACAACAGCTATAGTACATATATCATCCAGAGCTGAGTAATTATTAACATTGGACAGTTAAATGATACTCACTCATAAAAAGATTTTTAGATTCACCAGCTATATGACAAAACATGGATAGTCATACAGTAAAACACTGCATAGTCATTAGCCCTCTCTAGATAGCTGCTTAACCATCACATTATATACTTTTTTCATTAAATCATCTTATCCTAGTCATCTTTTTCCTGATCAGACTGTTTTGCATGCATAACTGGTCCTAGTTCTCTTCTCTTCACGTGGATCTCTGCTTCAGATCACAGCTGGGGAAACTGAGGCAAACATTTTCAAAGACTTGGTTGAACACAAAGGTGCTATTCTTTATTTTTCAAATGAGGGTAGCAAGATAAAATCCTGGGATCCAGAGCCATGGATGACTCACAAGTATTACGAGAAGATATTAGATGACATCCCAGCAAAGTGTACAACATGCATGAGGGTGTACTGATTCCTAGCGGAGTACTGACCCAATCCCTCAGCTGTTGGCCATGATATGGGGAAAGTTAGTGCTAAAACTGTACACACCAAGTGAGACTGCTTAATTGGATTGCACTCAAATACACTTGAAACCTGAACTTGCCTTTGTTTTTAAAGGATCTTTTGTTGTTTGTGAATAATAATGGATTACGGTCTCACAGCACTGTTATGACATTTGATTAATGTTTGTGAAGTGTTTTGAGACCCTTATTTGAAAGGCACTAAAAACTACAAAGTATTGTTATTATCCTTTCTCTGAATTCCCCCAAGTTCCAGGTGCTCATAACATTTTAGGGAAAGGCTGTCATAGTAACCCCATAGACTCCATTAAAGCAATGTATTTCATCTGTTTACCAATAATTTCCATTTTATGCTTTTAGATTTTCCTAGGTTCTGGTCTTTTTGCTTCAGATGAGTAATGTATGAGACAGAATGATATGTCTCATATCATGAAAATGGGGCTGTTCCCAAGACTGGGACTTTTAATCTTGGCAACCTGTTGATAAACTGCTTTTACAATAAGGTCCCTAAAATGAAGAAAAACAAGCAACAAAAATAAATGGCAGGTAAAAAATATAGACCATGCCAGGTATCTCTCAGAGGTTTAGTATGTACCAAATGATTTTACTGAGAAATTCCCAGCTGTACAAGTAGATCTTAATTTCCTCCAGTTTGCGTGCTTCACTTTTTCTGTATCAGTCGGACAGCTCAGTTAGTTTTGCATTTCTGACGCAGAACTCAGATCAGATATTTTGAAGTCAGTCCAAGGCCATACCAAGTGAGGAGTGTGGTAGTACAAAATGATTGTGCTCTGTGTGCATGTGTATCCAGATACACCACAGTTTGATATGCAATATTTAATACAATTTGAATGTTACCTTTCTCTGCATACATTGGTTACTGAATGGCTGCTGGTAATTATTCTTCAAATAGTGCAGAATCTTTGTTTTGGGAAAGGTTTCTTGTATAATTCAGTTGTTTTTCAAGCTGCTCAGTGCTTCAGGGTGAAAATAGATCAGGACTCTGGCAGATATTTTAAAACAGAAATACAAACCAAGTTTTCTTGATGTTCCTGTCATGGGGCTGGATAGGGTACAACAGTAGGAGAGAAACATTCAGAAGCAGTCCTGCCACTCTCTACTGACCTGAATGCAAACAAATCAGGAACCATGTTAGTATTCATATTTCTGTGCCCTTTCCTTCCTCCCCCACCCCTCAGGAACGCAAAATATATATTAAAAAAAAGAAGCAAACCCCAGAAAGTTATACAATTATAACATATTCCCTCCTCCTGTGGTATGTTTCTTTGAGCTTTAGACCAGCAGACAGCAGTGCAGCAGCAGAGTTTTAGCACACAAAATGTCTCTATCAGTTAAAGCAAACCATACGACAGGAACAACACAGTGTGCCAGAAATCCTTACAGTCAAACAGTAAAAAAATATCCGGAGAGAGAAAAAAACACAAGCATAGAGTAGTAGAAGCTTCACTGCCTTGCTTTGATTATCAAAGATGTGTATGTTGGGAAAGAAATATAGAGGGAATACATGTTTAAAAATCACACATTAGATTATTCCAAAACTGAGGTAATTTTCAACTTCCCCCTCCCCACCCCCAGATTTCTCTACTGATTCTGTTGCTTTCCATTTAGATAATGGAAATGTAGGCAGGTATAGTTTTTTAGTTACATTGTTGTCCTTTTTTGAATATCCTTTGCAATTTGTGCTCCAGAACCTAAGCTTTCATTAAAAAGCAATATTTGTAGCACAGAGGGTAATAAAGATAACCATGAAAACATCAACTGAGTATAAACCAGGACAGTGATGACTTTCGTATATTGTCGACAGCTTGAAACAATAGCTCTGAAAAAGACTAGTCCAGTGGGTGATCTGGCCCATTTGTCTCAATGCCTGGTTAACTCCTGCTATGTCTAAACTGAGGGATCTAAGGACACCTCCAGGCAAACAGGTCTGGATGGACATGCCTAATATGTTTTCAACCCATTGTAAGGCGTGCCCAAGTCTCTCCCCTCTTCCCTTCCCCATGCCCTGCTCTCTACAGTGACCCATGTGTACAAGTCAGATAAGATCAGTGGTGTGCTCCAAGAAGGTCCATGACCTCCATGATCCAGTGACAAGGCTGCAAGGAATGCGCCTGTAGGACTTCTTAAAGACAGACTCTGAACCCCCAGTCTGATGCCTCTTATTCTCAAGTGTAAGGGAGTTTTAACTTTGAATTTTAATAAGCCAAGTTTTCTCTGTCAATAACAGCTTTGCCCTACACAGAACAATATTTTTGCTATAATTTAGATAGTGGTTTTACACGGACACATCTAGCTCATTTACACATGGAAAGGGATTTAGTATGCAATATACAGTAACAGAGAGACAACGTTACAGGCATAATGATACTGAAATCCACCACCACCACCCCCAATAGTTGTTTTTGTAGAAGAATGTCTTCTTTTGTGTTGTGTACATTATTTCACTAACTAGAGAAGTTCCAGGAGCAACCAGAATCTCTGGGGCAATCCCCCGCCTCCTACTTCTGCTCTCAAGCCCTGTGATGCTCAGGAAAAGAATTACAGGGACAAGCCAGGCAAAAACTTAAACCAGGACAGCTGTTGCAGAAAGAATTTAAGGGGCAAAGAACAGAGTTCATCTCTAAACAGATTTTTTGGAGGGAGGTGGTCTCAGTTCTATTTATTTTCTTGCAGATTATATAGAGAATATCCTGTCCCTGAAGTAACTGGCTGTGTGGTTCATTCCTCGCAGCCCAGAGTATTCAGACATGACCCCAAATCTCTAACCTCTCTGTCTGTCTTTTACTATTTTTCATCCCATTATCTGCCTCCTAACATTATCCCCAGTAAGAAATCTAAAATAACAAATCAGGAAGGAAAAACACCAGTCAGAGAACAAAACAAAGCAAAACAAAAAAGTCCCAAACTCTCACAATAAAACACAGTAGAGCTGATCTTCCTGCTTCTATGCTTGCCTCTTTCTCTTATTTTTTTAGCTGCCTTGTCTGGATTGTAAATGCACCAGATCTTTTATTCTGCTTGCACAGAGCCCAGAACAATGTGTTTTGTTTGATTCCTAAGGACTTTGATAGTTAGTGTGATAAAATAGAAACATCTAAAACTCCTTCACTGATAATCCTCTGATAAAGAATTTCATCTGATTTGATAATCCCAACAATTTAGCCTTTTGCCCATTTAATTTTATGGGTAAAAATAAATTAAAAAAAAAAAAAATCCAGCTCGACATTTACAAATAGAGCAGGAGAATGCTTGTAACAAAAGGCCAAACCTTTCCTACCAAACCTTGGATGTAACCCAGAAGCCAAAAGTTCTGTCTTCTCTTTAACAGCTTTACAATGCAATGATGTGCTGTCAGTACAAATATCTAACATCAGACACTCTGGGAATGACATAAACTTAATTTCACAAAAAGATGATAGCATGTGGAAAACTGCACTGATTTTATTGTTTATGTATTAACTCCCACATATATGTGTACACATACATATGTATATATGTGTATGTATATATACATAGACACAAAAAAGCATATGTGGGAGAAAGTGCTGAAGTTCAGACATACCTACATATGTATAAATATATGTGTATATATGCTGTACGTAAATACACTGCGCTGTTTTATATTTGACTTTATACACTTACTGCTTAAACTTACTAAAAAACTGGACTTCATTTTGCAAAGTAAGGCACAACTCTTGTTGAAAAAGGTAATTATGCATTTTGAGGCCCTCATACTAGAAGTAAGCTGCAGTGTTCATGTTGCAAATATGTCCACTAGCTAAGAAAAATAACACCACCACCACAACACCCTGTAATAAAAGACTATTTCAACCACTAGCTATGTAGGAATGAATTGTGAACATCTCCTCATCTGTTTAATTTAAAGGACAAAATAAGAAAATAAATAAACAAATAAATAGAGTAGTGATTTATAAAGCAAATGAAATGTTTAAAAGGATTGGTGTCCACCTTTTTTTTGTTTTTCCTATGGTGACTTAGTTCCCACAAGTAGCAGTGACCTGCTTGGTGTAGCTACTTGGTGTAGCTTCCCACAAAAAGAATGTTTGTCCTTAAGAAAGATAATGAAACTGTTTCCTCCAATAGCAACTTATTTTTATATAGCTTATAAGATAAGCCAAATCTGACCTGACAGCGTCCTTGTAAAGCGCCTTTGAAGTACTGAAATACAGATTATAGTTAGAGTCTGTGGGGTTTTTTTTATGAAGGTATTAGGATTTTCACTTTTCATCTTTGTTTTAGAATTACTCTCTTGACAAAGTCTGTGTGAACTCCCTTCAGATGCTTCAGCTTATTTGTCAGACCACCGCACACCAATGCAAAGCATATTAATTCTTGGCACAAGCATTTTGTCTCCAAGGAACATCAGGACACCTTCTGTCCTGTAATTAAACTGAACCTGCTCTTGGATCTGTTTATCCGAGCTGGTGCCATCTTCTGACTGACAGTCCTGTGGTGATGTATCGGTGCAATGTATCATCAAAGTAAGACGCTGGGATGATGCATTACCAGAAGGACAGGCGAGCAGGTTCGGTTTAATCCTGGCACCAAAGACAGAGTACAGGGCTTGCCCAGGGCCATGTGGCCGTGCTGATCCCACAGGCATTTTAGCGCTGCTGTCAACAGGGCACAGTGCAGGGTGAAGAAGTGTATGATATAATCACTCACAGTATGAAGGTATGCAGCTTTTTACAGGTAAGACAGTGGTTTTTTGAGCTGTGCAAACAGGCTGGGCAGTTTAAATTTCTCTAGAAGACCTTTATTGGTATGAGGTTGCGCATAGGCATTAATGCAGGTAAGAGAAATGGAATCAGACTCTTGTTAGAGATTAATCAATTTTCAGAAAGGATAATCTCCACCCTCTTCAAAAAAGAAAATTTTTCCATATTTGGGGGGAAAAAAAAAGCTACATAACGTCTTCTAGTTTGGACATTTTGCCTCATAGCTTCCCTTCTCTCTGTTTGAATCCACCACTGAATCCCAAGGATCTCTTGGGATCCAGGGATCCAGGGATCTCTTTCTGTTTCAGGAACACAGTGTCTTTCACTTCTGCTTTTCCTGATACAGACTGTGATTGTATTAATTGCCAATGATCCATTCAACACAATATGTTGTAGAATTAAAGTCAGCGTTCAGGAAACCAGATCTATTTGAGGAGCAGCTTTTAAGCAAATGATTGACTTTAAGCATGTACTTAAGTCAATAAACTTTAATGAGGCAATGTTTGATGGCTTTCTTCAATCAGGGCAAAGGTAGTCTGTGTTGACAGCTTACAACTTTAAGCTTAGACACTAACATTATTTTAAGATTTAAATATCTACTTTAAATACAGCAGTATTTAAATAGGCTTTCAGAACAAATGCATCCTATAATATGTGAATTTTAGTGTTTTAAATTATGCAACCAAAAAAATAAAATGTTTAAAAATGCTAAAGTAACTTTCACATTAATGGACTTCGTGTCTAGTCTCTAGTCTAAAGTAAAATACGCATACTTTTGTTTTGGTAAACCACACTTTATGATAACAGATTTTAAACCCATTTGGTTACATATTTTTCACTTTTTCTTTCCTTCTCATGCATTGACTACATATTTTTTGGAAGAGTTGAAATTGCTTAAGTCCAAGATGGCATTTTCATGCTATACCCCAGTGCTATCTTCAGATTGGCCCATGATGAAAAGCAGACTTGTATTTATGCAGAAAAAGAAAAAAAAAATAAAAATCTTATTAACCTCACATTATATATTCAAATGAGAAATTCACAAGTTTTCAATTTTATTTTTCTTATAAGTAAGAAAACTGAGTGCATTATTAAGATCTGACAGGACGAATGAACTGTCTGATACTAAACTCTGTGTTTTTAAGGCCTGTTTTTTTAAATCTCATTTTCTCTGCACATTTTAATTCATCATTAAAAATATCAACACAAATAGGAAGTGCTGTTAATTTCTGTGGGATCTCTGTAAGTTACAAAAAGATAGAAACGCTTTTTAAATGCAAAATTTAACCTTAGTTATAGCTTTGTGAATGGCATACTGATAATAAAATCCAATGTATTATTTGTTTGATGTCAACATTTATTTTATTTGATTGCATTCTGGCTCCTTCACAGATATTCACACTATTTAAACACCCCTTCTGCAAATGTACCTCCTTGAACGGATCTAGTGTGACACAGCGCTTGAATCCTATCTCCTTCTCCTCAATCATTATGCTGATATTTCAGTGCAGCTTGGGGCTTCTGGAAAGGGCTGCCCTGGGCATCGTGTTCAGAGGTACCACAGTAACTCATCTTTCCATTTCTTCTCTCTAATCCCTGGCGCAGTGGGACCAAACAAAACGTATGGCCCTGATGCACCAGACTACTAACTTTCCCCATTTCTCTCCTTTGCTAGATGATACGGGGCATGACATCTGGGGAGGTGGAAAGGTTTGCTGGCCGCTTTATTCTAAAATCACTAAAGATTTTAAAAAACAGTGCCGTATTTTGTTTAAACTTGCAAGACGGACATTATTTTTCTGAAATGTACTGAAATAAAATCTCCAGCTGAGCTGCAATTTTAGTAAGCTATCTATCTGGCCTACTCCTTATACTCCTTATGCAACTAAGCCTAAGTATCTTAATGAACTTTAGTGTTAACCTAAATGCTTAAAGAAAACAATGCCGAAAGGGAGGCCAAAACCAGAATAAAAAC
Source organism: Fregata magnificens (assembly GCA_013389945.1). Lineage (NCBI taxonomy): Eukaryota > Metazoa > Chordata > Aves > Suliformes > Fregatidae > Fregata > Fregata magnificens. Next base: position 108,518 of record WAAD01036230.1, on the reverse strand, counting down.
TTTCAGAATGAAGTACATTTATTTTGCTTTTTCCTGCAAACACTATCTGTATAGTTTACAGGCAAATTACAGGTATATATAGGCTACAAGCAAATAGGGTCTTTCGACATACCATACGTCTGCAAAAGCAATTGCTCACCTAGGGAAAACTCATTACTGGTAAACAATCCCATTTTAAGATCTCTAAGGAGGTAAACTATCCAGAAACAACACCTAGGTAATAGCTACCTATTTATCTGCTATACTGGAAACATGCTTTTTTTTTTTTTTTTTTTTTTCCCAATACACTTTCTAGCTGAGCTTCATAGTTAGGTTAATTAGGAGTTAGACATGCTGCAAATTAAAATCTGACATCTGAAGCTGTTCTGAACTCTCAGATTCCCATGGACCAGGCAAGTTTGTTTATATAGGCTTTCTTTTCATTCCTCAAATGTCCTTTAGAAAAGGTTAAGGTTTTCCAGTTGGCAATACAACATGTGTTGAACAGTTTCACTATTCTACGTTTTAGGATAGAATATTTTGTGTTTGAGGAGTTTAGTAATTTCCTATATTTTAATTCTGATGGCTTCAGTTTGCTGGAATTAGTTTTTTCTGATCTGTGACCTTTAAGTTTAACTTATTTGCTGATTTTATGGTGTAACCAAATGAGAGTGAGGAAAAATGCTTATCTATCTTGTTTTCTTAATAATTTTCTGAACTAAATAAAGCCAATTTAGAAGACATATAGCATATTATTGCTGTTTTAATGGTCAAGTGTTTTAATAATTTAATCAGTAATAATGGTGCATGCATTTGTGTGTAAGGGACTTTTTTTCCTTTGAGAATCCTCTGGAAAGTTAGCTATGGCCATGCCTGTCACTATGGAAAACACAAGATTTAGCTATTCAAAAACAGTTTTCCAGGGGCAAATTTGTATGTGTTTACTTTATTATTATGTTACGCAGTAGGAAAGAAAAAAAAAAAACCACCAAAAAACAGAAAATGAAAAAAAAAAGAGGGAGCGAACTTCAAGTGTAATTAAAAACCCAAGGAAAAAAAAGAAACTTTCTTTGCAAGGCAAGGAATCTGGAAACAACTAGTAAAGAAGAGAAATTACAGGCTGCAGATACCGTTTCCTCAGTTAATTTGATGTATGATAACACTGATATCAGTATAAGAGATTATTTCTAAGCATACAATTTAAGATTATTTATTACCATCATATCCAGTGCCATGTGTATATATATTTACAGCAAATGTAAAATCTTGATCCGTATACATGGTACCTATACTTAACTACCTAAGAAGCAAGCAAAACCAGGAAAAATGAGTACTCATAATACACCATTTTTTTGTTTTATGTTTTGTGAACACTGAAAAATTTTTTATTTATAATAGGCTTCATTCCAGAGTTAAAGGTGCTTTGTAAATGGCTGGTGATCGTCAGTATTTTATTTAAACCCACACTATAACTGTAATTTGAAAGGAACCTTTTTTCTTTAAATGCGTATACATACTTTAAAAAAGAGAGTTGATCCACATGCTGCAGACAACCTTGACATAACTATAAATTGCGGTGCAGCTGACACCTAGCCCTGGCAAAGTGTATTCATATGGTTCAGGTTAAATATTAGCCCCAACCCAAGGCTTCTCAAAATTATAAATTTACTTCTTCCTTTTTTTCAGGCTCTATCTTTTCCCATTCCATCTTTAAATGCCTGCGGGGAAAGGAAAAAAAAAAAAAAAAAGATGAGCTTATCAAGTTTATGAAAGTCTGCTAAATAAACTACAAAGAATTAAGCAGATGATACATGTATTGGAACACATACACAAATAACACAAAAAGAAGCAGAAAAGTATTAGGAAAGAAGATTAATCTTTATTTAAAGGGTTAAAAGCAGGACACTGCAGTCCTCGCCTTAGGAAGGATTTTTAGTTCAGCGTGTCAGTCATCAGAAGATTTATCTAGTTTTGCTTTGGTGTTTGAGATAGGCTAGGTGGTTACCAAGAATAAGAGCCTGTTTGATCTCTAAAATGTATTTTCCAGGTAGCTCAGTGATCAGAATGAAGCAAGCTTCCTTCAGAATTGCAGAGACAACAGGAAAGCTTATCACTCTGTCTCCTTCTACATGGGGTGCCTCTTGCAAGTAAGATAAAGCTAATCAAAGCCTCAAGCAGTTGTGGCAGGAGAAAGTGAATTAAGCGTACAGAAATCACTAGGTGGTCTTGTCTTTGTAAGCAGGAATTATTTGATGTGTGCCTTTATATTTTAATTGAAATGAAATGCACAGACACTGCGTGCAGCAAAGAGAAAGTTCACTGTAATGAATGAGTCAAATCTGTGGTCTTAGATTTTTGTCTAGAATTGATAAATATTACATAAAGGATTTTTAACTTTTATTTCTCTCTGTTCTCGCCCTTTAAAATGAAACTATTTCAGTATCAATAAATAAATATGTTCCCCAAGGCGTAAGAGGTTGTCATTCACCTCCACTACACTGTCTGCTTTCACAATGGATTGGCTGACCATTCCATTCTGATTTTCAAATCTGAGTTTCAAGAAGTGATATTGAGCTGCTTTGAGTTGTCATAGCAATTGCATTTCTAAAAGAGATAAGTAGGTTTCAGATTCCTAAATAGTGCTACATCAGGAGCGTTTTAGAAACTATAATGGAGCTATAGGACTCAGTATTCAGAATTGTTGTATTGGAATGATCACATCATTTATGAAAACACATCCCTAGATGTCCTTGACCATTTATGACAGCAGTAATGAGAGCAAACACAGCCAACCTCAATTTAAACATGAATAAATATGAACCTTTCTGACATCAACTGTCCTTCCTTTGACAGTTTCACTATATACTGACTAAAGAAAACATACCACTATCTCAGACCAGATTTCATCTTAAAAAAACAATCTGGCTCTTTACTGTCAGCACAGAAGAGCTAAAGATGCTATAAAATAATAAAACACCTTTATTTCTTCCTGCTTTTCAGCAATTGGAAATAGTGTTGAAGCTGTCTGGTGTGGCGGGGCTTGTGACTACACCGCTGATGAATATTGCAGAAATGGCAATTGTGTTACATACTTGCCTATAGTAGGCACATATTTAACACAGACTAAGATGCTGGCACGACTTATGTCGGAATTATATGTGCATAATCAGCCAAGTTTGTATTTCATTTATAGACATCACAGAGGGAGAAGAGCCACCGGAGTCTGGTTCAGCACACCCGTAGTCTGAACCATTCTCTGGAAGGGTCTGCCTTTCTCCATTGACTCTATAGGGTCGGCTAGCCTATTTACACAGGTGCCTATAGCTAGATGGTTTGAATTGCCCTTACTACAAACCCACACTTTAAGAATTGTTTTTATATACCTATTTTGTCTGTGTTTTCTGGGTCATTTGGAGAGCTTGTCTAATTTCACATGGCGTATTGCATTGATCCATGTTAATTAGAGGTCAGCCCTCAGGTCTGTTTAAATATTCATTGAAAATATATTTTAGGGAGAAATATGCCACTTCAAGTTAAGTTACCTTCTACTACTTCTCAAGTTCTCCATTGCAGCAATGACTTCAGCATTACCTTAAGAGTGTGGCATCTGTGGCAGCATCAAACAATAAAACTGCTGATGAGGAAATGTCTCACTCAACTCCCCCTGCTTTGTCATTGCATGCCGGATTCACAGCCTATGCGCTCAGGTCCCTAAAATCTTTAGAGCCTGCTAAAGTTAGGTTGATCTTTAGAAGCACAGCCCCTTGGAAACCAGCTTTTTAACCCCATATTATCACTTGCTTTCCTCTTTACTTTTCCCTGACATGTCTTTGGCATCCCACTGGCACAGAGCAAATCTGTTCCTTCACAAGGTCCTAATTTGAGAGAGTATAAATTGTAGCCTGAACTCTGTCTTTCCTCCAACTGCATATTTAGGTCCTTCTGAAGCAGTAAGCTCAAGTGACCATTTCCAGAATTCTCTTGTTCTTCCCTGTGGCCATGCTCATGGGTATTTTTCATGCTTTCTCATGACAGGGAGTCTTTAAATCTTCAGTTTCTTCAAAACATAACTTTCCAGTGGAAGTTGCACTGGGTCAAGCTTTGGGTATCAATAACAGATATTAACTTTCTATCTCAGTACTATGCTCTCCAATGTGTAACTTCCACTTCCCACAGGTTCAGCTATCTGCCACTCCTCCCCACTACGCCCATAAGTTCAAGCAATTCTGAATCATAGTCCTAACAGTGGAAACACAAACAGGTGTGTGACACAACATCTTAGTTCTGTTCTGTAAAGAGCTCTGTTACGTGGTTTGCACTATTAGGTGGTTGTGTGCATAACACATGCCCAGTTCTCTTGCTTACTAACCCTTTTTTACCTTTCAATATTAGAAGTTTAGATTTCTGGGTTCTGAAGTTAATTTATGTCTTTTTCCCAAGATGAAACTGAACTAATTCCCATATGTTTGAATGGATATTTTCCCTTGTAGGCTCTTGATAATTTCTTAAAGAGTCACCAAAGCTGGGGGTTTTTTTGTGTGTTTTGAGATCTTTTTTTTTTTGGTTTTTTTTTTTTCTTCTGGCAAGGAAAGCAATACTTGGCAATCAGCTTAGCATATAATACATTTGCTGCTGAAATAATTGATGTATATCAACTTTATACATAAAACATGGCAAAAGCCCATCAGCTATACTTTGCAGTCAAGAGATTAAAAATAAAAAGTATTGTTAAAAAGTTGATTGGCAAAAATGTCCTAGTTATTCAACTAGTTTGCATCAGTGTCTTTTCAATGACAATCAAGATGTTTAAAAAAGTCTTATTTTGTTTGATAAAAAATCTCTTTAAAGAGGAAGTTGAATGTTACACTTCCAATTCTGTTTTTGAAGACTTTAAAAATATGTTTACTCATTTGAAACATTGCATCTAATCCAGTAAAACATGCAAGCTAAGTAAACAACTTATAAAATCATACACATACAACAACAAATCAAAATATCATCTTAACAGACCTGACATCAAAAAAAATATTGTTATCTACTAAATTCATTAAATTAAGCATGTAGAGTGGAGACGACTATGTGCATGTGCATGTGTGTGTATATTTAATCCCACTGTGATTTACAATTACTGAGCAGTACCATACCATTTATACTATCAGAATTACTGAACAAACAAATGAAGTAGCATCCTAATCAGTATGAATAGGCATAGTACAATCAATTTCTTAGTTATAGAATTAGCATCAGTATGGCAACATTTATAGAAACTAAAAACATACTGTTCTACAGACCTGTGCTTACTTACACCCAGCTGGTAAATTGCATCCTTTTGCTTGTGCTTGAACTAACAGCACAAGAAATAGAAGACATATTTCAGAAACCTATCATCACCTATATGACATACAAGTAATGTTTAAAATGCTTTCTCCTCTGAATCCTGAAGAATTCATCATTCTTAAGTGTAACTAGAGGTCAAGTAAAAGCAACTATAAAAGTTGAGATCTTAAAGGAGTTCTTAGAAATGCACATACACTCTAGGAGTGATGCACTACAGGTGAGATAGTTGAACAAGGACTAGAACTAGCTGGAATATAGATTAAATCATTCTTTCCTTAAGAATTGAACTACAAACAGAACTAATTTGTCCCTGTGGAACCAAACTGATGCTTGGCCAATTTCTGAAGAGAATAGAATCATGGTAAACCAACACAATTATCAAACACAAATTTCAATTTAGATTCCTGAATATTCAAAATAATATGTCCAGATGATTAGAAAAAATCATAGAATCATAGAATAATAAACCATATCAAGTTGGAAGAGACCCACAAGGATCATCAAGTCCAACTCCCTGCTCCTCGCAGGACTACCTAAAACTAAACCATATGACTAAGTCATCGTCCAGATACTCCTTGAACTCTGACAGGCTTGGCGTCATGACCACTTCCCTGGGGAGCCTGTTCCAGTGACCGACCACACTCTCAGTGACGAACCTTTTCCTAATGTCCAACCTGAACTTCCCCTGATGCAGCTTCATTCCATTTCCTCGTGTCTTATCGCAGGTTCACCAGAGAGAGATCAGCACCTCCCCCTCCACTGTCCCCCTTGAGGAAGTTCTAGACTGAGATGAGGTCACCCCTCAGCCTTCTCTTCTCCAAGCTGAACAAGCCATGTGACCTCAGCCGCTCCTCTTGCCCTCGAGACCTTTCACCATCTTGGTCACCCTGCTTTGGACACTCTCTAATAGTTTGATGTCCTTCTTATATTGAGGCATCCAAAACTGCACACAGTACTAGGGGTGGGCCTGCACCAGTGCAATGTAGGGTGGGAAAATCACCTCCCTCGATCAGCTAGCTATGCTGTGCTTGATCCACCCAAGGACACGGTTGGCCCTTTTGGCTGCCAGGGCACACTGTTGACTCATATTCAATGTGCCATCAACCCAAACCCCCAGATCTCTTTCCATGGGGCTGCTCTCCAGCCTCTCATACCCCGATTTGTATGCATAAGCAGGATTATCCCGCCCCAGGTGCAGAATCTGGCAAGTGCTCTTGTTAAAAGAATCAAAATTTTGGAATCATCACCTCTAAGTAACATGAGTAGCTCAGAGTAGATGGTGGATTTATCTTGATTATGCTCTGAGGCAAGAAATTCCTAAACAAAAGGAAAGTCATCTCAGAAGAAACATTCCCAGCTCTGTAATGAGTGATACAGCAACCTTACAAACTCGACAGCTTGAGGAGCTAATCAAATAGACTAGCAATAAGATTAGTTTGTTGTTACATGATGGGCAGTAAGAAGAAGATTTGATTGGAGCTGTGACTTGAACCGTGATTTCACTGTTCACCCTTAAGTTTGCTCACTCTTTTGTTCCAGGATACTTGAATCATTAAGTAATAATAAATACTCTGAATCCAATTCAGCAGATTCATTTTAGGCAACCATTGCAGCATGAATGGAAAGGTACCTTCAAAGTGTCTACTTCTTAAGAAAGATTCTAAAAAAAGTCTAAACATGGAGTTCATATGTAGGTCTTTGCATTACAGAAGTCTAGAACTGGTTGTGATGAAACCTTGTTTTTTAGCTTCTGTTCAGATACTCAAGGAATATCAGAAATTACTTTAAGTTTGTGTCAAATGATATGACAGCCAATTTGGGATGGCAGCAGAAAAAGAAATACCAGGAATAAAAGGGATTTTTTACGATTGAAATTGACATTTCACTTTACTAGTATTTAAACTTTGTTCCAGTCTTTATGAGAATGATCAGAAAACAAGGAGAAATATTATTACAAGATCTATGATCCTGTAGATTTTCATAGCTTGTAGTCATCACACATTCACTGCAGACACCAAATCCCCTTATTCAGCACAATGCTCATTTCTCTTAATCTGTACTTTGTATGAGTTTTTTATTATTATTATTATTGCAACCATTGAGTCATGCAACTCGATTGTGTGTAATTCCTGCAGTGAAAGAAAACACAAAGGGAAGGAGGGAGGAAAGAGTATCCAAGCACAAATTTTATCCTTCTCTTGTCTCTTTTTCAGTCTTCTACATTAATTGATATTAACCCCTGAGGAGGGGGGTGTTAAGATCCGTCAATCCAACATACTGCTAGATAAAGAATTAATACTAATGGTGGAGCTGTGAAATCATCAGACTAAACTATTAAAATTAAAACATCAGAAGCCATCACTACCCTGAAAAAAGGATGAAACACATTTATTACCAGTGGGAAAGCCAGAGCTGATCGTCCCTTTCTAATTCCTAAGGAAGAGGGCAGTGTTGGATTTAATTTACTACAAAGAAAAGGACTTGCTCATCTGTACTCTATTCTACGGCTGCATCTCCTCTTTCAGCAGCCTGGGGTCCAATGGAAATGGTAGAAGAATATCTTTTATTAAACTACAGTTATTATCAGAGCACTGATAATTCTGAGACCTCAAAAAACAAAAGGCGGCTTGTGCTCTCTAGAGCAGCACCGACACAAGGGGCAGCTGAAGCACCAGTGAGAACAGCCTAAGGGAGGCCCTTTTTTTGTGGTGTTTTTAAAGAAAGCGTCTGGGTTTTGTCATGTAACAACAAAAGCAATGAATTAGGGAGGAACTATTGCTAAAAGTAAACACTTAACTGCCGTTTTCCATATGAGAAAATCAAACTAGCCAGCTGGACCTCTTAACTAATCCAAAATACAGAGTCTGACAAGTGTAGCGTGAGTGAAATACTCCTGTCCAAGACTTTTTCCTTTGTCCAACTTATCTTGAACTCAAAATTCAAAACCCACTCATGTCAGTGGCAGTCTTCTTATTTTAGCCCTTACATATACAGAGCATTCAAAAGTGGGGAGACTGCAGAAGCTGCATATGCTGTGAAAACCCTGAAACTTTCACAGTGGCAAATAAACAGCCAGGGAGAGGGATCTGAGTGGGAAGACCCAGGGGCCAGGACGTGCTTATGACAGGAAATTTCTGCCCTGTGAAATTTTTCAGGTAATTAATTCAGGTCATGGAGCATGGTGTCACCTGAAAGCTTAGTATATTCACACTGCTGTACTCTGAGAATTGCTATTTGTTTGATAAATGTCCACAAGGCCCACAGAAATGAAATGACATTCATAAATCTAAACAGGAGGTGATAAAAACAAAAATCTCAGCCTTTAATAAGCAGGGATTTCCATCTGGTAGTTCTTCTGGTGACATTACAGGTGTGTGCAGCGGAGCTATTTATGGATGCACAATTTTACTATCCCCAGGATTTCTTCCCAGCATATACATCTATTGATTCAGAACAGAGCAAACTACCAGAAGCTTGCACCAAATAATTTACCAAAAGGGTAACACTATGACAGCACTGAAAATGCACTAGCAAAATGATTAGGAAGTAAAATGCACAGGTAGACCTGGACATTATATTCTGTAAGAGCTGTGGTTTTGCTTAGGCTGCTGCAAATGGTTTCTTGTATGGTCCTGTTTCATTAAAATGTAAACCACATGTTCAAATTTTGTGGCCAGAGGGATCTATAGAGTGCTCGGGTGCTGATTTATAGAAGTCTCAGTTGCAGCTTAAAACAGTAGTCAGATTTTGATGTAGCAGCAAGCATGTTAAAAACAGATGACAGGAAAGAGCTTGTCAGAAAAGGATACTTCTGGGTAAGGTGTTCCTTTCATTGTGTCTTTGCAAAAACCCCAATGCGCATGGTTCAGAATGTCTAAAGCCTAAATATGGAAAAAATAAATATAATTTTTGAAAGGAAATTGGAAAAAAAAATCAGTTTCACCCCAGTTTTATTTCATGGTACAGAATTTAACTGATTGTCACTTATTTTAGATACGCTTCTTCTGTCAAAATAGGAACAAGCCCTAACAGCACATTTCAAACCAAATCTGATGACTATCATAATAGAAATAGAGAACTTTTTCAAATCAGTCTTTTTGAGACTTTTCTTTAAAAAGAACTGTTCTGAATAATACAAACATACTCTGTATGATGTTGAAGCTATTCACAGAAGTGGAAATAAAAAGGAGAAACCTGAATATTGATATTTTCTAAATTTCTTGACAATCTCTCAGATGACAACTGGTAAATTAGATTACTCTTACTTATAGACATCAAAGAACACAATGTCTCAGAAAAACTCTGAAAAATGGCATTACATGCACTAGCTGTCCTGCACAGTACCAATAGAAGACCAAGATACAAAATGATATAACTGTACTGTGAAAGATCTAAGCAACCATAAAATAGGTTCAGGACATAGTTGCTGAAGTTCTCCATCAGAAGTACTTAATTAATTGTCTCAATCAGCCCCTGATAAGAGACCTTTCCCATTAGCACAGACTAACCCTGTCTCTGAGGAAAGAGACAGGTTCATTTACAATTTTCACCAGAGCATCTCAAAGCTGTGACCAGAACTAAACTTACTAGACACAAACATTTCAGTGTTTAAGTTTGACTGACAATCCCCTCAAGTTAGTTAGCAAGTAACTATGCTCCCTAGTGTTGGTCAAAAATAGGACACAGACTGGTTCTGAAAAAGGGTATCTGTATAAAAAGATTTTTATTTTACTTAGATGTTCTGAAAGTATTGTTCAGAAATTATTACACTAAAAAGTGTTACTACTGTGATGAAATATTACAGCATCAGTCCATTATCCTAAATTATATAACTTCCAAGACAACTTTGTGCAAGTACAGTGATGATGCAATTCCAAATCTACATTTACATGTAACGCCATATGTATTTCAATAACAGTATGCCCTTCAAATGAGCAAGTAAAGTATTTATGTGATCTCTACACTGCAGGTTTTTTTCTAAATTATTTAAATTTATAACATACATGAGGAAAAATCCCACCCAACAACCTGATGTATAATTATAATATAACAAAGTCCATATATGGCATTCTTGGCTAAAGTACATAGTTTACACATAACAGTGAGTTTTGTTCAGGACGTGGGAGGTTTCCATCCTATTCTTTGATTAGTCCTAGTCTTTGGCCTTAATTCATTAAATATTGGGATGATTTACAGTTTTTCTCTGGCAGGTCTTATTCAAAGCTTTTTGAAGTCAAGAGGACGATGTCAACTGAGTTTAGACCAGTCCATAAATATAACTAGTATCTACATGTGCCCTTTCATATGGCACACAGAGGAAGGACATAAGTAAATTACCTGGTGCAATTGCAAATATTACAATTAGTACAAATACTGTAAACATTACTGACAGTTTGGAAAAGGTCTCCCATTGTTCAAATAACTGTACGAAACAAATATTTTTTGATTCAATAGCTAGAATTAGTCTGGGAGATATTTTACAGTATCCATCTATTCTACAGAAGCAGAGCTGCAACTTCACACATTTCTAAAAACTTCATTTCACTGACTAGAAAACTGTTTAAATGAACTGGTTATGGAACTCAACAGAGACTGGATTATTTCATTTTTCATGGAGAGAGATAAGTAGTAAACTGCTTGGTCATTGGTTGACAAACCTATCCTGATGTCCCTATGAGGTGCTTAACTATATATATTTTTTCATTTCCTCTGTCTTCCAAAAAAGTGATCTCTCTGAAATTTTCTTAAACAATTCAGTTGCCTGAGACATTAGTTCTGTCAGACATTTTTCCATTACTCTTGCCTTTCCTACTGCCAGTGTTAGAATTACTTGATCCCAAATTAAACAGAGAAAAGTAATACAAGAAAATGTTCCCCTTCTTCGCAAATGATTGCAGTGGTAATTCACAGTAGCATGTCTGCCATTCCTATCAGACTATTTTAGAGTATATAAAAGCCCTTCACAAAGTCTAATAAAAAATAACTTTATTATGCAGATAAGAAAGAATATTTTTACATGCTGACAAATGCAGGTAGCCAGTCGGGAGACTGCCCATTTTTAAAAATGTAATTCAGATTTCTTCGAGTTTACTTGGCTGCAGCTGGTTGATTCAGGATGCTGTAGAAATATTTCTAAATTTATTTAAGTGGACTTTACGCCTCTGAATTGTTTATGGAACAAACAAGAAGGAAAAGTTAATCAGAGGGATATGTCTGAACTTCAATCCCACCCTGGAGCTCAGCGGTGGCTAACACGCAGCCTGGTGTTTGCAGTCTGAACATAAGCCTTCCTGTTGAAGTTGTGTCTTCCTTACATGTGAAGTAGGCAAGATATTTCCTGCTGAAAATGGTTTCCTATAGGCTATATCAAAAGCTATCAGGAATCCCGGGAAGGCAATTCAGAATGTCTGTCTCCATAAAGGGAATAAGGTCTCTGAAGTTTCCTAAGGAGAGGTCTGCAACTTGTCTAATCTTGTCAACCATGCTTCCTCTTTAGTCAATGAGGAGATAAATTTTGGTCACCAAGTGGAAGGTGGCAATTAAGAGTTCCTCTCTACTTGATGGAGAAAAACTGCATTCCCAGGCCAAAGGAGGGTCCTGAAATAAGTGAGGTGTCTCTGGGGGTTCTGATCACTTTCTTTTGACTCCAGAGAGGTTCCAAAGTACTGAGGTGAGATACTAAAATCTTCTGTGTTAACTTAGAGGAGATGTATCGCATTCTGTTACAAGATTTGCCCAGAAGCAGAATCTCCATCAGCATCTGCTAGATCTGAAGCTTCTGCTTTCTTAAAATATGTTTTGTGTAATTGGTGTACATTCACAAGGAACAACACTTGGTAACCAAGCTCTTACTCGGCTATCTCCATTACAAGAAGGGGTACAGCTGTCCCAGAGCACTGTTTCACTGAAGCTAATGTACCTGTGTTCTTAGTTCAAGGTCCACGGAGTGGAGTCCATGGACCCTTGGAATGTAATGGAACAACATTGCAGACCTCATGGCTCAAGTCAAATGTGAGACAACAGTAAACACTGCTGATAAGCAAAGGTGTGATGATCAAGCTTTCTTCCTTGCACTTCTTCACTCAGCCATGTGTTCTTATTGTATGCATTTCTAAGCACTCAAAATAGTGACTTAGAACCCTCAAAAAATGAGACAAAAAATTAAATAAAAAATAAGATTCAATACGTAAGCAAAAATTCAAGGGTGCAGGGTTTTTTGTCTGGGTTTCTTTTTTTTTTCCTCAGAGTTTTGAGGTATTAGGGTGCAAAACATGACATTGTCACAAGGATAATTGTCTCCAAAAGATAATACATTGACAAAAAAGAGAAAAAAAGTCACACGTATTTGTCACACTTACCTACCCACTGCAGCCACCTCCCAGACCAGTAAACCTGCTTTTTTTTTGCCTTTTAGGAAACAAACAACCTACAGAAAGCCATCCTTTTACTAATGATGTGGGATTTTTTCCTTTTCCTTGTGGGAGATTGAATAATGCTTCGAGTTTCTCACATTCCTGTCATTTTTGACAATTCCCCAAAAGAGCTTTTAGAACCATTGGCAAATGACCCGCTCTGTGCATGATTTACTCTTAGTTTTCACTTCTGTCTCCAGTACTCTGGGAAACCAAATTTTACTGCTGGTTTGGTCAGCTCACCAAAGTGCTAAGATAAACTTTGGGGGCTCTGCATTCTCTTCTCCTACGGCTACCATGCACATAAAGTTTGATTTTTAACTTGTAATTACCACAATGCCATATCTCATTCACCTAGCCAGGTTAGATAAGTGAGAAGACCACCAAGTACTCTGTCATTCTGAACAAGTAAATTCTGGGAAGGCTTTCTGTTAAATCTTTGCTTGCCATTTCTTTTAAGATACTGATTTTGTGTGTGTGTGTGTGTCTAGCAGCCTGATATTTAAATGAAAAATAATACTGTATATAAATGAATGATATTTTTGGCTAGATTTTATCTTTTAATTAAAATATAGTAAAATATGGTAAGTGTGAATGTATATTATAGTAATAAAACTTTTTATCTCAATCTCTGAGTAAGCTCCGATGGAGCTGTCATGGTCTATTATGCTCCAAAGTAGCCGTTAGGGTCTATTATGTCAATTATCATACACATCCATGACAGATTGTTCTTTTTTGGCTTTTTTTTATATTAACATTAAAAATAAAAACAAGAAGGGGCTGGATCGCTCAGGGTATTGAAATGCAGCAGAGAGCCTTTCACTTGGAGGTTACCCACTGAAATCTAACTCGGGTCAGTGGTAACCGAAAATTGCTGTTCAGTGATGCGCATAAAAGGGGCTTAGTGTCTCAAAAAAACAAGTCTGAAGCACTGAAGTTAATGGAAGCACTGAAAATTACTTCAATGATTACAGAATTAGGTCCTTACTTCAGGTTCCAACAGCTCATATTGCAACCAGACACACACTAGTAATGTTGACACTAATTGCTCTTTTCACTGGACAAGTACAAATATAGTCACAGGCCCAGTGGTCTTCTCAAGTATCCTGGTGAACCTCCACAAAGGCTTTACTGTATTTGTTTTAGTTGTTACACTACTTCATATCATGGTTTTCTTACCTTTAAAAAAAGGCAGAATGAGAGAAGGTATATTGAAAGGTGATAAAGTTGATAAGAAGTATGGGACTTCTTCTGTATCAGAAGGGGTTAAAAATTACTTTTCACCATTAGAAAGCAGAACCAAAATGGGTATGGTAGAGGTCTATAAATCATAAAGCGAGTGATAACATTCTTTTTCCTGTAATTAGTAGTTTAAACTGTGGATCTCAAAGCACGTTGAAAGTACAAAGGTTCCACAAGGAAACAGACAAATTCAAATTCACTGATCAAGGGATTAAACCCACAGTAATCCAAATGCAACTACAGTCTCACTATATCCCAAACAGCTTAATGTCAGAAGCTAGAGAAGTATTCTCCAGATATCTACTACCAGTCCTTTGAAAGATAGGATTATGGAATAGAATAACCTTCAGTTTTGTGACTCATATGTTCTTGTAATTGTGTTGGCATAAGTGAGGGCAGATTCTCACGTCTAATCTTCCTTGCATGCCAATGGTTAACCTGGCTCGCACATTACTATGGAATTACTGAATTACAGAGCTCTCAGTTATATGGAAGAATCAGGCAAGGAAATGAGAGGAAAGGAAAAGCAGGGCAAGGAGACATGTTAATCTTAGCTGAGAATCCTGCATCTTCTAAAACTGGCTCTAGAAAAAGAAAAAAGAAAAAAAGAAGGAAAAAAAAAACCAGTTACAGGGTATCATTCATCTGATCCAAAGGTAAACATCTAAAAATTATGAGAAGAATCATGACCTGGAAGTAAGTATTTTTCTCACTGATTGTAATATTAGCTAGATTTATCTAGCAAAGCAAGAAATGGTTCCATTGAGAGCTTTAAGGTGTCTGGGACATTTTCATGAAGGTAAACACATACGATACAATACATGCAGAATACTCATGCCATTTGGCATGAGTGATCGAGGTTAGGTAGGATACACCAGGATGTCTCAGATACACCAATGTATAGATAACTGAATTCACCCTAGAACATCCAAACAGATAGGTTAGGGGTGATATTCAGTTGTTGAAATGTAGGCATATAACGACTTTTTTTGTATTGTATTATATTAGACCTGATGTTCAGCTTCTCTACTAGCATGTATTTAGCGATAGGACAAGAGGAAATGGCCTCAAGTTGCACCAGGGGA
>WAAD01036230.1:59983-93430 GCA_013389945.1 Fregata magnificens | reverse complement strand
ACTAAATTCCTATGTTTAGGCAACTGAATCCTGCCCCAGATGTCAACATTCATATTGGAAATGTCTAAAGTTAGATGAAGTGAATCCAAGCACTAATGATTAAGGACAGGTGAAATAACCCCACGTTTCGAGTCACTGATCATGCATCTCCTATGTCAGTCTCCAAGGTCTTACAAAGGTAATGCATGCATGTAGCACTCCTGTCTAGTAGGACAAAATCTTTTCAATGAAATCCTATCCCATTAACATCAACAGCAAACCTTCCTTAGATTTCAGTAGGTTGTTCTTTCTCTAGCTGTCAGACCTGCCATGAGAGAACAAGAAAAACACCTCAAATACAGCTTTTCCTCTCTACACACCTTGAATCAGGAAAACAACCTAATAATGTTACATAAGGTAAGACAAGCACTCAAGTTCAATTTTTGCTTGTACAGCATTGTATTAGCAATAGCAATACTATGAAAATTTTGTGAGAAGTTCATGGAAATTATGCTTCTGGAATGTCCCAGAATCAGTCAGATAACAGGGACATGGCAATTTAAATACCCTGTAAGAGGATACAGTTGTCTACTTCATTGTTTTAATAAAATCCTCTTTTTTGGCAACCTTGCAGAAGTAGGGTAGATGATGGTGAGATCGTTCAGCCGTTTACGTGGGTGATCACAAAGATTGCAGCTATACTTTTTACTTGGCTTAAAAGAGAAGGGTTCTTGTCTTTCCCCCACACATCACTGAGAGCGAAGCATAGTATTGCCCTTTGTGTTTCATTTAATGTTGAAAATTTCCTTTCTTCTGCTTGCACATAGTGTAATGCGACAATTATGTGACACATTAAAAAAAAAATATGACAATGCTTTCACTGTATCCAAATGTGAAGAGATCTGCAGTCGTTTCAAAAGGGAAACCTGCTATTAGCTCACACAATGGATTCCCCAGCTGAAAAGAAGACATAAATTGGAGTGAATCAAACATTCACCGCCAGCAGATCTGCTGCTTATGTTCACTGATGAGATGTAAATGTGCTTAGCAAGAGTACAGCATCAGAAGAGGACCGTGAAATTATAATATAGTGACTGTAATGAGAATGGGTTAATTTGTAGCATTTCTTATTCTAATTATGGTATTTGACACATGGGAACAAAACCATTTTCAGCCATTTTCTTTTCTCGTTACTATCCCTTATTACAAGAATGAGAAACAAGAGCAATCTGCATGCTTTTCTATTCTGTGAAATACAGTAACATGTTGCACTGGTTTGACCCTTTCAATATTCTGCATAGGTAATTTGAGAGAAGACAGTCCAGTTATGGTCTCAGCAAAGAGCATTTAATGAATCCAGGAAAAGTATAATTTGCATGGAAATAGTCTGAATTATTTTTTTAAGTGCACAAGAATGTAATGGGGGAAAAAAAACCCAACAAACCAACAACAAAACCCAACAACTAGAAAACAGAAACAGCACAACATTTCTCCATCTCTAGCACAATGATTTTAATGAGAATTAAAATTCGTATGAACTTAACCTATTCTCAGAGTGATGGGATGCTAGTTTCATCTTGCAGTGTGTAAATTGTCTATGCAGACATATTCTGTTTGTAAGAGAGAGGTCCAGCTGGTGAAAAATATCTTGTTCCGCAGATTTCAGATATTAATCCATTATTTTGACAGAAAATAAGTACACAGAGGTTAAGATACTTGCCACTCAGACAAAGTGGATGCATTTTCAGGCCTACAGGTTCTATATTTTCTAAAAATAGCTACAAACTTATGCCTATAAAGAACACAGAAACATGGAATTGACATTTCAGTGAATAAACCCATATAACACCCATATGGACAAAATATCTTTTTTAATTAAAGACTTTGACATATGCTTATAGGAGTACTTGCAATTTGGTTAAAAAAATCCTCCTGAGGTTTACCTGTACCTGCTTGGTAACTGTTATTTGAGGGTTATTGTATTTATGTGCAGACATGCACATTTTAGACAAGTGCAAATTAACTCCACTTTTGTGAGTTGCTTCTGGTACCCAGTCTCCTGTCTTGCCTTTGAAAATATAAATCCAGAACAGATTGTTGTCCTTAAAACTCACAACCCTGAAAGTGTGAGATGGGTGGGGATAATGGAGGAAAGCAAAAAACACAACAAAGCCCACAGGTTTTCCTACCAAACCATCTTCAAAGAGGATGAGGAGGACACATGCACTTTGAAGACTCTATCAGATATGAGAGAGAGAAGTGGGATCAGATTTTTGAGAGATGTGTAGGATTTGTTAAAACTTCATTTGAGCATTTAAATGGGAAGATTCAGGCTATTTTTAGTACCTACTTGGCATGTTGAAACAGCTGAAACGAAGGAATATGTTCACAAGGTGATTAAAAAGTTGTCAATAGAGGGTTTCTCACCAGGGAATTAGAATTCACGTGCTTCCTCAGTCTGTCTTTGAATCATGATGGAGCTTAGATAAAACATCAGGCATCTAACTGCTTAGCTAAAGATTGATTTAAAGACATCTGAGTGCTTCTGTTTAGGCATAGAAGGAATTCTGTGATCCAGAATGCCAGTATGAATCAATTATAGGCTTCTCCAGCAATAATCCAGAGCCCAGGGACCAGACAACTTAATCTTTGTCTGAGAGAAGGATCCCAAATTGCCACAAGTCTGAACTTGGAATTTAGAGATTCTGAATCTCATTTACAAATGTTCATGTCCTATTTATTTTTCCCAAGTAATTACAGAACCCTGAGTTTCTTGGATTAAAATGCTAATACAATTTGGAAATGAAATAAATTTAACTTACCTAGTAGAAAATTCATAAAGCTAGTAGAATTCGTAAACCTAGTAGAAAGAGAGAGGAAAGATAGCATTAAAACTGTGTTGTAGGCCTACCTACCAAGAAAACGCCACTGAGGTACCCTGACTTCAGGGTATCACAGGAAAGTGCATTCAGATTGACAGAACAGCTTATACCCACGCTGGTAACAGAGAAACTCATTTCCCTTTGAGTGTTCAGTAAAGGAAGCAGCCCTGAAATAGCTAAAAGTAAAGGTTGCACGAAAAGAATTATCTGTTGAGAAAAATCATTATATAACATAAATGCATACACTATATGCACATCCATATGCACTTGTGCATATGCACATACACACCGTTATACGAATGCCATTATCCTTAAATCCATTTCATTTACTTGTCACTGGGTATTTCTTACAGTCTCACACTAAAATGAAAATAAGATCTTTTGGTCTTACTAAGTTTCCCTAAATATATTCACCTATTTGAGATACTTGCCTGGCCTCTAACTGTCACTTGCCAAGGGACTAGGCCTCCTGTAGGTCCTGTGTCTTGGATGTTAACCTAGGTGTATTTAATATGTTAGAGTACCTCAAATCACAATAGACACCTGTTTTTTGGCAACTAGCATGCCAAGTACTGGGATCAGGATTCACTGGATATCTCTGCAGCTGTAACTACAGCAGTCATTTTGGCAGGCTTCAGGTACCAAGGCATAAGACAGACACGGCATCATGCCCAGACTCTAGCTGCTGATCTGCAGAAGGCTGCAGATCTTCCATAAGTTTTGTCTCTAACCTGCCAGCTCCATTTAGGTGTATTGGCATCTGAGATGGCAGCATATACCCATGTTTATGTAGCTGAATCCTGCCCTAAGTCTCTATTAATTATAACAGGAGCATAGACATCTAGTTCACATGTAGATAATGAGGGGAAAACTTCACTTATTACCTCTACTGCTTCTTTATTAATAGTAAAAGTTTGAAGGCAGCAAGATGATGAGGCCAAGATTGGGGGTTTTTCACATTTCCTTATTTTGTCTTTGTTTTAACCCACTTTTATTTAATTGTATTTAAATTAATGTTGAAGTGAACTTAATGCTATTTCTGGTGGCAGTAGTTCAAATCAGGATCTATTTCCATTTATTCTTCTTCTTCCCCCACTCCAGTCCACCATTTCTGTTTTGTTCACAAACTGTATTCACAAACTGTAATAAAATATGTCAGGAATACAAAGGAATAGAGCATTATTTTTAATTTATTTGTAAAAGTTTGGATTAATATAATTGTATGTCTCTAGTATTAAGTTGATATGTCACAATAAATGTAAAATAATGTATCATCCATGGTTTTTTACTAAAGTAAAAAAATACAGCTATTAAAATACTGTTTTAAGAGTTTCTAATAAACTCCCCCCCCCCAAATATCATTAAAATAGAGCTAAGTTTTTGTGAATTTTGTTTTATCAGCTTCATTGTAAAAAGCAAAATATTTACCTTTTAGTGAAGGTTGCTACAATTACCGATTTCTTGAGACTGCCCCCATGGTATATCCCCTTTTCTCTGCTTCCATGAATAGCGAAGATGAAAACAAAACTCTAAAATCATATTTGATCTTCAGACCATCTGGTCAGTTCAGCTTCCCATTGTGTCTTCTTTATCTCTGATAATTTTATAGTGGCTTAATATTTAATTTATAATGCTTTCTTCTGCAGCTTTCCCGTCTCTTTAACAGTCACATAGATACCCATGTTGTTGCTACCTGCACATCCTCACTTTGGTCCTCGGCAAGGAATTCAGTCTTGTATTCTAGGTTTGAAACTAAGTATGAAAGTGTCGGTGTATTTTCCTTATAGACCATCTTCTTGAAAAAGAAGAAAAAAAAGACTAGAAGGGCTTTTGCAATAGAAAGCCAATTTTTATTAAAATATAAATCATAATAATTACCTTTCAAATACAGAATGACAGAAGAGAAATAAATGTTTATGTCGACTCCTCTCCATTCCCATGCATTTTTAGAAGATGATTCCTTGTTTTCACACTTGGTTTCAGTTAACCTTATGGATACAGGATTTGTAGCAAATTCAGTACAAGCCTTTCTAGTCCTAGGAAGACATACTGTCACAGTGGAGAGTTGCCTATCAGCTTCCAGCCCCTCTCAGTGTTGTCTGAGTCTCATTGCTGTGCTCTAGCCTTGCTTCTCATCCTCCCCTCACAACCCTCTTAATATCCTTGAAGCTTTTCCCTTCCAAGCACACTCAGCAGCTCTAAAGGAAAGGAGCAGTTTCATTGTTAAGAGGTTTTGATGTGACTCAGTCATTCCTTTTTTAAAACAGCACAACATTTAAATTAGGAACAAAAAATATTAGACAGATACTCCCCATCATGTTGTGGTCTCATACCTCTTGTTCACTAACTGTATTCTATCCTGATAAACAAAAGGAAGCCAGGCACTAAACCCTAGTATCAATGCCACTGGCACCGTCTATTTGGGGCTAAACTCCTCTAGAGCAGTATTGTCCTGGGTTGACCTAAACAGAAGGGTCCAGAAAGGAGCCAGGAGCTGGGTAGCAATTTAGTGGAATGGAGGTACAGGAGTCCCACACTCAGGCTTGCTGCCTGACCCTCTTGTATTTAACACTTGAAATAGACTCTGTGTCATTAATACAGGACATACAGCTAATTAGGCAGGAGGTAACAAGAAAATAGAGAGGATGATTTGGAGGCAATAAAGGGGAGAGGGGAGGCTAACCTTAGTCTTGGAGATTAATATTCCTTGGAGAATAATTCCAAGTGGGTGTCTCATTTATGTGATCCTCATCCCTTGGGGGGCCTCTACCACTCTCCTTTTATCACAGGGAAACTGAGGGAGCTGAACAACAGCAACAAAGCTCAATTAAAATTATGTGGAACCCCTCCAGAATGGTCTCTTGGATTCAAAGAACTGAACCCTCCTACATTTAAATCAAATCCCATCCTGATTTTCTATCCTTTGGAATAAAAGAAGAATATGGTTGGTATCGTGGTTTAATGCCAGCCAGCTACTAAGCACTGCACAGCTGCTCACTCACTCCCCCCCGCTGGGATGGCGGGGGGAGAATAAGAAGAGTAAAAGTGAGAAAACTTGTGGGTTGAGATAAAGACAGTTTAATAGGTAAAGCAAAAGCTACGCAGGCAAGCAAAGCAAAACAAGGAATTCATTCATTACTTCCCATTGGCAGGCAGGTGTTCCACCATCTCCAGGAAAGCAGGGCTCCATCACATGTAACAGTTACTTGGGAAGACAAACACCATAACTCTGAACGTCCCCCCCTTCCTTCTTCTTCCCCCAGCTTTATATGCTGAGCATGAAGCCATATGGTATGGGATATCCCTTTGGTCAGTTGGGGTCAGCTGTCCCTGCTGTGTCCCCTCCCAACTTCTTGTGCACCTGGCAGAGCACGGGAAGCTGAACAAGTCCTTGACTAGTGTAAGCACTGCTTAGCAACAACTAAAACATCCCTGTGTTATCAACATTATTCTCATATTAAATCCAAAACACAGCATTATACCAGCCACTATGAAGAAAATTAACTCTATCCCAGCCGAAACCAGGACAGTTTGTTATACACCTTAGGTTACTTGATTAAAGAATCACGACCACAAACACAAAGGAGCACAGAGAAACCATGACTAGCAGAGGAACCCCAATAAACTGAACAGAGAAGCAAGCCGCGGCCCCAACTCCTCCCAGGTCTGCCATGGGACAGCATCAGCCCCATGGGTGACACACCTCAAGATGGGTCAATGGGAGATTTGCTTTGCCTCACCTCACAGGCTGAGGCAGGGTCACTGCCTCGGGGTATGGAATTTATTGTGGGATGCCAGGGAAGATCACCTTGGGATTATATAAGATTATGGGATGTTTAGGGGAAGAACGGAAGGTGGGGAAAGGGACTGTCAAGTTGTCTGGCCATGCCCTGTGACTGACCAGTGCAGTCTGTCCTCTCTTCTTGCCAAATTGCATTTCTAACTATTTTCCTGGGTGAGGAGCTCCTTATTCTGTGAGCATGTGTATGGATGTCTAAGTGTCAGTAACTGGTGTGGGACCACAGGTCATAAGGTCCTATGTGTCTAAGTGCCAGCACCTGGAGTGTGTGCATATTGTGTGGCTACATCAGTGTGATTGCTTGCAAATACAAAAGCAGACTAGCCCATAAGTAGGATAGGAGGCTTGGGAGCCAGGTATCAAAGCAGCCAGAAGCCTGGGCTGCATACTGGAGAGACCAGAAAGCCTGGAAATTGGCAACTGGAGAGACCAGAGGGATCCAAACCAACTACTACAGAGACCACTAGGTCTAGGGGTTGACTAAGTGACCTGTTTACATGTATGTGGCTGTATTGGAGACAAGAGGATCCCAGGGATCTGCTACTGGTTAGACTGAGTGTATAAGGCCATTTACTGGAGAGATCAACAGTATGTGTGTGCTCATGCCTGTGTGTGCACACACAAATGTGTGTGTGAGGGGTTCTGAGCTACCACGAGCTGGAGGGGCACTGCAGGCTTTGGGGGTGCCAGCAGCTGGGGAAAGCAAGGATCTAGGGCCAGTTCCTGCCCTTGGTGCATAAGTTGAGGCAACTGGAAAGATCCACTTTGTACATCTGCACACTATTTCCCACTAACAGATCCTTATCCTGAATTGCCAGAGAAGGGGGACAAGATTCAGCAATTGTTTGTGCTATCTGTGTTTGCATGTTTCCATCTGTATTGTCCTGTGTGGCTTGCAGTGTGTACTGCCAATGCTTGTGTGTGTGCCTTTGGGGAATGCATGCTCAGCCTTGCTACTGGCTGGGCCTGGGAACAGGGAACTGTAGCAACCTCCCTTCCATCGTGCTACCAGCTTCAGCAAAACTTTAACAGTATTCACCAGCACTTCCCACCTTTGAAAGTTTGACTTTGCAAACTCACAATTTTTCAACTTTATGCATTGCTTGAGTGGTATTTTATATTTACCCATTAATAAAGCGTTTTTGGTTTTTATTTTGCTTTTGTTCTTGGTTCTTACATGTTGACAGTAAAAGCTACCCACAATTTCAACTGAAGGACAGAGAATCATAAGACAGGAACCACATGGCTAATGAGAGAAAGTTAAAAAGCTTTGGTAGTTGTCTCACTGGCATTCACAGTTCTGTAGAGAAGTTGCTATATCTCAATTTATATTTTTATATGTATGTATATTTATCTATATGTAGGTATACTGGGACAGTGATACCTGAAGTAAAGCAAATTTAGCATTTATTTTATGGAAGAATTGCATATCTGTGTAAAAAGGACCCTTCCAGATGATTGTTACAAAAATGTACTCCTGGAGCGTTATTCATCAAAAAGTTATTTTTTATACACTCAGTACATAAAACCTGCAAGCCTTAGATAAAATTGTCAGAATAATTAAGTCCTTTTTACCTCATCAGTGAATGAATTGTAGTGATTCCAAAGTAATATTTCTGCAGAAGGCACCAAAGGGGCTGAGGATGATTCACAGTAGCTAATAACATGGCACACGCCCCACCCAAGCAAGCAAAAGCTAATAATAAAAATAACTTTAATGGGTAATTTTTGGGCTTTAGAATGCAGTTTCCTTGAGTTGAGTACTAGAAAGAGAGAGAAGAGATGCTTTTTGACTTGAGAGAGAATTAAAATCTTGCTCCTGGTTGGGCAGTACTGTCTCTGATTAGTAGGTGAAAAGGAGGATTTAGATGTGGTAGACACAATTTATGGCATCCATCTTGACTTCTGCTGCTACTTTGGCAAATCTCCTTGTTTACAAACTGCTTCAGTTGTAAGAGTTTTTAAGTATTAGTTATTCAGGGAATAATTGTAAAAAGAGCCATGGGACCTAACAGCAATATTTTCATGTCTAACTATCAACAAGGGAAAAGAGAGAGGCTCATCAAACTGAAAAATATGCATCCACTCTGAATCAAATGTTGGAAAAAAGGCTTGGCATAAATGTTATGTAGTCTGCTTGCAAGAGAAATAAATAATGGAATACAGCAAAATTAATCTGTTTATGCATATGGGCAATCTCACAGGTAGAAATGTTTCTATACGTGGAAGCTTCTCTATACATAAATACCTATATGCGCTAATTATAACGAGAGGTAGCAATAGCGTTGTAAATCCCTCACTTTTAACAGAAGCAGCACAGTCAGGATTAATCCAGCTCTATTGCCATAATAACATGAGCAAAATACGTGCCCTTTCATTCTAATGTAGCCTCAGCTGAGCCTCGCACATGCGTTGAACACGACTTCCAAGAGCAGAACTCACTGCTATCTTCAATTGCAGTTGTACAAGTACAGGGTAGCCAGCTCTTTTGAACTTCAGGCTCAAATCAAGCACCAAAAAAACCCATCCAAAGCTGCTTTCAAAAAGTTAATCTATAGCATCACGTGGAGGTGAATGGATACCACTTTAGCAGCACTTGGACTAAGAAATGGAAGTTCCTTTCACATGACCTCCTCATGTTCACAGCAGCAATACAGCTGACAAGTTTTGTTGTGCTGTGTTTTGGCTTTGTGCAACTGCCTGACCTTTTCCTCGGCCAGGCAGGCCTGCTGTGCAGTCAGCACATGAAGCCCTCTGCCTGTCCCAGGCTGGCAGCATTTAATGGATTGCATTAAGCTCTGATCTGTGTCTTAAAGCAATTAGAACAGCTTTGGTTGGAAAAACTCCATTTTTATTTCATTAAAAAACTCAGGAAACTAGGAGCAGAAAGGAAATAAAAAGAGAAACCATAAAGGGAATTTTGGATTCTGTTGACTTTGCTGAAAACCTAAAGAAAGCCAAATGCTTCATCTAGCCTTAATAATGAGGCTTAGACTGGCTCTGATAGCAGTCTTTGTACCACCTATTGCAAAAGCTCCATTTATGTTCTATGTAAAATGTCCACTGAAGCATAGAAAACATGTAATTTGTATAGAGAATAGGAGTTATGCAATTTTTACTGGCATAAACAATGCAATAACTGCTCAGAAATAGCCTTTTGCATTCATGAATGGGGTCCATTATCTGCTCCGTCTCTCTTTGCTCATTCTGAGTTCGGGCATGGTAATAAAAGAAAGGCATCCTCTTTGCCTCAGAGCTTTGGTTTTCAAACAGCAAGTGGATAACAACATATGACAGCTCATTCTTGTCTTCTGATTAAGGAGCAGCCATGTTTTATGGACACTTACTAAGTTGCCAGGCAATTAAACATTTGAATACATTTATAGGTATTTAATTGGACTACCTTTGCAAATAGGGCTTTTCTGGAGTTATCAAACAGATTAGACACTGTAAGGAACTAGATAAGAAGCACTGAATTATTATTATTGTTATTATTATTACTATCACTGTCATCACTACTATTAGAGGGGATAGTTATGGTAAATGCAGAATGAATTGTTTGCAAGGTAACTTTCTGGCAGAGTGCGTGTCCTATATAATCAGTTGTCTGTAAATAAAGAGCTATTAATTGTGTCTTTAACAATTTTCTCAGTGTTTTTGTTTGTCGCATTTTTGGGGACAAGAATTTACACAAAGGGGTACTGACAGGGTTGCTAAGGGCACAGCAGATGACATAATATATTTGGATTTTCAGAAAGCCTTTTGTAACATTCCACATGACAAGTTCTTCCTTCATCTCTAAGATGAAGCAAGGATTCAGGGCAGGACATGGGCAGAGATACAGAACAGGTTGAAAAATAGCAAAGCAGTGGCTATAGATAGTTCCTGTGAAAGAAGCTATGTCAAACCAGAGAAAGTGTTATTTCAGGTCTACAGGGGCTAGTGCTTTAAAGTCTGCTGGGTATGTATGTGTTTTAATTTAGAAAGATGATCTACAAACACAAAGAACAACTGCAGTCTAGCTGCATTTTCTGAGGATGAAAAAATGAAAGATGATGAATGAAGGCCATACAGACAGCTAAACTTAAAAGTGATTTAGATTTGATTTGTAAATAGGTTGTCACAGAGGGAATTAAATGTACTATTGACAAATACAAAGTAATAAAACTTTAGTGCTGTAAAACCCACTAAATTCTAGTGTAGAACTAATGGGATTAAACTCTAAGGGAACTTAAAAAAAGGAAACCAAACTAACCAACTAAACAAACAAACAAAAAAACCCAGAAACAAAACAAAATGAAAAAGCCCAACACTTTTCTGGGCTGGATAAACAGAGGAGTATTTCATGTTCCCTTTCTAAGAGCATATATTTAGTCTTTTTCTTGCAGTAATAACAATACTAATATTTGTCATTTCTAAACAGCTTTCACCAAATGAAGTAACCTGCACAAATCCTCCAAGATATTGGTCATTACAACAATTCATATTTCAGAATTCCTATTCATATTCCCTGAAAGAAAGAAGTGAAATATTAAGAGATGGTATGGGACACAACATTTTTGATGGGTATGGGTGTCATTATTTTGGCATTGCATGAATAAGTTCATATCGCTTTTGTAACTGTTTCTCCTTTCTCCACTTCTGTTTGACAATCACATTTGGGGTAAACACCACCTCTTCACTGATCACTAACAGGATCAATAGTAGACAGTTTCATTGTACTCCTTCCTTTTTTCCCCTCCTCACTACACAATCTGTTTTCCTTTCATTTAAAGCTGAGCAAAGTATGAAAGCAGTTTTCTAAAAGAAGACCTTGCTGTTGATAATGTCATGTTGCCCTTTGGCCTTCAAAAGTCCTTTCATTATGCTTCAAAACTCAACCTTCATACTGAGCAAAAAAAACCCTAGATGAATGTATTCCCAATGAATCTGTTTTAAAGAGGTTTTTTTTAAAAAAAAAAAAAAAAAATCTCATGGCATCACATGGCACAAATTTACTCCTTTGGAAACAAGAAAATTTTCACATTTATTTTTTAAATAAATGCTATTGACAGAGGGGAGAGAAGGTATTCACGATGTCTAACATTAAGCCTCTCAATTCAGCACCTAAGCTCTTATTTACTCAATAGAGAGACAGGCTCTTTTTAGGTGGTGTGAATTGCACTGTGAAAGAACCTGCATTCCTGATTTAGGGATCTGCAATAGATGTTTCAAGTTAAACACTGTAAATGCACAGCACAGGGCATCTGACAGCCTAAGTTTCAATGTTTTTATATGATCTGTGTTTTCTACAGGATTTCTAATGATTGCCAAGTACTACAGTATTCCTGAGGGTTCAGAAACAAAAATCACAGGCCTATTCACAATACTGTTCGTATAAATTCTGAGCTCTTTTAAAATTTTTACTTCCTGAAGGGAATCCTGACAGCAAAATGTGTCAGAAAAGGGAATATAGAGACATACTCTCCTAATCTGGATTGGAGTCACATACTCACTTTTAAGATTCTACTAGACTCTGCAGTTAGATGGTTATTAACTAGTAGTCACGTGTTTATGCTATTTAGTTTTTATAATATGCTTCCTTCTGTCATACTTAAGTTTTAAATAAAGTTATTTGTGCTTTGCAATCTGAGAAACTGCTGTCTGCAGAGCCACAGACACCAAACTAAACTGAGGACTGCAAAGGAGTTTACTGTAAATGTAAGGACTATAGTCTGGCAAGGACTACAGACTAAAAGCCTGATTTGCAGCAAAAGTATCACTGTGACCTAGACCCCCCCAAAGCAGGTAACACGAGGAAGTGTGGGACATAAATAGGATGGTACTAAGGAATCCAAAAAAATGTCAGCATGTTATTAGCTTGTGATCTGTGACAATGTAATTGTCATTGATGGCTCATTCCCAAGGGAGAGAATTGGTCCACAGACAGAGCGATGAAGGCAAGCTTGGCTCTAGGCCTTTTAACCTCTGTAGACCTGAACTAGCTCTCCCACCTAACACAACATCAGGCAAAAACATCAACAACAATTCAGGAGTTGAAAGATGTGAAGGATTTTATGAACGACACTTTTGGGGTTTTTAACTCCCACCCTCCACAAGGGAGGATTTAGGGAGTAGGAACAGCAGAAACCTCTGAAGTTTGAGGCTGCCTCTTCATAACTACCTTGGTATTTTACTCTTCATTCAACCCAGAGAGGAATGCACCCAACTGAAAAGGACACAGGGAGAAACAGAAGAAATACAGTCCACATTGCCTATGGTTACACCTACATCGGGAATCATTTTGGCTCAGTTGAAGATATCTGTACAGTGGAAGCATTTGGTGTCGAGCTCCCAACATCCATACTGTAATGCATTTCATGAGATCTTCAGACTGGCTCTAGTTTGATCCCATGAACTGAAGAGCACATTAGGTGGGCATATCTCCTGGTTTAATTTTATCATTCATGTTCTATAAGATTGCTTAAATATGTGAACAAAACTTCATCCTAAACATCACATCAGTGCTTCACTTCAGAAATTAGTCCATAATTCAAATGAAAATGTTAATGTTAATCTATAATTCTAAAAGAATGCCACTCATTACAGGACTTCGGAGCAGTGAAAAATGATATGTATCTTCAGGTTCAAAATTGTCCCATCTCATTTTGACCTAAGTTTCTCCTCTTTTTTTTTTTTTTTTTTAAGTTTGTCTTTCTCATTGAAGAGGTAAAAGATAAAAAAATATTTTAAACCCCTCAAAATCAAAATGTTTCAAGATTCAGACACAGGTTTTTATCTGTACTTTGGGGTTTTTTTACAGTTAAATTTTTTTGACATTTCATCTCATTTTAGGGCAAGATATTATTTTTTGTTGTCACAATTTTTTTCTTTCTTGTTTCAGTACCTCTCAGTGGGCATAGAACTATTTCCTACGCAGCTGTGATTAGGAGTTCACTTGTCATTATATTGTGGCACATTAGTATTACAATACTGTGCTGGATAAGCTCCTTTCCCCAGGCTAGTATGTCATTTACATACAGAGGAGACATCAGTCTAAGATTCAGTTGCCTGAACACAGGTGTCTATTTTAGCTGCCTGGATGCCAGCTGCTGCCTCCGAATGATGTTGGCCTCCCACATTTGGAAGGTCCCTTATCATCTTCGGCCATACTGATGTGTTGCATACTCTAGGGCACCTATATTGGCATTAGATCACAAATAGTGATGCCCATGTAGGCAGCTAAAAGCTGTCTCAGAAGTAAAGAGAAGTGTTGTATATATGACAAACTCCTTAATGTGTAGCCACAGATTTTTTGGTCTTGCACAAACTTCTTGGCATGTCGTTGGCTGACAATCTGTTAACAGCTCTATCTAGAAACATAGGTGGTGGGAGTGGTAGGGGTAGTGAGAGAATCTGAGGAGATACAATAGACTTTTTGTCATGTACTGAGTGTTAAGACATATGTTACTGTCTTGCCTTTTTGGAAATTAGCCAGTGAGATTTTGTTGTTACCTTTTATGGGCACCCATTTGGGGGGGAAAAAAAAAAAAAAAAAAAAAAGAAAGAAAGAAAGAAAGAAAGCTAGTTTCTTGGTTTTCTCTACATATGAAACTTTTCCTGCAGCCAGAGGTTTAACTGCAGCTTTCTCAATAGGCAGTCAAGAGGCAGAAAGAAGGAAATTAAATTAGCATTGATTCCTTACGTATCACTTTGACATACTCTCAGTTTTCAAAACGTATCAAAAGTAGAGACAATGGATTGACTCTTGAAATATTTACCAAGTAAATTTTATTGCTTCAAATGCAGTAATTAATTTAATTTCTGACTTTTTTTCCCAGAAAACTTTTGAGCATTTCATTATTTTCTTCATTAAGGAAAAAAAAATCCAAACCAAAAAAAACATCAGCACAGGGCATATCTATTAAGATTGCTAATATTTTTTTACGGACTGCCCCACTCAGAAAAATACCCACTCTGATACGGGTGATAACACTGCTAACAACAGTGACCACTACATTGGGACAGAGCATTCATTTTGTCCTGTTTCCTGATAGTCCAATGGAGGGTCCTCTACATGTCTGGGGTGTTTTGATGCATGTAGGAAGAAAGGACAAGTTCTAGACCACTTGCCATATGGATCATGATTTGGATACATCACCAGTAAAAGAGACTTGACTTGGGGAATTTAATTTATTGCCAATTAATTAAAAAAAACCACCAAAAAGCAAACACCCCCCCCCCTCCTTCCCCACTCCCCCCTGTTCAGATATTGAAAAATGAAGACAAATGCTTAAACAAACACTCAGGCAAAACACCTTTCCTCCCCCTTTCCCAAGCACAGTTTCACTCCTGGTACCTCACATCCCCCCTTCCTACTCTCCACTCTCCAGTGGACAGTGCAGGAGGTTGGGATCAGGGTGTAGTGGTTTCTTTCTGTTGTGCCTTGTCCTCATTCCTTTGTCTTTTCTTCTGCTGCTCCTTCCTTCTTACTTGTTTCCTCTGCACTGGTGTGGGTCCCCCATGGGCTGCAGTCCTTCTGGGGAAGTACCTGCTCATGGGTTACGCATGGACCACAGGCTCTTTGGGGCTGTTACCCGCTCTGCCATGGAGCACCTCCTGCTGCTTTGGCCTTTTTGTTCCTTTTTTTTCTCAGTGTTTTGCCCTTTTTTAACCGTGCTTTCTGCCACCAGCTTTGCTGATGGGCTCAGCTGTGGCCAGTGGTGCATCTGTTGTGGAGCTGGCTGGAAGAGTCTGGAACTGGCTGTGTCCAGCACAGGGCAGCTGCTGGCCTTTTCTCACAGAGGCTACTCCTGCAGCTCCCCCCGCTACCGAAACCTTGTCATTTATACCAAATACAGGATATCACTAGCTTACAGTGACTATTAAGAGCAAACACCCCCCCCCCAAATAGAAACTATTTCATTAGAAAGCTGCTCTTTCTAAGATCTGAAATGCTGATGAAACAAGCTAACGAATTAATGTACAATGAAGGCAACCTTAAACAGATGATGTATTAAATACAGGCAGACATCAGTACAGGATTTAGAAAGGGGATATGAAATATAAGGTTCAATCTAATGTTTCTAAAGCCTTTAAAGAACAGCAATGCCAGTTGAAATGAACATGCCATCTGGAGTTCAGCTGGTGTCAACGTGGTTTGTTATAGCAGCTCGGTGGATCAAAGCACTGGCTGCTCACACCGTCACACTGAACAAATCACAAGTGAACCGGCTGTTGTACAGGGAGACTGACAATGGAATGATGAAAACAGTTAACCCTTCTGGTCACAAGGTCATGAACTACTACTGTTGCAAAGTTGCCAACAAAGAAGAGAGTTGGGATCAATTTTTAAGACATAATTTATTTTTTCTCCTGAAGTCACAGACAGCCTGGCTTGATGCTTCTCTGCAATTAGAAGAATTATTTGTATTCTTTCAGTGTTTCACCTCTTTGCAATCCAACCTCAGCTATTCTCAAAGCATTGGCTTGCTTTTACCAAAGATAATGAGGAAAAACTTATGAACTTCCATTGTATCAGAACCATGCAATTTACTTTCTGTCAGCTAGCATGCATCTTTCTGTCTTGAAATTTACATGTACCTTTTTTTCAGGCATGCTATAAATCCCATATGCACGTCTATTTCAGTTTTAAGACATTCTATATTGTATCTAAAACTTCACACCCCCCACCTCCCCAAAAAGGAGTGCAGAAATCCAGGCAGGCAACTTGGTTAGTTTGGTCTATCAATTCTGCTTTGCAGTTTGATCTATACTCTACTTTGTTCTGTAGTTCCCAGGTAGGTTTCTCAGGGGTTATGTATACAAAAGGACAGAACTTGCACTGCTCAGATTTTAACTAGTCTTTAGATAAAATAACAGTCATTCAAAGAAAACTCTGTTCTGCAGCTGAACTCAGAACCCTTTGTGAGGATCCTCCCTTTCCCTTAGAATGTGGCAGGTAAAACTAAACATCAAAGAGTGCATTGCTTCTTGCTAGAAAAAATCTAAAATTGGCAATCTAAGCAAGAAAAGCCCAGGATTAAACAATAAACCCTATTGACTGGAGAACCAACATTTAGGCCTTGTTCCTCTCCAAGTTCCCTGGAAAAACATACACACATTTGAAAATTGATTTAGAAGCTGCAACTTTTACTTTGGGGCACAGAGAGCCATCTGTATTTCTAGTTTCAGCTCCAACAAATTAGCACCCTAATTTCATTCTTGGCTGAACGGGCAAGTTTAATCTGACTGAAAGTGGGATTGGAATACAACTTTTTAACTCTCAATGTTTATATTGTAGTTGTCTATACAGCAGTAACTTATGGTCAGCAAATTTTTAGTTAACAGAGGCAGTTAACAATAGTAGTTAAAATTACTTAATAGGCACGTTTAAGGTAAAATTAATTTCATCCTAAATTAGACATCCCAAAATCAGTGAGATGACTCAGGGCTTAAAAAAATTACCCTCCATTTGTGATAAAGGGGTTCTGCAAATATATTTTCAGTATAGGTTTCTATGTTTAGGTGGGATGAATTGCACCTAATGTGCATCTGAACAAATTAGAGGTTGGTAACTATTAACTCACAGACGAACATCTTCAGTCAGAAAAGAAAAATAGAATTCTTATAAGATCATGGTTTGTTTGACCGAAAACAGTAAAAAGGAAACCTTTCCTTCTCCCCCTGTGTTTTGTTTGTATTATCCTTTTTTCTGTACCCTAGGAACTTGTGCCCTGAAAATCAGATAGTAAAAACACCCCGGTTTTGAATCCTGTCAGGATTTAGTCAATACTATAGTTGTCTCACTGGTCAGTCTTTACCTTTGTCAACATTGTAGTTAGTTTAAAAAAAAACCCAAAAAACCCAAAGACTACCTAGAGATCACAGCAAAAGAAGAAAAAAAAAATCAATTTAACCAGTAAAAGGTAATATAATTCCTAGAAGTTAAAAGAAAACCAATTGGTTTATATCTTTTGGGCTGGCAAGACCTCTTGCCTTGATGGATGTCTCTTAATGCATCTAAATTTACGGCAAATAGCACATCACAAATGAGTGCAAAGCACTGCATTCTCATACATATTTTCTCATACATAGGAAAAGATATTTCCTTCTATACATCATTTATGAATGGATGCTGTAACTCAACAAAGCCAGTAACTTTTGAAAACTTAATGAGAGAAGGAATCATTGTACATATATGTATGCTTCGACATGTCTGGGATAGAAACTGATGCCTGAAACTCTTAAAGGCTTTAGGAAATGAAGCTTTTTCTTCTCTCTCAGACAACAAAATTATTTATTCAAGTTTTAACAGTACATAAGAAAAAAAAAGGAAGGTATGTATTTGTTTGAATCACAGAATCACAGGTTGGCTGAAGTTGGAAAACATTTTTCCCTAACCTGATCCTTCTCATTCAAGGGTAAATCTTTTATATGACACTTTCCCAGCAGTCTTGTGGGCATGGTATTCGCAAAGGCCAGTCTTAATAGTAAAGACCATGGCAAAAAGGGCATTGAGTACTTTGGCCTTTTCTGTGTATTTTGTCACCAGGAACCACCCCATTCAGCAGCAGGCCCATATTTTCCTTTGTCTTCCTTTTGCAGTTGATGTACCTGTAGAAGCCCCTCTTGTTGCCCTTCACGTCCCTCACCAGCTTGTAGGTGGGCTTTAGCTTTCGTAATCTCTTTCTTACATTGCTTAGATAGTGTCTCTATATACCTTCCAGGTCAATTGATTTTGCTTCCACCTCTCACAGGCTTTCTTTTTATGTCAGGGTTTGTTCAGGATCTCCTTGTTCATCCATGCAGGTTTCCTGTTGCCTTTGCTTGATTTTGTGGTCACCAGGGTTGACCATTGTTGAGTTTGGAGGACACGAACCTTGAAAATCAGCCAGCTCTTCTGAACAACTCTTCTTTCCAGAGTGGTTCTCTCACATGATTCTTCTGAGAAGGTCCCTGAGAAGACCAAAGTCTGCTCTCCTAATTCCAGGGTTGTGATCCTGCTTTTTGCCTAGTTTCTTCCTTCCAGGATCCTGAACTCCACCATCTCATGATCACTGCAGCCAAAGCTGCCCCTGGCCTTTAAATCCCAGACCAGATCTTTCCTGTTTGTAACTATGGGGTCCAGCATAACACCTTCCCTTGCTGGCTTCTTGACTGCCTGTGTCAGGAATTTGTGATGAATGCACTCCAGAACTCCCCTGGATCACTTGTGCTCTGCTGTGCTGATTCTCCAACAGATGCTGGTGTGATTGAAGTCCCCCATAAGGGCGAGAGCCTGTGAATGTGAGCCTTCCATCCTTTGTCTGAAGAACAGGCAGTTTGTTGTCTTCTTCTTTCTGATCAGGTGGTCTGTAGCAGGCACCCACCACAACATGTCCCACAGCACCCATCCTTCTTACAGAGCCTGTATCCATCTTTTGCAGCACTCCAGTTGTGTGAGCTACCTTACCACTTCTCCATGATCCCAATGAGATGGTCGCCCTGGAACTGCAATCAGACCACTAATTTCTCCTATTTGTTCCCCACGCTGCGTGCATTAGTGTACAAGCACTTCAGAGAGGCACCCAGGTGCTATTATTTCCCACAAAAAGATAACAGGGCTTTCCCCATAATGCTCTTCCTATAAGGGAATCCCATAAGGGAATCCCCAAGGGAATCCACTTCCCATAATTACCCATAAGGTACTTCCTTATCCATGTGCATACACTTGTGGTGGATACCCTGCTGTCCTGTTCTGTAGTTTTCAAGGTCTGCCTCTTCCACATTACCCTGCATCCTCCCTGCACCTTTTTATACACTTGTTATTGAAAATACAAACTAATGTATAGAAAGAGGGCAGCAAACAATATGTATATAATATTCTACTTGTTTTGTCTGCTTTCATTCTAAAGCCAGACCAGAATTTGTTTCTACTGATTTTTCTTAGCTTTCATACAGAAGCATATAGATTTTAGTTGCACTGGAAGTCACATTTTGTAACAGGATAGTTGGAGTTAACTCAGAAAATAATAACGAATATTACCTTACACATACAATGAATAACAAATACATTTGTGCTTAGAATTTATACATAGTTAAAAATACAATTTTCTTTTACCATCCGTTAATATTACAGGATTTTAGACAACTATTTGTTATAATTCATCATATAAATATTTAACCAGAAGGAGCTATGCAGATATTTTAGACGTTTTTCTGAAACCAGGTCATGAAAACTGCATAACCTGAAAGTTATGCTTGCGAGACTCTTGCAGAATTATAAAAACACAAACCTACACAAGTATTATGACTTGATAATGGCTGATCAATGTTTGTAAGACATCCAATGAATAATGAAAATATCCAAAACTGGCAATGAAAAATGATGGCAGTATAAAACAGACACTGAGGTAAACTTAACATGTAAAAAGCTCACTGAAAGAAATACATTTGAAAAGGAAATATTTTTCCCTTAAGTTAATAGCTGTCTTGTGCCCAATCCACTTTATACTGATTGAAGAAAGGTAACCGTGTCAAAAGTTAAACTATACCTCATATGAACGGATATGTATTTTTTTATGCTTTATGTGTGATTTGTTTACTGTTTTATACGTTATGGGCTGCATTCCATTAAAATTAAGCTATTATTTCTCTAGTCTCAGCTATGCTTCTGGGGGTACTTATTCTCAGTTTTTGCAGTTTTACCACTTATTGTGCCTGCTAAGTCAGTTCTGGCAATATATTGCTAATGTATTACAGTTAATAAACTAGCCAATGTTGCTTATATGGAAGTCATCCCATTAATTTCAAGATTATTATAGTGCTTTACATTAACTATAGATATCAAGCATTCTATGAGCAACACCCAAATTGCTAGTCTTTTCATGTATTTTCCCTGGGCAGGTCTCCTGCTGTTAAAGTTGCATGGGTGTATGACACTTGTCTATGGATTATTTTTTGTTACGGATTTTTTATGCCTTCCCTTATCCCTATTGTGCAATACATGGATGTTTTTAATGACTGACTGCACAAAGAGTAAGAATCTGCCATTAACACATTTGTAAGAAATATAAAAATAATAAGGAAAAAATTAAAGGGATAAAATTTAAAAGACAGTTTACATTTCCAAAAGTTTGCATTAAAAAAAAAAAAAAGTGAGGCAAATCTTATTAGAAATTAAGAAGAAAAGACACACAACGAACTTGAAAGAAGGTAATGAAGGTATTTGAGTGACATCTGTGTAAAAAAGATCTCGGTTATAGTATGGAAAAAGAGATCTATACTTTTGGTTTCACCTGAAGTGTTTTCCTATTTTCCATACAAATGAAAGGCAGTTTTTAGACTTGGAAACTTGCCACTATTTATCAAAAAAAAAAAAAAAAGAAAATACGAAAAGCTACTTTGCTGTGAAATAGAAAAATTTCACAATAAATCAAATTCACAAGTACTTGCTAAGCAAAACCTGGTAGTTTTTCACAGCAAAAGAGCTGAATTGATTTTGTGGTATCAAAACAAGCTATCTACACTTCCATACTTCAGCAAAAAAATAAACTAAAATTACATTTCCACTGCTAGAAGCTTGTAGTTTATATTTTTCATGCATGTTCCCTGTGTGAAGTTAGAAGAGGGCAGTTGTTGAAGGAGGACTTGCGTATGTAATAAGTGGTCACAGAGGCAGGAATGACAAGTAGCTAATTTAGTCTTCATATGTTTACTCGTAGGGGTTCTACTTTTACAGGCTTTTCAGCTTTATTTAGTTTATCAACCAAAATTGACTTTGATGGATGAAACGACCTTTATAATCCATGTAGCCATGTATTTTACCAATACTGATACTTTTTCTGTGAATCACCTGCACACCAGCAATCTGACCATGCACAGCTGAAGTCAGCGGGCAATGTGCTGTTGACTTCTGTGAAAAAAAAACGTAACAGGACACTGAAGCTGCCTTCCTATTGCTGAATCATTTTCTCCCACAGCCTCTTTTCTAGTATCTTCTCTGGCTTAAATGTAAAGATACATTTGTATGACACAATACAGCGTCATTTAGAGAGAACCATATTGATGCAGAATAATTGAGGAACAGGTATATTAGCCTGGAAGTGTGCCATACCTCATATCAGTAGTGCTTCTGGCACCTCTGCTACATTGCTGTGCTGCAATACATCAGGTAGACACATTCTCTGAGAGCTAATCCTCTCCACCTTCCAAACCCTTTCCTAGTGTTCTTGATCCTACTGAATAGTCATGCTTTGTTTTCTTAGTCCCAAAACACATTATCACACTGTTCTGTTAATTCTCAGCAGTCATTGCTGTTACTCGACTCCAACACTGTTGCGTTAACTACTTATGTGATTTTCATGTGTGGCTTACACACTTTTCCAGATAATGAATTGAGCTGATGAACAAGGCTACAAGTACTAATTTGTTCCTATCAACACAATTCATGCAACATCTAGTTTGGAAATTTTACTCCCCCTTAGGGAAAAAAAAAATATATATATACAGTTGGTTTCTCAATTTTTTATTTGCTCAATTCTCTGTACTCAGGACAATTGTCCTATGTAAACCACATTTTTAAGCTTGTGAGGCTTAGTACCAGACTAAATCCACCAAATATAACACCCTTTTTTTTTTTTTCCTTTTTTTTTTTTTTTTTGGTAAGACAAGGGCTCAGGACTAAATCCAGCAAGGTTTGGGGGTCCAGACTGACCCTTACCAGAGATATTGGGGTATTGACACACAACCACACAAAATGAAACTCAGAAGAAAGATGTGGCTGCAACATTAACTTGTCTCACTGATTTTATTCTGCCTTATGAAGACTGCTGCGCTCTGGAATAATGAAAATCTCAGATGCATGTAAAGGATCTCCTAAACTGTCCCTGGTTTAGAAACCTATAAACTATGTGTATATATAATCAAGTTCAGATCATGGTAAACTTTCTCTATACATGCTGGAGACAAGTAGGTACTGCCATTGATTATGTAGGGAACTGTAGTTATTTCCTTCTAATCTAAACTTTTATCTGAGTTGCCTGAAGTTAGTTAGCTTCCCAAAGTTAAGTATGATGAAGCAAGATTTAACTGCTTTTGTTTAATATGGAAAGCCAACAGAAATCTCATACAGTTCACTGAAAGGAAATGGCAAGTCCTGCACCTAGGGAGGATTAACCCTAAAGTACGGGGTACTGGTAGAAAGAAGACGGAGCCAGGCTCTTCTCAGTGGTGCCCAGTGACAGGACCAGAGGCAATGGACACAAACTGAAACACAGGAGGTTCCTCCTGAACATCAGGAAACACTTTTTTAATGTGAGGGTGATCAATCACTGGCACAGGTTGCCCCAGGAGGTTGTGGAGTCTCCATCTCTAGAGATATTCAGAAACCATCTGGACATGGTCCTGGGCAGCCTGCTGCAGGTGGCCCTGCTTGAACAGAGGGGCTGGACCAGATGACCTCCAGAGGTCCCTTCCAACCTCAAATATTCTGTGATTCTGTGAATATTAAAATATCTGTTAGCTCCCCAAAATTCTTACTAAGCTGGCTATCTAACCCTGCAGACACCTAAAGCTCCTGCCTAATGGCATTTGTATGATACCTTGAGCCTCAGTACTGTCCTACTTAGACACTTAACACCAGCAGGATTTTAAATCCGTATTCTTATCTGAAAAGGAATGGGCTAGAACCAATGGAAGTGTGACAGCTTATATGTAC
Organism: Fregata magnificens; assembly: GCA_013389945.1. Lineage (NCBI taxonomy): Eukaryota > Metazoa > Chordata > Aves > Suliformes > Fregatidae > Fregata > Fregata magnificens. The sequence continues at coordinate 70,092 of WAAD01036230.1, read as the reverse complement.
CACATAGTTCAGTGGTTATGATATTCACCTGGGAGACAGCAGCACTACTTTCATATCTACTCTTTCTTATGGTGTTTAAACCCCATCTCAAGTCCCCAGCTTTCTTGAAATGGTATTTGGAAGTACTCTCCATGCATCTATGAAACCCATTGGGAAACCACTGTCAGAAAAGTGCTCCAACATTCAGTATCTTTGGTGGATTTAGACACTTATGTTTTTTAAACAATGAATTGACCCAATTTTAGAGTTTCTGACTCCATGATAACTTCATATTTATTCAAGATTTTTGTATTTTTGCTATTGAAGTCACAGGGTCATCCCCGATGCCCTAAAGATGACACTGCCATAGTGTACATTTATCCACCAGTCCTTGCATCATCATTCATCAAAGTCCTGAACCACAAAACCATTTTATTGTATAATAATTATCCGAATTACAGCAAAAGAGAGACAGGGATGAAATAATTCACAAAAAAAGCATGCTTTGCTGCTCAATATTTTCCTCATACCTCTTTGACCAGGTTCCTTCTTTTAATATTGCAGTTGATGTCTGTGAAACAAATTAATTGACACAGCAAAATTAAGTGCAGGATTAGGTGCTGAGTTTCAGATAATAAGCATAGGTACCACACACCTGGCATTTTTTGTTCTTTTAGGTCTGCAGGGAGGTTGGGTAATTCAGTGCCAATCTGGCTTTAATAATAATACTCCCCGTAGTATACTTACATAATGTTAAAGGCACAGCACAAACTGACAAAAGCAAGGCAATTCAAAGTTATGATGGATACTGCCTTTCCCTTAGCCTATTGTGCACAGTTACAGGTATTGCAGAACAAATCATTTAGTGACCTGAGAGCCTCCCTGTAATGGCTAAGTATAATGGAACAAGTCAAGCCTGGAGTATTATCCTTCACACTGATTTTCCCCTTGCTTTTGTCAGTTTCTGTCATAATTTGGCTTTTAGCCCGTTAATTTCCTCCATTTACGAAACGCTCCCCATGGAAGTAGCTGCCTGCCATGGGGATATGCAGTCTGAGACTTCTTAAAATATGTATTGTGTAATTACATATTGAGGTACCACGAAAGTAGCAATTATTATTTTATGTTGCAATGACTGTTATATGCTACACCATTTTCTACTATGACTTGCTCTCCTGGATAATCACATTGTAAAGAAATCAGAAATGAGATTTTCCATATGTTTGAAGTTACCCAGTTAGTAATCATATAGTATCACTTGTCATAATCAATAATATTTACCAGAATGTAAGTTAATTTTCTGAAATAAATGTCCAGTTACATTGATGAGATTGGCTGTTGACACTGATTGGCAGACAGAAGTGAGTCTTTCTGGCAGAATTGAAATGTAATAGTTATTGAAAAATGCGAGCAATAAAAAGCTACAGTTCTTCTTTAAAATTTAATAAACACAAAGAAATCCATGTCTAAAATTGTGCTATCTTGTTTAAGTACCGAGGGGCTCTGAATGGAAACAAAATGGAAAAAGCGTACTGCTTATTTAGAAGGGCAAAAAAAAAAAAAAGGACAAAAAACCTCATTATTTTTTTCCCCTGTAATATATACACTTTTTGTTCTATCCATCTGCTATGCCACCAGTTGCACGTAGTGCATATTGTATATGCAGTGTACATGAATATTAAGAAGGAACAGGTAAGAAAATGTATTAAGTGTTGTCAGTTGGTTATGGTAGGAGACAATCAGCTAACAGATTTGCAGAGACAGGCGGATCTTCTCAGGAGGATCAACGAGTTTAAGAGGAGCTGGGATGACACATGGTTGCTGTTAGCCTCAGCGGGAGTGACAACGGAGGGGGAGGAGGGCTGGCTGTGCGCACAGCAGGTAGAGCTTGGGGCAACATGCCCATTGTTTTTCTACATGAGACGTTGATAGCCAGACTAAAGGAAAAAAAGAGACTGCTGCACAAAATAGTTTTGTAGCCTAATTTCATCCAAATGGCTGTGTAGCACCATGAAAATGTAAAATAAAAATCAGTAGGGGAATCACTAAAAGCTATTTGCTTGTGATGATCTAAAAGAAAAGATCCTTTGCCAGATTTCATAATGAACAGACCTTTTTCTCTGTGTAGGACTCTTGCACCTCTCCTCTCCCTGGCTACATGCCTTAGCTGAGTCCAGACCTACTTAATTTGTATGAGATAATTGAAAAAATTAATTTATTAAGTCCCTTTATAGCCTGCCCCACCTAATTCTTCTGTTTCTTTTCTTGATCTATGTAAAATAGAAGCACTTTCACGATGTTGTGTTGTCACTTGTCTGTAGTCCTTGCTTTGCAATAAAAAGCCCATCAGTTAGCACATCTCCTTCATGATCATGCAGCCCTTCTTCACCCCTGGGGGAAAAAACAGAAAAAAAACCCCAAAACAACCCCAAAACCAAATCCCAAACACTTAAACAGCACTGCAGAACGCTGTAGCATTTTTTCTGATCATTGCTTAGCAACTCCAATAAAGCTTGAGAGCTTTTAGCAACCATCTTTTACTGTCAGGAAACAGTACGGCTCTCCAGAACAAAACTTTAAAAACACAGTTTCTCTCATTTAGATGTCCCTGCCACAGGGATTGCTGTTCCGGTTGTGATAATTTCTTTAGTATGTGGATGAGGACTTGCAACTTCATTCTCTGCAGTGCTGCTATCTATTCAGATTCTATGTTGCTGGTCGCAATAACTCAGGTATAGTTCAATCTTTTTTCCAAAGCTCCTAAGTTAGAACAGTCAAATGCTATTGCTAATGGAGAGGAACAGCAACTCCAGGAGATAATTCAAGTTTTAGATGTACTGAATTGTGTTGCAGGGGAAAACTGCTCAGTTCAAATAGTTTAAACTAAATTAGGATCAAAGCAGTTTAGTGATTTATTAATGACATGTAATTAACCAGCAATCAGTGAACTATACATTCAGGATCAGTATCAGTAATACAACAGTTAAACCACAATGCTAGACACTTACAAAATGTTAATAAGCACCTCCAAGTTTCTAAACACCCTTCCATAACTAAACCTTAGAAAATTTTAATATCCCCCTACAGTTCCCCTGCCCCCCAGCCAGAGGTCACTGGCACCCCTCTCTGGCAGTGCAGGTTCCCCACTTGCTCTCACACACCCTGCGGGAGAGGTGAGCCCTCCAGCTTTGTGTGAGGAAGTCCCCCACAAGGTCCCCTGCACCCAGCAGTGAGGCGGCCCTGGGTGCTGGCCCCATGCTGGCACCCCACTGCTGGGTACAGGCTGTTCCCAGCATGCCATCGTAAGGCTGCACTGCCCTGTCTGGGCTGGGGTGAGGTCCTTAACATAACCATTTCTAGTGCAAACACCGTCCAGACAGTTTTCTCTATGTTCAATCTCCACACACACCGTGTGCACTCACATTCTTATTTATATGTTACCCAGGCTATCTGCCAAGGGTGAGTGTGCAGGCATCCTCACAAAATGCCTCTTGAAGGGTCCCATCTCTCTTGCTAGTAACATTTGAGGAAGTGCATAGCAACTGGACTCCACCTGGTTTAGGCATCTCAGTTATACGTGCTACAATGAATGTTGACCAATGTGCCTAATCATAGACCAGGGCTGTCACTCTCAGTAAGTTCAGCTGGAAAGGTGCCTACTTACTTCAGGATTGAAAATTATCCATGAAGAGTAAACTGACATTTTGACTCTAGGAACTCTGATTTATACAGCTGATGGTCCACAAAAATTCTAACATCGCCATTTTATAAGAAAACCAATTTGAAACTGTTATGCAGTACTTTCTTTGTAGCTGGAGAACTAAGATTTTAATCCTGATTGTGTCCCTGATTCAAAGCTTCTAACTTTTGACTTTATTGGTAAAGTCTGCTGAAAATGGAGAGTCTTCTTTACAGGAAAACACACTGTTGCTGAATTGACGTCACTGTCAGTCAAAGCAGTGCAAAGACAGTGAAGCAATGTGCAACCTTTTCTCTTATATCTGTTCATATCAATATTGCACAGGAATTTGTTGTTTCTCAGGAATATTTCAGGAAGTTTACTCTTTATCTGCAGAACTCCACAAAAACTTTCTTATATAAACAATAACGGCAAAGCTGATTAACATATCACTTGGCAATATCTTCACAATTTCCCATTGCAAACCTCAGTTTTCAAATCCTCTTTAATTTAGCAGATGAACATCAAATCCCTATGCAGGACACATCAAAAGATCTTTGAACCCAACAAGAGTCATTAATAACTTTTAGAACGGGCTAAGACCCTTCTTGGCTTGTAAACAGCTCATTCAGCATCTACTCTCAAAAAGAAAAAAAAAAAAGTTTAACATATGCCTTAAGATTCTTGTTTGAATACAGTTGTCAATTGTTATGCTGCTTGAAGGCTATGACAATACAACATTTTGATTAAAATGAAGGGTAAAACAAATTTTTTTTAAATTTTGTTAAGCAAACTATGCATACTTACATACCACGGGTATAAAAAAATGGTTTTGTCTTGTCTTTTCAAGAGGACATTTGTTTAGAGCTGATATTCAGCAGAACACCTGTTTTTTAACTATGTGATTAATTGAAATTTAACTTATTCTTTTAAGCTAAAGACTTCCTTTAACATATAAAAATAAGAATAGGTTTAGGCATAAGAGTCAGTATTTGTTAAATCAGGATCATATAGACTAGCTCTTTAAATGTATTCTGCCAAACTATTTTAATGATGAGGTCAGTGGGATAAAATGGTTACTTAGTAGTGGTTGTCATTGTCATTGCTGGAAATGATTGCTCTTAAAAATTTTGAAAAGCCAATTTTGAACCTATTGTATGCAAAAGCACACAACATGAAGCTTAAAATCAAGATTGCACAGGACTAATGGTACTTTACCATTAAAGTTGTTTGTTTATAATATATCAGAGACAATATTTGTTTCTTTGGAATTCAGGTGTCCCTCTCAAAACCCAATAATATTAAATAACTCACTTTCACAATTTTTTCTCTTCTTAGCATCAGTTGTTTCAGTAACACTAGTCAATGTCCTTCTGTCTATACCATGTCTTTAATAATCTTCCTTTTTCTTGCCCAAAACCAGTGTTTGCAATGCAAATGAATTCCTGTATAAAATTAACTCCTGTACATGCACAGCTACTTCATGTACTCAAAGACATTTTGTCATTTCTCATATTGTCATTTACAGACAAGTTCAGCCATGTGAATATATCTTACCATATCCTTTCTAGTGCCAGTGTTTCTTAAAGAAAAACGAGTATGAGGTTACCTATAGTAAGAAAGTTTTTTTCTGCTGACTGTCTTAGAAACAGCAGAACCTCTGATCCTTATTTCATAATTAATATTTTGCTTCATAGAAAAAAAAAAAAAAGAAATAATGCCAAGGGCCACAATCCACAGAAAGTCCAATAGAGACTCTCATAGTTGTAATACTGACCTGGTACTATTCCCCAAGGAATCTTAAAAAATTTTTTAGTTCAGAAAAAAAGAAATCTGGGGAAAGACTTAAGAGTGTAGTACCATCTATTAAAACAGCAATAAAAATTTTATGAATGTTATATATATAGCATTTTTGTAATAACTGTTTCAGAAGCTTCCATTTTTGAGCTGGCAGAAAAGAGCCTATTGATTAATGATTTTATAACTAATTAAATGGATTAGGATAGAGCACAGAAGTGACAGAGAAATCTTAAAAGGGTAAGGTCTACTAGTTCATCCTCCTCCTGGTACAATATTATTTCAAAATATGTTATTCAGTCTTGGTTTGAATGATTTAAGTGATAAGAGCTGCCCTATTACACATTTAACACAACTTTATAACTCAGCACTTCTTGCATGGTTTTTGGAAAATGCAATCTTATTCTTTTTCCTTAATAAACTTTGCACCACTCTAAGAATGTCCCTTTTTTTGTACTCTTTGAAGCGATATTTTGCATACTGTTATCCTACCTTTAAAGAACATTTTAATCTCACTGTTTCCTTCTGATCCTCCTGATTGTTCTCAATATTTACAGTTCCATGACTGTCAGTTCTCTGAATTTAGAAACAAAGAATAAAAGTCATTAGAGGACATATGCAAAAAAAATAAAAAACAACCAGAGTTGGAAGGACCTCTTTTTTAATCGCTAGCTCATTAATTCACTTATTCTCCTGGGAGGACAGAACTACAAACCTCCTTTTTACCTAATCTGAAACACAGACTGGACTGAAGCTTAACTTCCTTCTTAAATAGGGTCCTTTAATTTACATTACGGTATGTTCAGAAAAGTGGAACATGGATGCTGTATGCTGCTTCCCAGTCTGTACATGTTCTTAATCACCAGTTCATCGAATCATTCTCTTTTTCTCTCTCTCACATCTAAAATATGTGTGTCAGGTAAAACGACTTTAGCAAGAACAAATTAAACAGTCCCAGAGAAAAGTAATTGCAGAATGATCTAAGTTTACTTGTGACTCTCACCTGAAAAATTTGAATGTCTTGTTCTTGAACTATTAACATTTTTTAATATTTTAAGATTCTGTTTGTTTCTTTCTTTGTTTTCTCTTTCTCTTTTATTTCCTTTGTCCATCTGAATTGGTGCTAAGAATTAGCTAATAGTTCTGGCTTTTGTTGCATCTAAATTGCAAGCTAGGTAGGCTTCATTCTCCGGTAACTTTTGCATCCAGTTTAGCAGACAGACTAAACCTCAAGGGTGCGTAAGCAGACGAATCAAGCACAGCCAACAGAACTTCAGGCCAGATACTAAGATTTTGTTCCCTTTGACAATAAGACAACGCTTATACAAGTAGCAGTACAGTTCAAGATATCAGCGTGACCAGCTCCATACCTGATCCTGAAGAAAAGTGGTGCTTTTGCAACTGAGTGAGGTTTGTTACAGTCTGACGTGCCCAGCGTAGTGGTAACTTCACCTGTGCAAGTAGTTGTGGACAATTTTTATTATCCTCCACAAGGTTAAATTATGTGATCCCAATTTCAATGAATGACTTTCTGTTTTCTTTAATTTGAACACATCAATGGATATTTTCTTAAATAACCTGTTCTTCATGTAACCACCTATTCTCAGATAAGCTGGACATCTTGCAATCATAGTTTCTCAGATAACCTGTTATTCTGTGGATGAACTGTCAGGATATGTTTTTCTTCAAATACAGGTTTATATTCTCTTAATAAGTGATATCTTACTGATGTTTTTCCAAGTGTTGTTCAAAACAGTCTTAATACATTCTTGGTCACACATGCATTCTTACTTTAGGTTAAGACTTTTCAGTGTTTTTGTCAAGTTACACAACAATGATAAAGCGTTATAAATACTTATAATACCTTTCTAACTGTTTGTTTTTAACATCTTAATGCCTATGTAACTATAACAATGTTAAAGGTAGTTATCAATTTTGCTTACTGAAATTTGTTTAGTTCCCTTTAGTTTATAACACCCTTTCCATTCATCTACCCCTCACCCAAAAATCATCTTTCACTGATTCTGAATGTGTCTCACTTTGTTTTGGTCTCATACCCCTTCCTTTCATTTGCAAACCATACAGTTTGGTTTTCAAGTTTTGCTCTGTTTCTTTCTCATTTTGTTATTACATTTACTCCAGGTGAGCTCTCAATAATGTCAGTACCAAAGCTTGGTACAATGTTTCTTGCAATCTTCTAGTCCTCTTCATGGCATGTAAGAATAAGGTGCTTCCTTTAACCCACGGCCCCACATGACACGATCTTTCTCCCTTGTCTCCTCTTTTTCTCATTTTCTCTGCTTGCTGATAATTACCTCCATAAAAAAACCAAGATCAGAATGGGTTTTTTAGATTAACATGATAGCACATTGAGTTTTATGTAGTTTTCTTTCAAATTTCACATGATAAAAATGGGCAATAAAAAAACCCCTTTGAATGTTAGAAGTGTGGTCTACCTTTTTAGGTGCAGATTTCTCCCACCATTGTGTGTACTATTGCTTGTATCACTTATTTAACAGTACCTGTCAGTAGAATTGTAGGTGTGATTCTTGAGCAAGATACATATTTTGCAGTTCTGGTGATAGCTAAACATTCATTTTTGTATTAATGTATCTCCCTGAAAAACTGAAAATTATAGGTAAAAAAAAAAGCATGTTTATGGTTAATCTTAGATTAAAAATTTGAGTTAAAAATTTAGTATCTGGTGAGTATTATGAGCAGAAAAAGAATGAATAGATGCATAGATGAATAGATGAATAGATTTCATATCCTGAAACAGGTAAACCTGCCAAATAGAAGGGGGTATGCATGGGCTCTGACAGATCTCTTAGTACGAAACAAACCCTTCTCAAAATGTATTTCAAGCATGCGTATGGTGCATATCTATAACAATAAAAAAGGATCGTGATTGTTAAAATGGAGAAAAGCAGATCAAAATTCTCTGTTTAGGCGTTCAGGTACTTACACGCTTCTCAACATAATTTCTGAAACCTAAAAGTGTTGTATACAAACCAGGTCTATGTGTGATGCCAGAAATTCTTTTTTCTCACTTCAAAGACAGCATGCAGATGTACTACATAGATGGAGTAGCTTAACTAAAGACATACATTAAATTAGAGAATAAATAGGATCTGCACATGTCAATCCCAAATGAAGCCAGAAGCACTACTATGGGAGCCATGGATAAAACACAGAAATAGTAGTTCATGAATCCTATCCCAGTGGACAAGTGAGACTCCATGCACCCTGAATAAGAGTTTTCAAATAGTCTCTGATTTGCCTAATTTTTAAAATTTCTTGAGGAACCCTATAGGAACCCTATACAGTATCATGCAAAATAAGAAAAGAGAAGTTTTATCTGCATTATGAAAATAATCCAAACCACCCTTGTAAGGTAGTGGTGTTTCTCCAGTCCGTGTCTAGCCAGAAGTTCAAGGAACAACCGTGTCTTCCTCTGGGAACTGGTTCTGGGACGAAATGATGCATTACAAATCATCAAGACCACACCAAACAATTACCCAATATGGTACAATCCAGAGCCAAGACAGCTCATATTCTGAAATTAGCATGGGTAATTAAGTAGTCTAGAGTGGCCACCTGGCCAGATTTACTATGGGTGTTAGAGCTATGACACATGTACAGCAGCCATTTGTCAAAGATGGCTGGTTTGTGTATCTCCTGGCCTTACTCAGGATGTACGCATGTAAACATTGAGCTCAGCCAAGGACACTATGTTACAACTAGGAAGACTTCTTCACCTTAAGTAGGTACCCATATCAGTTCAGCAGCATATTTCTGGAAACCTTCTTCAGCTGAGTTTCCAAATTCCATAGAAAATGCTTTGTAGGTGTTTAGCTATTTAGTCAAGTTCCCGTCTCAATGTTCTTAGCCATCAGCTAAAAAGTGCCAGGCATACAAAAGACAGCAAAGGCTGTATATAAAGAATTGGTAAGATTTTAATACCAAGGAGACTGTTAGAATTAGTTAACCTATTTATTTCATGTAATACAGACCAGAGAAACACACTTAGTGACTGTGTTGCTAACTTCTCTTTGAGTTGTTTTTGTAGTTTAATTTTGAAACTAAAAGCAACAGAGAAGTCATTGCTTTCCTAGGGAAGCTGTTCTGTTAAGATCTCTGTGAAATGACCTTTATATCTAGTCCAATTTACCTAACTTTGCCTTCAAACCACTGCATCTCATTATGCCTAATGCCACAAAGTTTCTCAATTAGGCATTTGTAGATTGTGATGCAGTCATGTCCTTGAAGAAATCCAATACAGGGAGCTTTTGCAGCTTCTCCGCATGAGACATTTTCCCCAGCTTTCCTAATTCCGGTAATTATTTTCAAACCCTTCTAAAATTGTCAACATCTTTTCTAAAGTCCAAGCACCAGGACTTGTCATAGCAGTCAACAAATAGTTTCATTAATATAACATAGCAGTGCAGAAATAGTCCTACTTTTCTCCTTGCATAGTTGGTGATGAAGTTTGATTTCTGAATCTCATCTGGGTAATTAGATTCTGTTGGTTACCTTTGGGAGCAGTACTGACTTGAGGTTTCTCACATGCAAAGTCAAAATGGAGGTTTTGACACCTATGAGGATGAAAGAAGGAGGTACAAAGGGAGAGACCAAACTGGAAATAAGGATTAGA
>WAAD01036230.1:7725-54049 GCA_013389945.1 Fregata magnificens | reverse complement strand
AACTGGCCATTAAAAATTGTATGATATTTCTCATAATGTTCTTTTGGCCAAATTTGAAGTAGGTAATTACATTCTGCTCGCCTTAATTAACCCTGAAGTCTGTGAAATGCATGTTCTTTCTTCTCATCCTAACAGCTCTGTAATGCAGCTTTTCTCCATACTCAAGAGTTCACACACTGCTGTTTCAAAAAAAAAAAAAGAAAAAGAAATAACTGATATATACAGTTATTAAGAACATATAAAATAGCTAATAACTAAAAGATATCGGCTTTATGTCAGAGGAAAAAACTGTAAACAAGAGAGCTTTCTGTTTAAATATTTATTGCNATTAGGAAAAGTTTCTTCACCGAAAGAGTGGTCAAGCATTGGAGCAGGCTGCCCAGAGAGGTGGTGGAGTCACCATCCCTGGAGATGTTCAAAAAGCATTTAGACGTGACACTTCGGGACATGGTTTAGGAGGCATGGTGGTGTTGGGTTGATGGTTGGACTTGATGATGTTAGAGGTCTTTTCCAACTTTAACGATTCTATGATTCTATGATTCTATACTACTATTCAGCATACAAGATATTGTTTTCAAATGCAGTATGAAATAAATATTCTAGAAAATTTGAAACAGAGCTGTAATATTTAATATTTACTATTTCAGTATAAAGCAATAGAGAAGTAAAGGCAATGGAAAATGTCAGTCAACTTCAGAGAGAAACAAATACTAAAAATCTCCATGAATACCAACGTACCTTGTGAGTAAGATATGCGTGAAGAGAAAGACATGTCTGCTTACAGTCCACAAGGAGTTGGTTTGAACAAGGTGAGATTAACAATTCAGATGTGGCTGTCCAATTCGAATTTATTCCAAATTGGAAATTTTTCTTTCCAAAGGGACACAGTCAAGCTCCTTGTGGACCCTCTGAACCATATAGTGTTAGTAGCTTGTTCAAACTGAAAAAAAAATTGAAGAGTTTTAGCTGACAGAGGAAAAAAAAGTTCTTTTACATTAGACTGGAATATTTAGCATCAAAAGTATTCTTGGTCAGTTTATAGCACATAATGTTAAAACCTGCTCATAATAATACAAAAGAAAAGGATGGGATAGTGCATCAGGCTTTGATCTTACCAGGATTTTTGTCCATTCTTAATTAAGTGTGCACATCCTTTTGCATTCAGTAGGAATGCTGTGTGTTTATCTATTAAGTATGTGTCAGTGTCTTGCTCAGTTGTAACCATTAGACACAGAGATCATAAGGAACCGTATTCCTTTATTGAATTTTTGTACACACCCATACACAAATTTTACGGACAGTACCCATTTTGAGTATACTAATGCAAATGGAAGAATCTCATTATAGACATTAGCCACATTAAGGAACTTTAAGGAACTCACCCACAGATTCCTAATTAAACTAATTATCAACATTGCTTGGGCCATTCAATCAACTTTCTTCTCCTGTCTGTGAACACTTCAATAAGCCTCACCTAAAAGTCAAGCAGAATGGACCCAATTCATCCTTTTGGGTCTGAAATTAAAACAACAGCTATGGGCTTCTGTTATAACATTTTTGGCAGTTCCCTTAGGAGTATTGCAAGACAGATTATCCATTTTAGGAAAACAACAGGAAAGAAAAAAACCCAAATGACCAAAGAAGCAGAAGGACATGGAGAATACTTGCATTGAAACAGAGTTGCTGAGGCAGCATTGAGGCGCTTGGAGAAGTGCTTCTGTGCAAAGGAATATGTGCTGTGAAATTCCACCTCTCAGATGCACTTAGTGAAGAATTTCCACGTGACCATCTGTGCTTCTCAGGCTTTTTTTCTGAACCGCTACCCATGGTTTCTGTGTTACCAGTGGATGAAGCACCTGTAAAATTTAGAGGTTGAATCATACATTATTTTGTCTCCATTGTGGAATCGCATCACCACTTACCTCTTGCAACATGGCCCTAAAGATCCCACATAGTGTAATGGAGATGAGTGAGCAACCTGCTTGAGTCCGTTGTACAACTGAAATGTCAACTGCTCTATTTATTAACTATGCAACCTCTCTGCTGCCTTAACGATGCATAATAATCAGACTTCATTAATGAAAACACTTCTCAGAATTCATCCTAAGAATTTGTATTTTGGAAAGTTCATGGAGTTCTTGTTACATCCATTTCTATTTCATGCTAGTGATACAGCACTTTCATAACATTTGAGAAATTTTTTAGAAAATAAAAAATGTAAGAGGTTCCTGTTATGGAGGACTGTTTCACAACTTCAGTATGCTTAAATATATATTATACTTCCATAGAAAATCCCTGTGTGTGCAAAGTTCCCAGGAGCTTAAAGAGAGAAAGAGGTGGAATTTTTCTGAAGTCTATTTAAGAAAACACTATTTTCCTAGGGAGAAGGAGAGGCATTTGTATTAAAGATCAAGCGGGTTGAACCACTTGGGGATTAAATTATTGTACCTATTGATAATTAAAAAAAAAGCACCTGGAAAATAACTAAAGAACCACAAATGCGTATCAGCTGGAGTATTAGTAACATCAATCTGATCTTGTAATACTAGTTAAAAGGTAGCTCCAATATTCATGTAGGTTTAATTTCAGTGGTGTACCTGGGAGCACAAATAACCCTCAGGAAGAGATACAATCACTTCTTAATCCCAGTTCTCTGAAAATTACAGCTGAAAATATTTTTAAATAAACATCCAATGTTAAGATCAGTGCTATGCAAAATTAATGTGCTATCAAAGCCAGACTGTCTTTGTTTTCAGAGAACACATAAAAGCCAGCTTGTGACAACTTTTGGTTGTCAAAAGCCCCACGATACTTTTGTAAGAGGCAGAGTGTTAATTTTCAATTGTCTGTCCAAATCCAGTGTGGGTACTTATATTCCTTCTGTTTAAAAAATCACAATTGTCCTTTTAATTGAGTACAGTATAATTTTCTTCTTCCCCTAAAAATCAAGATAGGGTATGTTGTTCAGCAGCTACCACATTCTTATGTATGTGATTACATTTCACTTGCAGTCAGTTCATATTTTAAGATCAAATAATCCCATAACCTAAGGGTTAGGATGCAAACTTCAGTGCATATACATGAAGATATGTTATCTCCTCCATACTTTTCCTAGGCTAACATCTAAGGAAAATATTAAACGGCATCCACAAAACAATATTGAACTTTGTGAGCAGGAATCTTTACATTGATTTCTGCTGACTTTGAATTAGGCCCTTTTGGAATAAGATAAAACAGGATGGCAAGAAATAAAGATAAAATTCTGACTCCACAGAAATCAACAACAGTTTTGTGAGCGATTTCAATGCAGGCTGCTTTTCATCCACAGAGAGTTTTTGTTTTACTTTGGTTCATCTTAGGGGAGAAGGAGGAAAAGTGGTGAATGGGAAGAAAATATGGTTTCTATCATTAACAAGTACTGCCAATCTAGTTCATTTTGGCATTGGCAGAGTACGTGAAATCAAAGCAGGTATGTAAGTATAGGTTTTAAACCATGAAATTGTGACTATAATTTAAACTCTTTTTTCTGGACAGTAGGAGAAAAAAAATATTGTCAATCTACATCTCACAGGATTAACATTTAAATGAGGGGACAAGTTAAAGGGGAAGTTTAAAATAACTACAGTTCATCTCCACTACAAAAAAAATCAAAATTCCCAGAAAAGTTTATTCATGGTATAAAAGTTAATAAAAGGGCATTTAATAAACAGACAATGTAACAGATAACAACATAGTAAAAAAAACCCCAAAACAAAACAACTTAAAAATCTCAAATGCTTATAGGGAAAAAAATAGATTAATAGATAAGATGCCCCCCAAAGCACTTTATCAATGCTTGCAATAGAAGTGTTTAATACAACCAAAAACCTTAACGAAAATCTCATCTGACAACTGACCCCAATGGAAAGAATGTTAACAAATGCAGGAGGGACTAAAGTATTAATTCATATTTCATATGGTAATATAAATCACAACAAAAGGACAGAGGAAGCTGTATGGATAAATGGAATGATAACATTGGATTCTATTTCCAAGTACCTGAGGGATGCTGAGAACAAATATGTTGTGCATTAGCTCATTTGTCTACTTGTATATATGGTGTAGAAGGAAACATACTGAAGCCATATACATCTTATTTTAAAAAAAAAAAAAAAGGAAATGTTTGTTAAAGATAGCATTTCTTAACAATGTAGCACAGACCTGAAAGAAAACAGAATAGAAAGAGCTCAGGGGGATTCTTGTTAAACAATAGAAAATTCTGTTGGACAAATGCCCTTACAGCCAATCTGTTACCCCATTCCTTGGTGTGGGGAATGTCAGGGACATGCCAGGATCAAACATGGGAAGGAGGTTGGACTAGAATACGCAGAGCTCCATCCAGTCGTTAGCAGCCGGAAGAGTCCCTGCGGGAAACAGCATAGGCAGTGCAGCCCTTGTGCTGCTTTGAGTCGTGCTTGGGGTTGGTTCAGACCCAGCTGTACTGAGGACTGGGGAAGGATGGATGATTACTTAGAGTTTGCCAGCAGCAGCTGGCACTTTAAAAACAAGAAAGAAGTTCAAAACTGGAGTTAAAATACTGTCTCTCTCTTCTTCTGCTTCCTTCTTTTCTGACATTATATACATAATTTATATAATATATATGATAAAGTAACTTTTTTGCTATTAATCCCTTGCCCACGCACACATTTTCTTTCAAAACATTACTGAAAAAAATAGGATTTTCTGTAATGTCACAGGGTAGTTTATTACTTAGGTCAGGTGGTGTTACAAAGCAGTCACATAAAAATTGTTAATTTCATAGTGAACATGAACAAATGTCTAAATTTTCTCTCTGAAATAGTGAGTATGTTTAAAATGACAACCCTTTTACATTTAAATGCTGCATTCCTCCATGTAGTTAGTATGATTTACACTTACTTATTTATGTAGAGATGTGCTTATTATACTGATTGGATATTTACTGTTTTATTCTTCTTAGCACCGCAGTCTAGTGCCTATAAAGCTGTGAGGATATGAACTAGGGTTGGTTTCTTTTTTTTGTGCTCACAAACAATCAAGAAATTATTAACAAAGCTCCACTTGTAGAATTTAAATAGTGTCAGAATTTGACTTGCAGATCTTAGGACAAATTTGCAAGGTTGACTGTCAGAATAGGTTTTTGGGTTTTTTTTAAAACTTGTCAACAGAGTACACTTAAGACAGAGTTAATGAGAGACAACACACAGAGAATCCAATTATACATTTTTTACAGATTGCTTATTGGAGTATAAGTATGCTTTAATAGCATACACAAAGTCAAAGAGCCCACATAAGAATAGTCAAGATAATTGAGGACGAATTTATTCAGAGGATACAGAAATTAAAGCATAGATCCCTACCTTAGAAGCTGCCACCTGGGAATTACTTTTAGACTAGCTAGGACATGGGGATTACAGATGAGCAAGAGGAGTGGACAACATCAGAACTTAAGAAAGGCCCAGGAAAGCAGCACGTTGGTTTATATGAAAATAAACCCAGGCTTTTAAAACACTTAATACATTTAAGATTCTGGATTAGAAAACTGTCAGAGCACATAGTCCCCTCTGTGCACTTCGGATGTCTTCCTATGGCTGTCAAGACATAGGGCTCTTATTTCAGTTTTACTACGGGTCATGTAAGACTGCAGACTGTGGAACAGCAGCATTCAAGAGGTAGCTGTCCTTCTGGGAACTGGCATTTTTGACAGCTAACATTCCTCACTTTAACAGGTGTGAAGGGTACTGTGTCGTGGTTTAACCCCAGCTGGCAACTAAGCACTGCACAGCTGCTCGCTCACTCCCCCCCGCTGGGATGGGGGAGAGAATCAGAAGAGTAAAAGTGAGAAAACTCATGGGTTGAGATAAAGACAGTTTCATAGGGAAAGCAAAAGTCGTGCACGCAAGCAAAGCAAAAGAAGGAACTCATTCACTACTTCCCATCAGCAGGCAGGTGTTCAGCCATCTCCAGGAAAGCAGGGCTCCGTCATGCGTAACAGTTACTTGGGAAGACAAACGCTATCACTCTGAACATCCCCCCCTGCCTTCTTCTTCCCCCAGCTTTGTATGCTGAGCATGAGGCCATATGGTATGGAACATCCCTTTGGTCAGTTGGGGTCAGCTGTCCCAGCTGTGTCCCCTCCCAGCTTCTTGTGCACCCCCAGCCTACTGGCTGGTGGGGTGGGGGGAGAAGCAGAAAAGGCCTTGACTCTGTGTAAGCACTGCTCAGCAATAACGAAAACATCCCTCTATTATCAACACTATTTTCAGCACAAATCCAAAACATAGCCCCATACTCGCTACTATGAAGAAAATTAGCTCTATCCCAGCCAAACCCAGCACAGTACTGTTACTCTCAATCTAATTACTTAGCTGTTTAATACTTTTGTGAAGTTTGAGTCCCATCTGGCAAAGAAGTGTCTAAACTAAAGAAGTTTAAAGAAGATAATGCAAACTTCCCCCTCTGGTCTGGAATACTGCAGGTCTCAAGCACAGATGTACCATTTTCTGGTCCCCATGTGGCTTTCATTGTAAAATATCTGTTTAAATCCTTAGTTCAGGCAGGATACCAGATCTGCCCATGTATAGCAGCAAGGTTTCTGAGGTTTCAACAAGATTTCTAGGGAAAGCTACAGTGTCTGTGGTCTCCCAGGCCCCAAACAGATTAGGCAGAGTAGAGATTTGCATTTGTTCTTTTGATTTACTTTGGATATATGTTAGGAGTTAATTGATAGTTCAGATCTTGCCTGGGGAGTGTTAAGACTCTGATGTGATAGGTATTTTACAAACACAGCATTGGCAAACTATCCATCTCCCAAAGCATAGACACTGTAATTCAAAGATGAAATACAGAAGAGAAATAGAAACAATGGGGTAGAGAAGTACAAGAAAAGAGGATAGTTTTGTCATCTTCATTAGTAGGTTTTTAAACAGAGGTCACAAAGATGAAGAACATCAAAGGAACATCATGATATAATCTTGAATGCGTTTATATGAAGCTCCTCCCAAATATTCAGAAAGGCAGTGTTTGAAAATTGAACTAATACGGAAGGAAGGCTGACATAATGGATTGATGGCAGGAGGATGTGACTTTTTAAACGAGAAATGATGATGAAGTGAAGACAAACAGAGCAGAACTTTGAAAGTAACAACAAATATTTCATGCTTGATGTAACAAGGAAAAGCGAGGAGCAGTGAAGGGATACAAAAAGAGGTGACATTGCCAAAATATCATTGGGAAGGAGAATAATTCTGGATGGATATAAATAGGAATCAGTTGTCAAGACAAATGAAAGTGTGGTACAAAAAGCTAGTTAGGTGGGAGTTAATAAAAATCTGGACAGGATTTTTAGCTGTTTGGTTGGATAGGAAAGGCAAATATTACTACAAAAAAATAGAGGCATAACCTGCAGAATCCAGAGAGCAGTGAAATCACTTCCAGGTTGTGGGTTTGAGTGAGAGGCAAGGCTGCGTTGTCCACAAAATTCAGGAAAGGAGGTAGAAGGTAGTATTTTGGGAGGCGAAAGTAAGGACTGTCTTTTAGGTATGAGCTTGAGTTGATAGATATTCACGAAGGGATGTCAGGCAGGCTGACCAATATTTTGGTCTGAAATAGTAATAGAGAAGTTTTGTGATTCATAAATACAAAAAAGATGATTGAATTTTTGATGGCATTCAAGCATCAGCACATATAGTTGGTAGGTCATGCAAGCTGTTTGTCATTTTTGTTACGCATATTGGAAAGGAAGCACCAAAATAATCTTTGGCTTAAGTGATAAACAATTAAATAAATGACAAAGAAATCTGTACTCACTGGCATCACAGCAAATCTCCTGGTTCTGGAGAAAGCCTCATGCCACCACTGGGTAATCAAAAACTTAGACAAGTGAAGGCCACAAGCCAGGAACTATAAACATTTTGAAAGCTGGACATGAATCTGCTATAGAGCTGGACATATCATCAGGCTTATTCTAACTCCAGAATTTATTCACTGCATTTTCTTTAGTCTAGAGACACCTCCATTCACTTGGCTTTTAAAGTCCTGGAATTAGATGCCTTTAATAAACCCCTTTAACAAACAAGCACCAAAAGGCAATGCCAAGAGTGGTTAGTCTTTCTGTTTGAGACATGGGAGAACAAGTCTGCGTTGGGAGCCCAGGATTTCCTTTTCTGTGGAGAGTGTGGACATCCTGTGTTCAGTTCCCTTTTTTTCTTGAGATGCTCCAAATCCTTCTCTCTATTTTTCAGAAAATTGCAGTTTCTAGGGAGCTACACAGGTGACTGTGCTGAACTTTTCCAGCAGAAGCAATTGCTGCCCATGGAATAGTTCAATATTTGTTGGCTCAAACATGCTTGGGCGGGATTTTCCAGCTGACAGCAGTCATACAGAACACAGGGTGCTTCGCTGGCACTGTAGAACAGCTTTTTTGGTTTTGGGGGTTTTTTTTGCAGTTGTGTCCGATGCCTCTGGGGTAAGCCTTATGATCTGAGTATCTCAAAAGACAAATTGTGTGGCTACAATAAATTAACTGAACGTTTTTCTCCAGGACAAATACACATAGATAAATAAAGTAAGTTCTATGGAAGGTGTTTTGGGGTTTTTTTTACTCTTACTTTTACTTTTTGGCCACATGCAAGGGGTTTATGTTAATGGTTATTAAATCTGCAGAAGTTTACACAACTAAAAGTTTAGTGTAAGAATCTATAAAGTATATAGGTTTCTGAATGTAACATAGGTTTACAACCTATGCAAAGAATATCTAGCTACTAATCTGTGTCAGAATCCATCCAGTGAGGTACTTACTGTTGCTCATTATGATAATAAAGAGACAGACATTTAGTGATTTTTGTTACTCTTGTCTCCCTACCCAAGTTCAATGAATGAGCTTCAGATACATTTTTACTTCTTCCATATATATAGTCCAGTACATAACATTCCTCCTTGCCAGGCAATCTCCCACCCTGGGCTACTCCTCCCTGTCATTTGACACATATGCGTACAAACTGTGTCAAGTTCTTCCATCTCAACTTTTCGGAGCTGTGTCTTTATTTTTATCTCTTAAAAAATTCTCACAACCTTATCAGCAAACCCCATCTCCATTACTTTAAGTTCTTCTTTCCAGTTTCTCTAAGAATGAATTTGGAGCATATATATCCACTTACCATTCAGCCCATATTACAGTACTATTCTCAGAAAAAACATTAATATGATGAATAAACATAATACTTCTAAGAAAAAACTCACTATTAAGGAGATTGTTGATTAGTAATGATAATAGTCAACATAATGATGAATTGGTTTGTTTTCAATCAATGTATATATTTGTCTACTTTTGCTATTGCAGAGACAGCAGTTTTTTAATAACCCTATCTTTCAAGTCTGCAGTGATCGTAAGGAAAATATACTTTGCGTTGTCAATATTAAAATTATAAGCAGCGTGCTTGGTTAGTTGTTGCAGATGCCACAGCATGACAAGTGAGTCAGGACTAGTTGGTGGAAATGTCCAAAGATCAAGCAGTTTTTGAAACAGTAATACAGATCACACCTGAAAGAAACTGCAGAATGTTCAGCTACTGGTTTGCCAATTACTGGAATGTGTAAGCAAAAGACAAAATTAATCACATATACATTAATTTTAGTATGATATACTTCAGCAATAACAAGGACACCGTGTCTAAGTGCATGGATGAATAAACTTGGAGAAATTATGGAAACTGAGAGTGACGTGTTTGTAAAATAATAAGGCCACAAGCTAAAGGGGTTTGCTGTTGTTTATAAGATTTTCAGAATAAAAGCAATGAAGAATTGTTAGAAGTATGGCTAGAATGAGTGTTGAAATTTCTGAAATTTCATGTGGATTAGAAAGAGAACTCTGTCCTGGCAGAAATGCCCCGGGGTGATTAGGGTTCCTAGGTCCAGAGAGTTCTGAAGATTATCATAAACTCTGATAGATGGGCATGTGTTACCTCAAATTACCTCTGACATACTATTCACCGCAATGACCAGAAGCTCAATTTCTTCTCAATTAGAGGCCTAATAACAGAGCCTATTGCTAAATAGAAAAAAAGTACCACAGGGTGATCAAGAACCACAAGATCAAGTGGCATTCATGGGTTCAGTTCGCGTTGCTAAGGGCCCCCTCTCCCTGTAGCAAGTATGTCTTGGATGCAACTAACTGGGGCAATGTAAAACAGGGGAAAGATGTACAAGAACAGCTAAGTAAGTAAGGATATTTTGGGCTCCAGTGCTCTAGCTTATCTGAGTCAAGACAAATCTGAGATGGATTGTAACTACTGTACAATCAATATTCGCAGAACATCAGATAAATGTGTTTTAAACTGTGACTTGGATAAAATTATGAAATCTATAACAATTATGTATAAAATATTTATATGTTAGTAACCAATTACTTCAATGAATAACCAACTATTAAAATTTAAAATGAGATTTAACTCTGATGTTTGCTTTTTATGATGCCATGGAAACCATTTCTTTCCCCAGAAATTGAACGTACGAAGTAGATGTAGATTTTTAGTTTAGCATTAACTTCTTTTGTCTAAAAATGTGTTCTAAACAACCAAGGATTCCATTATTCCCACTTTTTGTAGAATATAGGGTTAAGTTTACTTCAAAAATCCATGTTATCTGTAAGTCTTGAAAGGTTTTAGTGAAGACATATGTTTTGCTTCAATGTTTTGACATAAAGATAGTAGCAAGTTAATGAATTACAACTTGCATATTTGTTGTGAGAAAGTTGCTCTGCTAAATTAAAAACCTAGGACCTTTATCATGTCAATCATAATAGGATTTCTGCACAGAAACAATTTAAAATATTAGGATCACTGACTATTAAAGTTTGTTTCTGGTACATTGTCTTTAAATGCCTCTAATATTTGTGATACATATGATATAAAATAAGGGCCAGATTTATCAGGTGGGTTAGATGATGTAATTAAAGTGGATCCAGACCAGTCTCTAAGCCTCCTTTGCTCCAGACTTCCCTCCTTGTCTCTTGGGTCTTGGCTTTCCAGAGAACAGTCTTACTGGTGAAGGTTGGGGTAAAGGCATCTGTCAGTACCTCAGCCTTTTCTACGCACTGTGTCACCAGGGCCCCTGCCCCAGTCAATAGCGGCCCACATTTTCCCTAGTCATCACTGTATATATTCTTATAGAAGTACTTTAAGTACTAGAGAAGCCTTTTTGCGCTTGACATCCCTCGTCAGATTCAGCTCCAACATTAATGTTTAACTTGGCTTTAATGGACTTATTTTAATCAAATAAGTAATATTTTTAAGTTACTGGCACAGAAGTTCTCTAAAGCTTTATGAAAAATGCATAGAGGAAAATCATGTAATATTGGGCAATAAAATTCCCTACCAGCTTCTATTCAGTCCTTAACTGGTCAAAGCATCCATTCCTGTAATCATTCTATGTTTTGGTTGAAGAAGGTGCTGAAATTGTAACAGCTTCAGGATCTGGCCCATACTGAATAATTTCAGTAGTTGCAATATATGGAACTGCCCACTGATCTGTTTACAGGTGGAATTACAGGAAAGGAGCACCTGGTGGTTGTGAGATATATTTCAAAAGGTTAATTATCAGCTAAATCCAACCATAAATTTATATAAAGGCAAAAAACCAATGCATAGCCATGAGCAATGTCCTGTAGAAAATAACAGTGTTCAGTATCTACTCCAGGTCAATTTGAGTTACACTGAACCTGAGGAAATGAGAACAACATAGGAAATTAATGGTGGATGCTGAACATGATCCTGACATCAAAACTCTTTTGGTTGGAAAGACACAATACCTCTTACTCTGTATAATGTGGGTGATATGTATATTCTGTTGGATACTGCCACTGGTATAATTTCACATATATAATCTTAGCAGGAATCACAATATATTTTTCTATGTTACACATTGAAATGGACAGTAGAGTCTGTTGTCAATTTTTTTGTTATATTCAATAAGCATCTTTATGTTTAAACTAATTATCTTTTTCAACCACTCTTCTGAAGTAGCCCTGAAGATCAATTTTAAGCATGCTCAATTTTAAGCATGTGCTGAAGTTCCTTTGATTCCAATGACCTTTGCATCACTCTAAATATACTTAATGCAGCAGGAATGATCTCCTTTTCTTTTCTCTGCTGATGGCATAAAATTTGCATTTTTTGTAATGTTCATAATCTGTTTTTTGCATATTCTCATTAGTGTTCTTATTAGTGGATTTGCTGATGTAATTCTGTTAATTTTGTATGGGTAATGCAAGGTACTGTTACAGCTTTACAGGAGATTAGGGATCCATTTCTACTAAATCCTGGAGACCCAGAAGAGATAAAGCTTAGAAGAGAGGGAGAGCGGTATATTTTAACTAATATTTCATAATATATCATGTACTAAATACAAAATAAGCATTATCACTCTCTAACACCTAGAAACCTTGTGTGTTTTCTCAACTGTCCTTTAAAAGAAAGTTCTAGAAGTTCTCCTCTGCAATTTATTTTTTTTTAAGACAATTGGATTTGGGGTCTGGTCTTAGTAAGTGAACCATGAAGTCTCTACATTGCCTGAAATAGCTTTGTAAAATTCTATTTGTTAATTGCTCTAAGCAAGTATTTTATATAAATTTATTTATTTATTTATTATTTTGCAGGGAGGAGATAAAATTATAATTAGTATTTCATTTCTCCAGAATTATGGTAGCTGTAACCACATAGAACTGGAAAAGTTTCTGATTGGGAAGTTGCTTTAAGATATGTTATTTGCCTTTCCAATAGTCTGAAAAAAAAGTGTTATGTCAATGCTGAAAGTAGATAAGTAAAACATTACTTGGTTTATTTCTAAAAAGCAGAAAAATAAAATCTCACCTTCCTTGTAAGTACATGTTACTTCATGTACAGAAGAGGAACATGAATTTTGGCAGTAGAAGATCTAATCTACTGTTAATACAAACCAGCAAAACTTCTCCAAAAGTCAATGAGGTTTATACAGTTAGCAATTCAGTTCTAAGATATCTGCATTTTTTCATAAGTGTTTTTACTTATTTCAATTCCTGACATCCTTTGTTGCACTCATGAGGTTGCAATGGCTGTACAGTGGAACAGCCCTTCAACCTTTTTAGGTTGTAACTGGATCCACCCTGAGAATTAGTCATGTTGTATCTGTGAAAGTTTGTGTGCATGAGAAGAAAAGATAAAAAACCTGAGCAAAGAGCTAAAACTTTGTATAAAATATTCTGAAGTTGCAGAAAGATGTAGCTGTGAGTCAGGCCGTCTCAAACTGCACTACAGACCTGAAATAAATCCCTCACCTATGAGGACAGTTACTTTGTTCATCAGGACTATCATGCGACAAAAGTCCTATCTATAACTATATCATTTATTCTCCTTTATATAGTATTCATATCACCCTTATCATCATAAGGTTAGCAAAAGTGGATGGGAATCTCATTTAAGGCATTTTCATTTGAGGTAGCAATCCTAGTCACTCTTCTGGAGATTAATAGGTGCTTTAAGGACCTATTCACTTCCTCAAATAGATATCTTAAAGTAGGTCAGATGAATCATCCGCTCTGTGTGCCTATTTCCCTTTGTTGTCTATAAATCCTCAGATGATTAGTGTAGTTAAAAAGGAAATGTATCCCATTCAGCATATCCATATTGGCATAACAAATGCTTGTCTGGGTAATACCTGAACTACGTAGGGAGCTACCCAGGAGAACTATTCCTAAACCAAGGCAGCAAAGACCCTACCTCAGAAGGGAAATAGGTTGAACAGTTATTCTATGCTCACACTGTTATAGTACCTTTCTGCTCTGAACTGATACTGTAAAACTGACAAGGATCTGCCTACGTAAGCTTCAGTTGTGAAGAGACTGAGTTGTCCGTTATAGTCATAGAAAAGAGTTGTGAAAGAACTTGTGAGATGGCATCTTAGTCTACTACTTCTAGCCTAACGAAGGCTTAATATGTCTAAAACATTCCTGACATATTTATTCAGCCTGCTTTAAAAATTATTCTATTGTGGCTATTCATGAGAGAACTTCACAGTTTTCCCAAGAAGCCTGTTGTCCCTGTGCTTTACTATCCTTATCAATAGAAATGTTTGCCTTGCTACACTTTAAGCCCTTTGCTTTCGGCTCTAATTTTAAAGGATAGGACCTGGACAACAGTTTATCCTCTTCCTCCCTGCAACGACTTCCATATGTGTTTGAAGACTCTTCACAGTATTTTTTCTCAAGATTAGTCCAAGTACTTTTAATCTTTTCTTGTAGGTGATGTTTCATAAACCTCTAATCAACAAGAAATTTCAAGAAGGCTTGTCCCCAGTGGGGAAAGAATTTTTTCCTAAAGTCATACTGAACACTGCAGATCTGAACTCTCCTTTACCTGGAATGACAAATGTAAAAACGGTCTGGATCTCAGGAAAACAATCAGGTGACATTTCTCCTCTCTTCTTGAAGTAGTTTCTTCTAAGATAGAAGGGGAAAAAAGTTATTTAAAAGTTCCAGGTACATCTTCTGCCAGTCATGGGTAAATTTAAACACAGTTTATAGAAAAATTATGCTACTCCTACAAAAAAATCAGATTGTCTTGAAGAAACCTTTGACTTACTGCCATTTTCAGCCACTGCTGGGAATCACTGTTTACAAACACAATTAAGAGAAAAAAAAAATTAAAAACTCTTTGATTTTACTTAGGTGCTGTCAGTGTTTAAAAGTAAGAATATCAATAGATGGACAGTAAGCTCCTCTTTTATCTTTGTTGTTGTTTGGTTGGTTTTTCTTTCTTTTTTTCAGTAATGTATAGTCCCCAGCATACCAGGATATGGTCACAAAATCATAACTCCTAAGTTCTACTGTAATGTCAGTGCTTAAATAACAACTATCTTGACCATTAAACTGAATGTCCCTGCCTATGGAATGGGATTAGACTGGATGATCTTTGAAGGTCCCTTCCAACCCAAGCCATTCTATGATTCTATGGGAATGTCCTTCCCCTGTAAGGATACCTGCATCACATACAGAAGTTTAATCAATCTGCTCTGAAAGGTCCAAGATGTCCGTTGACAGACACTCCTCAGGATCTCTTCTAGTGGTTCTCTATCTTTACCATTAAAAAGGTTTTCACAACATTTTTCTTACTGCACTAAAGTCTGGTAGTCTTTTTTTTTTTTAATTGTCTACCCTGGAACTGTAAAACAGATAATTCAGTTTCTCTTTGTAACAGTCTAACAAAATGATCTTTGAAGAGGGCAACAGGACTGAGCTGGTTTCGACCTACGTATTCCTTCCAGGCACTTAGGACACCCAGTGTGGTGATGGGAAGTATACAGGGACTGGAAATGGGAATTGAATTTATATTGCAATCCAAGTGTATACTGCAATTGCTATATCGTGCTTGCATTGTAATTTCAGTGCATTGCTGTTTCACTCTGTTAAATCAAAATCCCATGTAACACCAAATATCTTCAAATAAGTAAATTTGGTATTAAAATATTAAACTCTTCTCAAGTGGAATATCTATGTGATGGGTTGACCTTGGCTGGCTGCCAGGTGCCCACCAATCTGCTCTCACACTCCCCCTCCTCAGCAGGACAGAGGGAGAAAATAAGCTGGAAAACTTGTGGGTTGAGATAAAGGCAGTTTAATGAAAAAAAGCAAAGGTCGCATACAGAAGCAAAGAAAAAAAAAAAAAAAAGATTTATCTTCTACTTCCCATTAGCAGGTGATGTCCAGCCACTTCCTGAGAAGCAGGGCCTCAAGTTGCATAACAGTTGCTTTGGAAGATAAATGCCTTAGTAATTAATGCCTTCCCCCCACACACCCTTTTCTCTTAGCTTTTATTGTTCAGCATGACGTCACATGGTATGGAATATCCCTTTGGGCTGTTTGGATGAGCTGTCCTGGCTGTGTCCCCTCCCAACCTCTTGCCTCTTGCCCATCTTCAGCCTACTGACCTTTGGGGAGCTGGGGGGGGCATGCTGTGGGTTGGAGAGGCAGCCTTGATGCTGTGTGAGCACTGCTCAGCAGTAGCCGAAACACTGGTATGTTGCAAACACTGTTCTAACTACAAACACAAAGCCCAGCACTATATGGGCTGCTATGAGGAAAGTTAACTCCATCGCAGCCAGACCTAGTGCAATCTAAAATAAGCTGGTCAGAGAGTATTGGACTGTGACACATACAAACTGGAGAGTTAAAAGATATTTTGTATTGTCATATTACTAATGTGATTTAATTATGTCTAGTAGACAGGATTTAAGTATGATGTTATTTAACATCAAATGTCTCTAAATCCACAGCACTGGTTTCTTACTAAGCCAGCTGTTGATTGGACTTAAGGATTAGTTCTAAGTCATTCTCTACTAATTTATCTTTCTTTGTTCTAATTGTCACATTATGATAGAACACAAGTTTGAAGTTTTTGTGAAGGAGGTTTCTGAGTTTATGTTGGGAGTGATATAGATATTCAGAAAAATAACACACTTATGAGTCAGAAGGTGCTAGGCAGAATTCATTGGAAATGAGTCCTGGATCAGATCAGATAGCCAAAATGAGAAAGACAGCAGAAAAGGGTAGGAAAAGATCAGTGAGCATTAGAAACGGGTAATTGATAACATGATGCACGTTACAAGGTTTGCAAGAAGTGTTCTGTTTACACCAGAATCACTTGCCACCTTTTTGCACAAGGCAACTTGGCTGATAAATAAGAAGAAAATGTGATGAGGAAAAGGATCGACAGGCCAAGAGAGGAGCTGAATACAAGTGAATGCTAACTGAAAACATTAAAGAATATGCTAAGAAGATAAAAGAAAATGCAAAAGACCAATGATGACTAAATGCAATGAGAGAATAAAAGTGTAATTAAAAGATCCAAAGACCTAAGATAAAAAGAAGCAACATAAAAAAACCCCAAACATGTTGCAAGGAGTAACCAGAGAAAGAAAGGAAACACTAAAAGCAACTATGAATGTAAAAGAAACTAACAGCAAGGTGATGATGCTGAATAACTAAGAGACTGAGAGATCTTGCTGCCCAGAGAGGTGGTGGAGTCATCTACCCTGGAGGCGTTCAAAAAAGTTGTAGACGTGGCACTCCAGGGCCTAGTTTAGGAGTCATGGTGGTGTTAGTTGATGGTTGGACTTGATGATCTTAGAGGTCTTTTCCAACCTTAATGATTCTATGATTCTATGATTCTATGATTCTATGAGAGATGCTTATATTTTATGATGCAATTGACTCAAAAGGATCTAATTTAAAGGATTTTTTTTGTTTTGTCATAATATTTGTGTTGATTCTCCTAAGCTAATGAGGAATAGCCTGGGTACTAAACTGCTGAATCAGAGGACACATTTAACTCCGAAGATGTCAAGAAGAAAATATGGCACATTATTACTGTCTTAGGTCCAGAGTGCTGCTGGGTGGAAGGAAAGCAATGAGGTGTTGGTCAGTTTTCCTATCGATAATGTAGTTTGCTTCCTCTTCTTTTATACTGCAAACATAACCCGATGCTTAAAAAAAAAAAAAAAGGTTATTTTTCTTTAAAAATATAATCATAAATGTTATCCTGTGTTATTCAAGATATTACTTGTTATTCCACATTCTTGTTGCAGCTGCTGAACATTTGTGAAAATGTTCTCAATTCCAAAAGTTTCACAGATATTAACACAAGTGAATATTTGTTTTAAAAATCTTACCAGAGTGCATAAATTATTTACTATTCATTATTCACTATTCAACATTTGTTATTCATTCATATATTACAGCGATGAGCTGCTCCATTATAATGTAAATGGATAGATGCTATAGCTTAAATAGTTTCAGTCCGTCAATTAGATAGAAGAAGTAATATCATGATGATGTAGATGACTAATCACATGTCATGAATATTGAACAGTGAATAGTCTAAATTAACATTGTGGAAACAGCCTGTAGACCAGAAGTTGTTTGTCCAAACTATTTGTCCAATACTTACAAATAACTAGACATCAGGATTGGCTTCTGAATGATTCATGAACAGAAAACAAGGCTAAAGGCCTATTTCAAAGCCCTTTAAAATCAATGGAAAGATCCCCACTGGGTTCAAATAACTTTTGGATAAGTTCTCCAAAAGTGCAATTGATATTATTTACAGTAAGTATTCCAGCCACACAGTGCCTCATCATCCATGGTTAATACTAATTTTCTGCTTTAGGGGAAAAGATGAAAGATGTAGTCATATTTCCTCCCAAAGATATCATTTAGCAAAACTCTGGCACAGCATCTTTTTCCTTATACCTTTCCTGTCCACTTATGCTAAAAAAAAAAAAAAAAAGGAAAAAAAAAAAAAAAAGAAACCTGTCCTGCCATGGAGGAAAAAAAAAATACTCTGCCTTTTTAAAATCAAAGAGAAGACAAACCGCTTCTGCCTATGTAACACTGAAAATAAAAACGTGACATTTTAAAAGAGCGTCTAACACCTGTGCATTCATCTTGATCCACAGGACTGACTATGGCTAGTTAAGTCTGGATGCAATTTGCATAGTCGAGCAGTGAAAGTAGTTCACTGGTTTTGATCTTTCCATACTCTGAGATAAACATGTCAATTACAGTTTGTTTTCTTGAAGCCAAAACTGTGGTGCTTTGCATTGTTTAGTACAGTAAACACTGAAAGAATCTGATGTTTGTTCTGAAGAGCTTATGATCTAATTGATCTTCACATGAGGAAAATGAAAAGGTCTTGCACTGAAGCTTATGGAACTCCTACACTGATTAGAGTCCAATTCAAGATCTATGATGAAAGCTTTCCTTTTGATCTGTACACCAAAAAGATTATTCAGAAGCAGAGTGATATTTAAGAGACTAAGCGTTTTTGCTAAACTGTGTCAACAACTTTTCTTTAAAGCTTAGAGAAAATGCAATAGTGGATAGGATTCACCCTCAAGCACCAGTAACAGCTCTGGATGTTTTCTATGTTGTCTGTTTAAAGCACAGAGCAGCAGAAAAGCGCAAGTTAAAGCAACTGCCAAAAGATTTAAAACAAAACTTGAGAACTTAAGTACCTGACAATCTTTTGACTATGTCCCAATTTTTTAATAGATAACCATGTAGTACTTCATACAGTTAACATAAATCATAGAATTACCAAGAAACAATGGGTTTTTTTCCACTCTTGCTTCCATCTTTTTCAAAACTTGGTGATTCATGAAGCAGTTCTTGAATTTCATTAAGATGATCATGCATTGCTTAGGAGCTGCCCTCATTAAATAAGAATGACCTATTTTTGTAGAAATGAACTTAAATTACCAAGCTCATGATTTTCTTCTGAAATCAAAAGAAGTTACTACTGGAAAACAAACTCCTGCAGTGAATTTCAAAACTTTTGTTCAGATTTCCTATTTAAGTTGATCGCACCATTAGGTCTCATCAGAACCGGTTTCCAAGTTACTCTTCATACACAATTTTCCATCACGTGGGAATCAGGAACAATGATCAATGGAAATACAATGCAAAACTATTTTTTTTTCTAACACTTGCTGAAACTTCAGAGCACAGCCTTGCAAATATTTTGGTTTGATCTGAAAATAAAAAAACCCCGTCCTGGTCATTCAACCAAAAGACAGACAGGTAGCAGGTCAGTGAAGGAAAATACTGTTTTGATGAGTTCACAAGACAGTTTTGATACTTCTTCACTATCTCAAACATCCACTGATTTTTACACCGCAGTTTGCTGAGAAAGCAGGACCAATGGTATGAAATAAAATTAGTATACAGCCAGGTTCCTTTATATCCTTTAACAGTATCCTTATTTCAGACTGACGTTTAATTCATAAGGCTAGAGCAGACAGTGTGTTCTAGTGTAAAACTGATCCTAGGGGAAAATAGATGTTTGCCTTAGAGTGAAAAGGCGAGAGGATGCATTAGAAATAACAGTGGGAGTCATACACTACAGGCTATACTGTTTCGAAGAGTGAGGGTCTATTAACAGGCTAGAATATGGCAGGTTTGTGTTGCAGTCTATGTAAGCCTTCAAAGGAAGCAAAAGCTGCTTGCGTGGGAATAGAAAAGGAATGTATTTACTTTCAAGACAAGCCCTCAGAAAAGAATGAAGTTGCTTCAGTTGTCCACTTTTAATCATTAACGTAAAAAAGATGTTTGAAGTAATGCATAAAACTAGTGATACCAGAATATTTCAGTAAATTCACCTGTGCTTTTTCATACATAAATAACTTCAAATTCTCCCTCAAGTTATAAAGAATGATAAAACTGCAGTCAAAGATGTATTTTATCAGATGATGAAAAAACAACCCTCATTTGGAAACTTCAGGGTGAAAAAGCTATTGTTTTTGAGATGGGAATGTCCTTTGAGATATTTTTCTTGTGTAACGGATAGGTATTTAAAAGCATCGAATCACAGTTTTATAAATTTTATTGATTTGCTTGTTGACTTAAGAATATAAGAGTTTAATTTATGACCTTGCTACATGGGGGACAAGAACTGAGACAGTACGAAAAACCTTACAAAACAGCAAGATACCTGGAATTCATCCTGAAATATTAATTATACATCTGGCAGTACAAAAAGCCTGATTCATAGCCCATTGAAATAAATTAATTATGTATCTGGCAGACTCCAAAATCCACTGAAGCCAAAGGAAGTCTTAGGAGTCTTTGATTCCATTGGGCTCTGGATCAAACTGCAGGAGGACGAGCAGAATTAGGCAGAGAGGAGCAGATCACCAGCCCTGCTGGGAGCAGAGCAAACTCAGATCAAGGAGATAAAAGCAGCAGGTGGCAGTGTGTAAACACCCTCAGGCCCTCAGAAATGTGTCTCTAACACAGGATGGAAGGGGAGGGGGTCTGCCTCCCACTGAATTTGTAAGTGACCTATGTATTCTCATTCTCTGTAAATCTCAGTGAGAGCTGGTTAAGGATTTTGAAACAAATAGCTTCCCGGTGAAAGTATAAAGGTACAAAACCTCACCTTAGTTGCTGGGGTATGATCACACTTAGATTTCAGCAGGAGTTTCCCCAACCATGTACCCTCCAAAACTCTCATCAGGGCTCTCCCTAGGGCTCCTGGGCAGTAAGCAGACAGTCTAGCCTAATTTGAATGACGAGGGCTAAAAGCTGAGTGTCTTTCCTGTTACGGGAAGGCATGGTCAGATTATTGCGAAGGTCATACCAGACTGGAGGAGGCTTTTTTGCAGAGACCTTTTGGTGTCTTTGAGCCACCCTAACTGTGGTAACCTGTTTGACTGTTGTTAAAACACCTTTTGAAGACTAAAATTTAAATCTCCTGGATACTCCTGGGTGATGAAGTGGAGGTTAGAATTAGAGATGTCTTGAGACAGAAGAAAACAAGAAGAGAATTAAGGTGAGCACAAACACAACCAAGTTTTTGCTGTGCTTTCCTAATTGTACATAATTCTTCTTTACTGAATAATGAGCAAAGAAGCTCCTTTTCTCTATGCCTCTGAAAGTCAAATGGAGATTTTCCTTTTTTAATATTGTTTTAACTGAAGTGAAGCACAGTATAAAGTCTTTTCAGTATTCAACCTCTGAGATGTTTGGAAAACAAGGAAAGTACTGAAAACTTGAGTAGTGTTTCATTCAATGGCTCCCATGTATAAAAGACTGTTTTCTGTTTGTTTTTCGTGTGTGTGCATCTGTATATAGACAAGAGATACAGACATACCTACGTACAGTAATTTTTTACATCTACGCATTGACGCACTCTGAGAAGGGACAGTTACAAAACCCTAAAATATACATGTGGAAATACAGGAGAACAAAACAAAATTAACAACCAAAATGGACCATAAATATCCCTGATCTCATAGTATACCTGTATTGGCTGGGAAAGAGTTAATTTTCTTCACAGTATCTTGTATGGGGCTATTTTTTGGATTTGTGATGACGTCATGCTCAGCAAGAAAAGCTGAGGGAAGAAGGAGGAAGGGGGGAAGTTCGGAGTTATAGTGTTTGGCTTCCCAAGTAACCGTTACGCGTGACGGAGCCCTGCTTTCCTGGAGATGGCTGAACACCTGCCTGCCCATGGGAAGTAGTGAATGAGTTCCTTGTTTTGCTTTGCTTGCGCACCCAGGTTTTGCTTTACCTATTAAACTGTCTTTATCCCCAACCACGAGTTTTCTCACTTTCACCCTTCAAATTCTTTCCCCCATCCCGCTGGCGGGAAGTGAGTGAGCAGCTGCATGGGGCTGAGCTGCCTACGGGGGGTTATACCATGACACACAGTTAGTGCAGAAAGTAAAACTAAATTAAATTGATACAGTATAATTCAGTATGTCCCTGTGCGTCCCATATCTATGGAAGAAGAACGGGTCACAGCTTTACTCAGGACAAGCGTCATCCTGGCAACCCTCTCACCTTTTTACACAACAGCAGCAGCAGAAATGAAGGGAAAACAATGATTCTCAGAAATGGGAGGGATGGAGCCTGGATTGCTTGGTGCCCACTTCAGCAGCAAAAGCTTACGAGAAGTCCCTTTATTTTCATGGTAGAGAACAGATATTTCTTACAATGTTATACACACAGCACTGTGAAATAAAAAAAAAATTAAAGAAAGGAAAAAAAACAGTTGTAAGGCTCATCCCAATAACAATGAAAAATAGGAAGCTTCCAGGAAGATTTGTAACAGTGAAACCGAATATGAAAAATTGATGGAGAACAACCATGACCTTAACAAGACTGGGAGATTACTAACAGGGAAAGCGTATAGCAACTACTATTTAGAGTATTTGTTCTGTGTTTCTGAAAATGGATAATTTCTGTTTTGTCTTAAGAAAAATAAAAACTTAAATCTGCTGTATTATTGATTCTGGTTTATGGGGGTTTTGTTGTTGGGTTGGGGTTTTTTTTGGGTGTGGTGGTGCAAATTAATCATCCTATATGATTATATGCTAAATCTCATTATTGGAAGTATTACAAATGTGTAAATGAAAACTTTCTTTGTTGAATAAAGGTTGCATTAGAAACATAAAAATAGGAAAGATTCATATTGGGAGAAAAAAATATGGTGGTATTGTATTTTTTTTAAAAGAAATGACTTCAATGTTTAGAATTTTTTTCCCCCAGAATGTAGGGACATAGTACATACACATCAATTTTCATAAATACTTCAGTTTCATAATGCTGCTTGTTTAAAAATAAATACATATGCATTGTCATACTTCTTATAGTCTTGATTCAAATACTATAAAATGGACTCAGATTTCTGAAATTTTCAAAAATATGTTTTGAGCAATTTTACCTAGTGCTTATATAAGAGGAGAATGTGATAGACCCTTATCTTCATTAATATTATTTATCAGTGACTGTGGTGGTTTGACCCCGGCTGGACGCCAGGTGCCACCCAGCCGCTCTATCACTCCCCTCCTCAGCAGGGCAGGGGGAGAACATGAGGTGGAAAGAAACCTCCTGGGTCAGGACAAAGGCAGTTTAATAAAACAAAGACCACGTGCGGAAACAAAAGGGAAAGGACAACACGGACCCCACTCCCCACCTCTCACCACAGCGACGCCCAGCCACCTCCCGGGAAGCAGGGCCCAGCACGTGCCGTGGCTGCTCCCAAGGGCACAGACCAACGTCCCAAACCAGGAATGCCCCCCGCTTCCTCCTTCCTCCCAGCTTTTATCCCTGAGCAGACGTCACACGGTACGGAATAGCCCTGCTCAGCCCAGGCCGGCTGTCCTGGCCGCCCCCTCCCAAGATGCCGCCCACCCCCAGCCCACAGCGGGGGTGGAGGGGAAATGTTGGAGAGAGAGAGAGAGAGAGAGAGAGAGCGCCAGTACAGTGACATAACTACATATAAATAAATGAAACTGAATTACATCAGAATTGAACTAATACAATGATAATGCTATTTACCTGCAGCTAAAGAACACAACTGTTCAATTTCTCTGAGGCTGAAATTAAACATAAACTAAGGAAAGTTTTCAGAAGGGTCTTAGCTGAATCAACAATATTCCTCAAGTTCTTTTTTAGATCTCCCCCCAAAACTAATTCTTGAAATTTTCCACATGAGAACAATGTGTAATGTATGCATAAGGAGCAGTGGACAGTGCATCTATGAAATGGCTTTTCTGTGTGTATCTGTCTCATTAATTTTTACATTTTCTGAAACAGATCATGACCTTGGTCTGCTCAGTACTACTTATCCTGCTATAGGATGACTTCTATGTTTTTTATATAAAGAGATATTTTTAATAATCTGAGTGCAAAACCATGGGTTCTGACTTCTCTTGGAAACATAGCAAAGTTTAAAATCCAAGGATTTTATGCTAAAATGCTATGTTCTAATTATCCATGAATTATATCACCTCGTTATTCACTGTATTTTATGACTGTTGCTTCATTTTTCATTACATGTGTTATGAATTAACACAGAAAAATAGAAATAGCTGAATACCTGGATAAAGTCTATTAAAGAACTAACTTAGAAACATGAAGCTGTTGAATATTGAAAAGTTATGAAAACTAATTTAACAAATGCCAAAACCAATATTAAAACAGTATTGGTTTCCATCACTTCCAGGTATTGATTCACTGTGAGGATTGTAAATATAAATGTAAATGCTGTGCTAATGATTTTAAATAAAGCTAAAATCAAAGAAGAAATCACGGGAATAACTTACACTAACCAAACAAGAAATTATAACAAATAACACCATGTCAATGCTCCAGTGCTGTAATGATTTTAAATTAGAAAAGCAACATTTACAGAACAGGTTGCTCATTTAACATTTTTAGGATCTGTCAATAAGATCACTTTTGGCGTGAAACAGCCTATTTATTTTGATTAAAGGAAAATCTCTCAATGAAAATACTCTTGAGCAAATACCAAGAGAGATTCTTGACTTGTTCAGTGCCTAGAGCATTCCTGCATATCACAAGGGTTTGAGAAAGAAGCAAATAGTGTTTGAGGATCGGAAAACATGTCAATGTGGTTTGTAGATAGCCTGTTGAGGTTACTAAAGAATATTGTTCCAACAAAGGGTGGGAAGATAGAGATCTCATTAACTCCTTAGCTGCACTGTTTCTAATTTACAGTGTGCCACTTGATGGATGGTAAGAGTGCTCTCTCTTACTGAAATAAACTTTCTAATGAGTCATTCATGCTGAGTAAAGCAGATATCAAATAATGCTTAACAAAGATTAGCTGGTTGCCAGGGTTTGTTCTGGGGTTTTTTTCTGTGAAAAACAGTCATGTCTATGAAGGGCTCTGTGCACAAGTCAGTTTCTTCCACTCTGACGTATGCATTGTGCCTCTGGAGATGTTTGCAGGCGAGAGAAATACAATTCATATCAGTGATATAATGACTACAGCTATAGAGTCCAACAGGTACTACTCTGCTAAGTATAAATGTGTTATGCTTGCTATTCTCATTTACTTTGCCTGCTACAAAGTCTCTAAGCTGCCCTTGCAAGGAGGTAAGTTGTCATCTGGATGAGGAGCCTATTCCTTCAGAGACAATGAGAGCATAAAGTACTTTGTTTAGTTACTTTTATTCTAGAAGTTAAAAACCCATAAAATCTTACATAAAAATAAATGACATAAAGGGAAATATGAAGAACCATAGCATCACATTACTTAGTATCGCATTAAAGGCAGAATATGGTTGTACAGGTCACATGTTTTTTTGTAGAAAATCATGAACATACCAATACTAAGGTCTTCTTTCTGAATAAAAAGGGGTTATTTCGCTTGGGATATTTTTGGTTTTGTTTTTCAGCTGCAAGCCAAACACTTCAGTTTGGAAATGTGAAAATATCCAAATATTTATTTAATTCAATATAATATAGATATAATAGATATAATTTGGCCAGCAGGTATAACCTGAAGAGAAAACAGGAATTTAAGATAACCAGATTATAGACCCAAGTCATGCTAACACCTGAGACAGATCCAATTTGATGCAAGCCCAGAAGGGAAGCAGGAAGTCCTTGTCATTATACAAGTACGTGACCTACAATTTCTTATCTTTTTAGGACACTTGAAATAGTTGAGTTGAAAGTAACTATTTCTACTTACACTCTTTAAAGAATAGATTGATTAATAACTCTAACATAGCTTATAACTTCTACTTTAAACAACTTGAATTCTTAGTTCATTCATCGTTCATCTTCAATTGATGCTTGCACATTGACTGCCCAGTAAAAGGAACAAGCTAGCCTGCACATCAAGTTGAATATTGTCTTCATTTGCACTGAGGTCTTGATAATTCATTTTTTGGATTGTGGGCACACAGGCTTCCAATAAAGGTTCATTTGCCATTGTAAAACAATTATCCTTGATTACACAGAATTTGTTCCAGTCAGCAAGATCTTTTCAACAGTTTGCAATAAAATGCTCAGAAAATAATTCACAAGTGAGAAGAAAAGTTGATGTGCATGCTGGAAGCAGATTATATCAGTAGTATTTTCCTAAGATTAGGACACAAAGAACAAGGCAGATAATATTAGAGAGACCATCCCTAGTTAGCTAGATTTTCAAGAGACAGGCCAACATCTAAGTTTTCTCCACCACAGTGTAAATCCCTAAAAGGGCTTGAGAGCTGATGATCGCTACAATCTGACATACTGGATATGTTAGCTGTGCTTTTATTTCCCTTTCACACCAATGTACTTATGGTTAAAAATGCAATTACATTATATCTCCTGTGGATGATTGTATTTTGCTAACACACATTTTTGCAGAAACTTTTTGTTTGTATTTGTGAAATAATTTGTTCTGAGTGTATTTGATAATCAAGTTCTGGAAATGAAAGCATCTGATTTATCTGACCAGTCACACATGAGACAATTCAAAGTGCAACGTTTGCCAATAATTCAACATGTAAACAACATCAGTATCAACCATGTATTTAGTACATCAAAGGAAAACTTAAATTGTATCTGAATATAATGACAACATACATTGCAGTGTTATAAGCACTATATTTAAATATATAATATGAATATATTGACAACATACAGTTTTGAATATTATTTTCATTGTAAAGATATTATCAGAATAAATTCTTTAAACATTTAAACATTGATTCACTGTGCATGGACCACTCATATCTATACAATATTACATAATACAAAGTAGCTCTGATCACACACTGGTGATAGGTCCCGCATGTCAATGTTCCTAATACTCACATGCTAAGAGCTCCCATATAATTAACGTGTTTCTTGTTTTCCTCAGCAGAAGTCTATGCACTGTCGTACAGTAATCTTTATACTCCCAAATACTTTATCTTTTGATCTTCCTCTGCTACTTCAATTTTCTAGTGCTCGTGCTTTTCTCAGAAATAGCTACGTCAGTAGAAATATACCCATTTTTGGAAGTTCATTTGTATATAATATTCTTCTCCACTAGCTAAGCAGATATCTGACTTGTCTAGCCCATCTGCTCTTTCTTATTTCTGGTTCAATGTTTGTCTTATTATTCCCACCCCATCTTCCCACCTCACAGCTCACATTTTTTATAGTCCAAAACAGACCTTATTGTAGTTCTGTCACTTATTGTCAAAGAGATTACGCAAATGCATTTCTGGCCCTATATGAAGCTTCACTTTCTTCAAAGCAATATGACAGATGTGCTTATGGCGGGCAGCCATACCCTTAAGCCAAAGTAGTGATTGTTCCTGCCTGAACTGATTGGCCTTTTACCTGTATTGTGTTTTCACAGGTTTTTAGAAGGCAGTTGGAGCCAGGTCTTAAGCAGGAGGGCAAATGAGCATCAGCAGCAGATGAAGATGAATATCATCTACGGGTTTACATCTGTAAGAAGGCAAGAACTGGAATCAGGGAACAAGTGGCTAGACAAGTTGATGATAAAATAAATACAGTAGAAAAAAAAAGTTAATTTACTTTTAACTAAAAAAAAAATGCATTCATTTTTACTTTCAATGATTTACTTTTAATGTTATATTATTGTTATTTTTTTTCCTTTCCAGACTGTTATGTTTATATAGTTATATATCATTCTACATGTATAAATGATCAAATACCAATATCAAATCCCTTAAGGAAATTAAGTTTAGCAATATAGGAAATTTACTAAATATATAATGAGTCAAAAAGTGTTAGTAGTGACACAACATAATTACTATCTTTAATTTGAGCTAGCTTGGTGTTCTTCCAGCTATATTTGATTTTTACGAGGGTTCAGTAACCTAGTGGCTACCACTCTGTGCCTGTGTGTATTTATATACTTTGATCTTTCGCCACTGCTAATTTAAGACGTTTTCTGCTTAGGAACAACTATCAAGTTCTGCACAGAGCTTTACACCTGACATGATAATATCTTACATCTATGTTATGGTCAGCTAAAATCTGTCTTTCCTACTCTTATTTCCTACCCACCCTAGTCTTCCTCCTTTTTATTAGTACATACTCCATTTTGCATAGCTTGTCTGTCCTTCTGAGGCGCTAGTACTGCACTGCATGTCCACTCTACACATGCATTAAAACTGTAGTGTGAAAGGTCCCATAGTGAGTGAGTCTCAGGATTTCTTATTGAAGTGTAGGTTTTAGTTTTAATATTTGTATAACCTAGGTAGAAAGAAGTTCTGCTTAAATACACACTGCACCTCAGTTCATGATCTCCTGGTTTTCAAGTAAGTTTGTTTATCTTTCTTCTATATGAAGTCATTCTGACTATACAGAATAAAAAATATCAAACCCCCATAATCTGAGTGTCAATACTGTTGTTTTTCATTTTATTTCAATGGTGCAGATAAATCCAGAGCAGATATATTTGTGTAGGCAATAGAAGAGAGATTTATCTCCTGCATTGGATTTACGTGTTGATGCAGGACCCCAAACAAGGCAAGAGGCTCAAGCTCTGTAGAAAGATAAGAAAGAAAATTCTCTCCCTTAAAAAAGAGTGCCAGGGGACAAGGCTGTTTAAAATAGACAAGAAGAGTTAGCGAAAGGAAGCCTTATTTTTTTATAACTAACAGAAATGGAACTGAGCTCGTAACTGAGACTCAAATTTTTCTGAAAATTTTAACTTAAATGACTTGCCCTGGATCACATACAGCATTTCTGGCATAGCTAAGCCCAGATTTCCTGAGAACCCTCAGTAGGAGAATTCCTCTAATTTAAAAACATCCTGATTTATCTTCTGAAAATCCAACTGCTAAGAAACCACTTCTTAACGTCCTTCTGAAAATCCAGCTGAAGATCTTACTTGCTCTGTTTTGCATCTACATATTTCACAGATGAATGTAAAATCCTTTTCCTTAGCCCATGTAATACACTGCATTTCTTTCTAGACAGTAGCCTCTGCTAGTGCATATTATTAGTCCTGAGTTCATTACTACATTTTACTCCTGTGGATTGAACTGTGAGCCACTTTTCAGCTCTTAAGCTTCTTCTCTCCAAATCCTTTTCAATGTGTTAGCTCTGTTATTCCACATTTGACACAACTGTGGAAATTTTGATGCAGCTTTAGTTGTGGACATGTTTAAAATGTTATCCTATCGAAAACCATCTGTAAAGTAAGCAAATCAGAGTGCTCTTAAGACGGAAACGGAAACATTTTACACCTGACAACAGATCTGTGATATCCCCATTTTTCTTATTTAATGAAAGAGTAAGATTTGATTTACCTCCAGTCACTGTCTGTTAACAACTACAATCTTAATTTGTTTATACAATTAAAAAGAAAAAAGACATGAAATCAACTCTCCTTTACCTCTTTACAGTTGTTGGGGAAATAAAGATAAGAGACAGATAGAGGCGATTTGTTTTTCAAACTCTGCTTGTAGAGAAAATTTTTTGTTTGGTTGTTTTTTGGCTGTGTTGGTTTTCTTTTTTTTTTTTTTTAAAGAAATAGAAAAAGCAAGTTAAAGCACTATATGGCAGCCTTTCTTGTCATGTAGGAGGGGATTCATATCACAAAAAACCTCAAGTAAATAATCTCAACTAGTTTTCCATTCTTTCTCTATAATCACTGAAGAGAAAGGTAACTCTGGAGCACAATTTTTCCTAAATATTTTGCCCTGAGGGTTTGTTATCAGCAGAAGCTGATAGCAACCTAGATTTCCACTGGAAGTTATGATCCTGCACTTTTTGCACCCAACCCTTTGGCCAGTCTTTTTTACTCTCTCTCCTGGGTTTTGGATACAACACTCTCTGACTTGTGGAATGAGTTGAACAATTTGGTGATCTGACCCCGCACACATGTATTTCTCCCCGCCACCTTCCTGCTACCACAAGACTACAACCCACTATTAAGGAAGCAGCAGAAAACATGGCAAAGGCCAGAAGGAGAGTGAAAAAAAATCACTGTCAGAAACAGGCTCATCTTAAATCAACCCAATTAACAAAATCAATTAATTAAGCAACTATGCCATAAAATTTTAAGCCAGCCTGTCTGAGGGCGTCTGCCAAAAAGTGGGCAGTCTTACCCTTACCTCTGGCTCCAGAATCAATTCTCACCGCTCCAGGGAAGAGGCTCAGCTTAAAGCTAACCCAGCAGAACAGTGATTAGTTTTCAAGCTGCTCAGTCAAACTGGCTGCCTAAATCCTATTGCTGGCACAAGAACGAGGAACCCACAGGGAAAGATGGGAAGAGATTGAAGAACCCCTTTCAGTAGCAGCTTGTTCTTAGGTTCAACTTAAGTGATAGCGAAACTTAGCCTGAAGAGTCTCTGCTGCAGCCAAATGAAGTATGGTCCAGAAAAGACTCTCCATTAACTCTCTCCAGAAGAGGCAAACTATACAACTTGTTTAGGTTAGATGCGTAACTGTTAAATACGCAAAGTGTGGTGAGATGAATTTTAGTTTTTAGCCATTCCCATTGAATTCATTGACTCAGGCACCGCTATCCAAGGTTGCAGATGTTAATCTAGTTCTTAATATTAGAAAATTGAGATCCAAATGGGATTATTCATATCCTTAAGTTAATATGGGCAGAAGTTCTGACAAGGCTGCATCCTCTGAGATTGATTTGTTTGTTTTTTTTTTTTTTTTAAATAGGGTATAAGCTGTAAGCTTCTTAGAGGGGGTATTATTGATGCTGCGATATTCCCAGTGGAATTCACTGGTTCCTTTACTCAAACAAAGTGACCCAGCTGCAATGAGCAACTTGAAATATTGGACCTTAATCAATTATCTGGATACAATCAGATGACCTTGTACTTTCTCCTCTGTCTTGCAGTAATGTATTAAATCTGCTCTTTCATAGGCAGTTTTATATCAACCTGAGTCTTTTTTTTTTCTTTTTTTCTTTTTTTTCCTTTTTTTTCTTTTTCTTCTTTTTCTTTGCTTTATTCTGTTCTATAGCTTCTATAGAATATTGCAGATGTCATGTTTTCTCAAACCAAAATCTACATCCTTATGGATGATGTGAAATAATTCAGTGATACCAGAAAATTATTCAGATTTGGGAATTATAAAAAATGTAATGTTGAGGTGTAGTGTATTTTTATGACTTATACTCTAAGAGGTCATTATGCAAAGAGAACAATTTTTTACTTAAGAGACTTGAGTTTCAAATTGGGATTGGTCTGAAACTTCATTTTTTATTGTGTAAAGGGAGCTATTGTGTGTTCACTGTGTTGTGGAAAAAAGTAAACTATATAAATGCAATGGCAATAGGATAGATCTTTGTACATGTTATGGTACTTCATAAGAGCTTTTTCCACATACATTGAATACTCTTCCATTGACTACAGTTAAAGTGGGCGTGCAGACTAAGCAATTAATATTCGTGTAAATGTTAGGGTTTTTTTAAGACTATAGCAAATGGAAAATAGACTTACATAGCTGGAAAAAATGTATTTATACTTTTGAGAAAAAACTTTAAACATGTTAGTAATTATTTTCTAAATTTCAGTTTTTTATCAGAACTTTGTCAATGTTTTGAGAATATGGTGGGTTTACATGGGTGGCAGCAAAGTTTCCACCCAGCCACTCACTCACTCCTCCCAAAGGGATGGGGGAGAGAATCAGAAGGGCAAAAGCAAGAAAACTTGTAGGTCAAGACAAAAATAAGGTGAAAGAGAAAGAAACAAGTGATGCAAAAGCAATCACTCACCACCAGCAGACTGATGCCCAGCCAGTCTCCAAGGAACAGATACTTTAGAAAAGTTTTTTTGCTGAACATGATGTTATATGGTGTGGAATATCCCTTTGGTCAGTTGGGATCAGCTGTCCCGGCTGTGTCCACCCCCATCCCCTTGCTCACCCCCAGCCTACTCTCTGGGGCAGTAGAGCAAGAAACAAAGGCCATGAAGCTGTGCAAACGCTGTTCCGCAGTAGGTAAAACATTGGTGTGTTATCAACACTGTTTTGGTCACCAATCTAAAACACAACACCATGTGAGATGCTGTGAAGAAAATTAACTCCATACTAGCCAGACCCAATACAGAGAGATTAGAAGATAGTGCTGAGATGTATATATTCACATATCCATCAAAATCTACTTACATAATTAAAAGGGATCTCAAATGAAATATATAATTTTAAAGTGACAAAAATTACCTAGACTCTTTACCTTTGTAAGGATATAAGACTAATACTAATACGGTTCTTTTATATTTAAACTAGATAAATATACATTTTTAGAGGGAAAATTTTATCCTCTCAGAATGGATCTATGGTTAGCATCTCCAAAAAGTTTAATCCAGCCAATCTTAGATATCTCTCTCATGAAATGCATTACTCTCTGAAGGTATCTATTTCTCCCCAATGTGTATAAAGCGAGCCTGTGGCAAGGTAAGGTATCTATAAGCTAGTTTTTATGTTAGCTGAATCCCATTTTGTGTGTGCATAAGGCTTCAAAAGCAACAAAAGGACAAGTCAGGGAGGAGAAAAGTTTACTGCTGCTTGCAGCTGGGCCTTGAATTGGAAAAGCTTGTTCCTGTGCCTTTCAGCCCCTTGCTCAGCCACAAGGACTCCATCCCATCACTGTGGAGATGATCATTTAGTGCTGTCACCACAAATAACTTCAGTTTCACAAGCACGGGGGATGATCTCCTCTCCTACACATTTTGCTACTTTGAAATCCTTTCAATATCCCTGGTTACAGATGAAATGACTAAAAAANTAAAAAAAAAAAAAAAAAAGTCCCCCTTCTGGAAGCATGGGTTTTCAAACTATGGCCTTGACAACAGAATGTATCACTAGGAAAGAAATGACGAAAGCTCCTAGTCCCTGTGAATGGGCAACAGCAATCTGCTCCTTCTGGTAATCTCAGGAAACACATACATGTTCTGATAACTGAAGCAATTTTCTCACCTCATATGGGACTTGAACACTAAGCAGTAAACAAATGGTAATACTTATTAACAATCACGATTTACCATGGTTTGGCTGAGAAAGTATCATTAAAAAGATGAACATAATTTGGTCTCTGTTTCCTTAAATTAACAGTCATTGGTTATGAGTTTCTATATAGACTTCATTAAC
Source organism: Fregata magnificens (assembly GCA_013389945.1). Taxonomy (NCBI): domain Eukaryota; kingdom Metazoa; phylum Chordata; class Aves; order Suliformes; family Fregatidae; genus Fregata; species Fregata magnificens. Next base: position 20,619 of record WAAD01036230.1, on the reverse strand, counting down.
TTCTCTGCTGAAGTAATTACAGCTTTTAGCAAAGAGTTGTATTTACATAGGTAAATCCTGAAACTGGATGGGAAGCATAGATCTGCACTGGCGAGCAAAATGAGCAGATTACACAGTATACTGATAACTGATTCTGAAAAGTAGACTAAAAACATAAACAAACCACATTACATTTTATACATCATACACGACACACTGGCCCTTCTTATCATCAGAACAATGTGTACTGCAATACTAGTGTATGAGGCTCATTAGAGTGCCAGATTTCTTAAGGACTGCTTTGTGTTGTGACCATAAGAAGTCATAACAGTTTGGGATTCAGAAGTGAGACCTCAGGAGAGTAATAGGCCAAGACACCTTTCTGTCTGCTCTTTTGTTTTGGACTGACCTTGTACCAAACATAAGCCTGATCAGAAAATCTCTCTGTGCTCAGAATTGGATTAAAGATTTATCTCTTTACATTTTTTTTTTTTACTGCCAGGAAGAGTTCAGTATCGGCAGGCAGGGATTGAAGAAGAAAAGAGTAAGGAGAAGAAACAGGCAGTGACAGAAGGAGAGAGAAAGAGATGAAAAGATAATTTTAACAAACACTTCAACTTCATTTATAAGGAAAAGTGAGAAATATGTTACTCTTTGCGTAGCAGCACAGGTAGTTTTACCTGTGTGGGGTATCACAATGGTGGGTATGTCATTTAGTGTTACATTGGTTACATGAAAATGTGTATGCTATTTTTTTTGTAGGAAATATTTCTCTCACATCAAAGTGATGAGATTCCCTTTGTATTTTCCTTTTATTTTTATCCCAGTATGAGACTGCATTAAACTATCTAGTTCCTCTTTTGATTTTCTGAAGTGTATTTTGAACTTCTGCTTCAAATTGCATTCTGATTTCACAAAATGATTGTTAGTTTAATTTGAATTTTCTTTCTTCAGCATTTATACTAAACTTACAAGGCTACTGGGGATTTGACCCAGGGAAAAATATGCACTTGCACTGTGTAACTGGGATAATTTCAGAGACATATCTCAGCAAAGACAATAGCTCAAGTGGGACCAGACTTTGATACACACACTCATTTTACAGTTCCACTTTATTTTACACGGAGTCCAGTAGAAGTGAATGGATGTGATTTTGATACATTTTTCTTTGTGTGCTGAATAATAAATTAGTCTGTCAGTTTTATATGCCTGGCTCCCAGAATAAGATAATTCAGTGTGTCATGGAAACTTGCTTGAGTGAAAATTAAATACGTCATTTTTCTGTCCTGCTCTTCACTGATCTGGAAAACAACTAGTTGCTGTCCTCTCAGTAGCTATACTTTACACATTTGAAAACTGGTATGATGGTCTAAACCAGCCTTCGGTTTTCTAGATCAAACGATTCCAGTTTCTTTAATCTTTTTTTTTTTTCCATAGATCTCATTTTATAAGCAGATAAGATTTGTCTTCTTTTACCACAGTATCTAAGTATCGTATAAGTTTGTGTAGTTTCTCTAATTGCTTCAAGTTTTTGGTTTTTTTTAAAGGGCTCCAAAACAAGACAAAATAAGACTATTAAAAGGTTTACCTTCCACATATCCTAGAGATGCAATTCAAAGCACCTATGTTTTCTTTTCTTTGTCATATAAGAAAGGAAAATAGTTTCTGAGGGTAATGGATACTCTTTAAGAAAGAGACTTTATGGAGATTACAAATAATTCCCAGTTTTTTTTAAGGATTTATTATTGTTAAGGGGAGAGGAAATATTCAGCTTCCTTGTTTACAGACATTTTCTTAATATAGTTCAAAATGAGATTTAATTTTTGATTAACCTCATGTTTTTATTGAGGCTCAGCCTGATTCATCTATATCTCCACTTTAGATTTCCACATTTGATTTCTTTTTAATATGGTATTTCTCCTACTCTTACATTGAATTTACTCTTATTAGTTTCAGCCCATTTCTCCAATTGATCATGATCATTCTAAATTCTAATCCTATTCCTCATACATTTTATAATCCTGCCAAGGTTGGTGACAGCCCACATATTTAAGTGGGTTTTTCTGTTTCACCATGCAAGACATTAATGTAAATAATAAATAGTATTTTTTTCCAAGACAGTTTCATTGGATATGCAGTGTAATGCAGTGCTAGATAGACATACTGCTATTAGCTTTGAATAAATTCTGTTCAAAATCAGAACAAGTGTGTCTGTAAAGCAAGTAACCAACACTGGAGAAGCTGCATTCCTGAGAATGCCTTTGAAGAGTATTGCATTAGCTTAGCTATCTGTAACAAAAAGTACTGCATTGTGGAGTGGAGGTATGCCCTGGGAGACCTCACTTGAAATATCTTTCCAGTTTGAAAAGACAGCTATTCAGGAAGAGGTTTTTTTAATATTTATTTATGTATGTATTTATTTATTTATTTTCAACTGGCTGTGCATCCACTTTACAATCATTACATCTAGAACACATTTCTCTGGTTTGCTTACAAGTTTGTCAACAGCTTGTACTAAATAAAGATTACTGTGGATTTCTATCAACTCTACTCCATCCTTCTCACCTCTCAAAAAATGGAACTGAGGTAGTTCTACATAGTTTGCTGTTGACAAATCTGTAGTTTCTGATTCTTATTTCACTATTGTATTCTTTGTACTTACACAGTGTTTGTGGAATAATTAACTAGCAGCATCTTTCTGTGTGTTGTTTTTATGATCATTAATATAGATTTTCACAGGTTCTTCTTCTCCCCTTTATTGGAAGTTGGTTTAACTGAGGAGTATCATTCACTAGCTCTCTAATACCTAAACCAAACCTCCTCACTTATCAAAGATTATAAGTAGCAGTTGAGAGATAATGATGAGCAGTCCTGTAATTGCTCTAGTATAAATTTCTTCAAGCCCTGCAGTCTTAAATATTTCTAGCTTTAGCTAAATACTCTTTAAACTGTTCTCTCTCTCCATTCTTGCCTATGTCTGTACCTACATGTTGTTAATTTTAGTTGCGTTGAGCCTCTGGCTACAATCAACCTTTTTTGTGAAGTCTCAGGGAAAAAAAGGTGGTGGTGGGGAAGAATTTCAGCCTCTTATGTATTATGTTATATCTGCCATAATTCAATCAGCATTAGGTTCAGGACACTGAAGAAAGATGCATTATGCCTCATAGCACCCTGTGAGTCACTAGCTCAATACTGACCAATGAAGGAAATAGCTATACTACTTTTAAAGTTGGGAATAAAATTTGCTGGAGTTCAATGGGAATCTTTACAGTCACTTCAGCAGAGTTTGGAACAAGAATGTAGGACAAGGTACTGGACCAGTCCTTAAGTACAAAATGTATATCAAAATTCCAACTTCCAACCCACTTCCAACCTTGGAAGCATCAATTATTGCTGATTTCTAAATTTTCCATGGCTAAGTTTACTGAATCTCCCAATGAACCTTTCTTTACCACCTCCTCTCCCTTACACACACATCTTTTCCTAACCTGAAACAAGGAGCCACAGGAAATAGCAGCAACAGGAATAGCAATCAAACTTGCAGTCTCAAGGCTGCTCCAGAGAGTCAGGCTGCTACTGAATGAAGGCCACACAAGGAAGACAGTTGCTGCATAATGGCAGTGTGATGGCAACCACTGCCAATTCCCAGAAATAAGGATGTAGGGATAATGTAACTTCTGTAAAGTGTTGTATCCTAATCCCAACAGCAGTGCTTTCAAAGAAACAGCAACAACAGCGTGACTCTGTGTTGGGTTGTGGGAGGCTGGGTAAGTCAATATGTTTGGATGTTAAGATAAGGAATATCAATCAGACTGTTCTTCCCATCTTTTCCAAGATCCCCTGTACACTAGACAGAATCATCCTGAGGGCAAGGGCCAGATCCAGACCAGGCAACCAATCAGTTAGTCCAAACTGATCCATAATCTGGTTACTATGGCCTTCTGATGGCTGATGGGGCTTTGGATCTGCTTTGACAAAGAGAAACAATGAGTTTATACGAGGTAGGTAGTGTAGATATAATGAATGACTGTAGACATATGAAGCAGCAATGGAAACTCTTTTCTGTCTTGGTGGAAAAAGACATTTTGAAAGAAATTAGATGCAGAATTCCAGGAATACAGGGCTTTACACGTAAAATGCAGGAAACTGTGTGTGGAGGTAACACATACATTCCTTAAGGAAACTTAAGTACTAGTAAGCCATGTATGGCCAGGGAGCATTCCCATGTCCTGAGCTCAGCTCTCTGTACTGTTAATTGCTAGAATGATCTCTGATAAGCTTTTGGCCTAAGTAAATGTTTATTCTCCTCAACAATTTCTGTGCATACTTCATGTGTTAGCACAGAGATCATTTGGAGGATCAGGGAATGCAATAATAAGGATGCAGGTCATTCTGTGCTGGTTGGCATTGGTGTCAGGAATGTTTACAGGCATTGTTTCTTCCAATATTATAGGTGTGGCCCTACAGCTCCATTAATGGAGAGACAAAGCTTCCTCCAACATCACATCTCAAAACTTTGTCTTAGTTCAACTAATTTCACTTATTTGTTCTCTCTAGTCTTCTTGTCCTATATAGAAATCTAAACTTTTTTCCATTTTTCAGTGAGCCTACTAGTGTTAACTGTCAAATGACAATTGACTCATTCATTCCAGACTGGAACGAAAAACCTATCAAACAAATCTGTCTTTCCAGTGCAAATGATTGATAGCAACCTTCTCTTGCTGAATAGCTGAATCCGCTTTCACTAGTCTGTATATGCAATAGTAATTAAAAAAGAAACCTGCGTTTCTGTGGTTGGTAGTCTGTTAGACTACTGTTAAGTAGAATTCCTTGTAATGAACGAGATTACAGGAAAAGGCATGTATATGAATGCAGGTGTTATGAATCTTTGGGTAAAAATTAGTAACAGGCTTTTGAAACAATAAGAAAAAGAAAAACAACAGAAGAAAGTATAATTTTTAATTCTCAGGTTCCAAAAAGCAAAGGTTAGGCTGCATTGAGAGGGGAAGAAACCAAAACAACAACAAAAAAACCCCTCTCAGCAAGTCTATGAAGAACTCCAAGGAACAGATTAATCCCAGATTCTTCCAAGTTTCTTTTTCCTTCTTTTCCCTTCTTTCCTCCTTATAGTTGATTTTCAGCTTAACCCTTTGGCTGCTGGTTTTACTGTAGCCTCAGAGCTGAACAAAACATGACAGTTTCCATTATAATTGTTATAACACATAGTGTTTAACAGACAGTTACTATGCCAAGTATGTGACACAATAATGTAGACTTTTTTTTTTATTCTTATACTTGTTTTTATGGAAACTGATGAAGCAAATAAAACATTCAGAATATGAGATGAGTAATACCTATTCCATGTAATCTTTTATTTTATATAGTGATAATAGATTGTCTTTAGAGATGGAACCAAATAACTACCTTTACATCATTGGTAGGAAATACCAATATTGCCTACATAGAGTGAGAGATACCATTTCTGGCAATTTTACTATCACATGGCCTTACAAGTAGCAAGGTGGGCATAGAAACTAATGGAAGAGAGATGGTAGTGTTGGAAATGTATTATATGTGAAGATAAAATGGGTCTTTGTATGAAAATCTAAGATATTTTTCATGCCTGGGGAAAATGCAGTAGAAGAAATCCAAACTCTCATTTGGGCCTGGTTTATATGACTGCATCTTGCCAAAGATGCCCATACAAAGAAATACACTTATATTTTTCTCTAGCTTTTGATGGTGCAAAGCATAATCTAAGAAGCCACAGTTTACCCCGTGACCATGCAGCAGAATGATGAATAAGAAGAAAATAACAGAATGTGCTTCAGCATACTCCAGGTTTGTCATGAAAATGGGAGGTAAGCATTGCTTGAGATCAGCTTCTGAAATGTTCAGTTCTGCTGGGTCTGTGAGGCAAGCTGAGAGAGAAAATTGTGTGCCTCAGGGAGCACTGACAGAATTCCTGCAAGATGGACAACGCCTGGAGTGGTAAACCAGGGTGAAACTGCATCAATACCTGAAGGTAAAAGGAAAAAGCTGGGGGAGATAAGGAAAGCAAAGGTAAGAAAACATAAAGGTAGCAATTGAAGAAGTTAACACATGTGAAATAAAATAAAATCATCCAATAAATGTGAGACTGTGTGGACCAGATATCAGAAATAAAATATAATTCAATAACTGAAATATATATTTTAACAGAGATGGCTTCATGCTGCAAGAATCAGTTCAGGGGTGTGCAGATATGGGGTTTTGGTTTACCTTGTCAGATACAAGTATAATCTTCAGAGAGGATGGCTTTATTGTGATAATAAATATAAATAACTGATATAATTAAAGAGTAACTCCACTGAAAACAAGTGTTTACGTCAGTATAGTATAACTACCCATGAGAATAAAATCGGAGTTCTGCATCTACATTGGGGTTTGGATTCTGAGTCACACAGAACAACAGCATGCAAGGGCTTAATGCCAGCTTTCAGTTGAGGCTTATACGTACTAGTTAGCCTGTTTAATATGGTTTCACTGAGTTACACACAGAGAAAAGAAGTCATTTCAAAACCAGAAACTGTGTTTAAGACCCTAGTCTTTTAACAATATCTTTGCAGATATATTTCTGTGTGCACACGTATCTGTGATGACTACTGGATGATTCTTATGGGTTTTTTGGTTAAATATATATGTGGATCTCATTTCAGAACAGAGGTCTTTGTATGCAAAATCATACAGTATTTTAAAATCATTTCTTCTTTCTATCCTTAGGGGAAAAAAAAGATGATAAGAAAATGGTTGATAACATTGATTTAGAAAAAGTGGTAGACTGCAGGCGACAACAAGTAAAAATTATCCACATGTATCCCCAGTAGGAAGCTGGCTGAGTATAGAGACTTAACTTTCCTCTTACCTTCTCAGTTGGGAATGTAATACACTGATGAGACAATATAAGGAAGTTGTCAGTTCTTGCTGTTTCCTTCCTGTAGTTAAACAGAAAGCTTTATTCACCACTTTGTATCTAGAACGCTACATACATCATGAATTAATAACAAATAAAGAAAGAATTTAAGCAACATACTGGCCTAGAATGGGCGTCAAGGCAACCACTTCATGAAAGTAAACAGACATATCGGGATTGCACCATCTCCTGTTTCCAACTTCCTCCCTCAGTGTATAGACATAGCACATTCTGTTTTGCAAAACCAAAAAGCTTATTTTTGGTACTGACAGAATGTTTTCCTTTCACAAGGCATGGAATCACATACAGCAATGATTTGGGCTAGAAGGTTCATGTGGTCAAGATTACTACAGTCCAGCAAGTTTGATTTCAGGACCCCTAAAACATTGCTTATGAATGGGTGTCAAACCCTAACCTCCAGTATCTCTACTGAGACCAATTCCACTTCACCCCCTGCAACTCAGTCTTTTCCCTGACTATAAGCATCATAGCTTTTTTTTCCCTAATATTTAATCCAAAATTCTCTTCTGCAACTGGAGCCCATTACTCCTCTTTCTGTTCTTACTGGCTAAGGGGAGTAATTGGTCCCTGTCTTCCTTAAAATACAGTTTTTTGGACTAAAGGACAATTGTATGCCTTTCCAGTCTTCTTTGGCTGTAGAATGAATGCCCAGTTCACTTAGTCTTTTCTCAAATGTTTTCTCTTTCAAACCTTTTATTATTTCTTTGTCTCTCCTCTGAACTCTCTCCAATTTTTTTTTTTTTTTTTTAAATCTGCTGCCCAAAACTGCATGTAGAATTCCAGCTCAGTCTAGACTAGCATGGAGTACAGCATAACCATTTATTCTCCTTTATTTTTATATGACACTTCTTTTAAGAGGGCTTGAAAAGGGTGGGGGGAAAGTGATGCTAGTTCTCTAACCTCTACCTTTTAGAGATATAAGGAAAAGAGAATATTCATGTGTATTGGGTTGAAGTGCCCAGGTGCTGGTAGTGGGGGGCTGCAGGGGTGGCCTCTGTGAGAAGAGGTCAGGGCTGCCCTGTGCCAGACACAGCTGGTTCCAGGAGAAGGAGGTGCTCCAGGTGCCGGAGCAGATACTCCCTGCAGCCCGTTGAAGAGACCACAGTGGAGGAATGGAAAGGAGTATGAAGAGGGAGGAGCAGCGGAAAGAAACCTCTGTGTACTGACTGTAACCCCACCACCCCCTCATCCCCCTGCACCACTTAGGGTGGGAAGAGGAATCTGAAGTGAAGGAGTGAAGTTGAGCCTGGGAAAGAAGAGAGGGAAAGATATTCTTTTATTGTTTGACTTTTTGTTTCCTGCTACCCTGATCAGTAATTAAATATTTATTTTACTTGGCAATAAATTAATTTTCCTCAAGTCAAGTTTCTTTTACCCACAATGGTAATTGATAAGCTATCTCCCTGTCTTGATCTTGACCCATGACCTTCCTTGCTCCTGTTCTTCCTATTTTTCCTCCCCATATCCCTGGGGGAGTGGGGGAGCAAATGAGCAGCTGGGTGGACATTTAGCTGTTTGCCAAGTCTAACCCAGCACATCACGGTAGATGTTTTTTAGGTTAAATTATGTGTATTTTGTGTGTTTCTCATGTTTGGATTCTTTCAAATGAGAAATAATTATATATAAACCCAACAAAATATTCATAGCACACATACAAAAAAAGATGGCTTGAGTGACAGCTCATAAAAGTATCTTATTTATTAAAAAATATAAGAAAAATAAAGAAAAAGTAAATCATTGAATAGACTTCATCACTTTATATAGTGAGAAAAAAAATCCATATTGTGAACATTACTCCTATTTTGACAGCTACTTGAATCTGTCACTATAATCAAAAAAGAAATTACCTGTCCATACATCTACATCAGTATTTTATTTTGGATCAGAGGAATACTTCTGCAGTAAATCTCCTGATCATATCCACTTCCTGTACTTAGGTTCTTGTTCTGGAGAATGCACATTTAATCCATTCAGATAACAATAAACACAAAACGGTGTTCCAGGAGCTCAATGTGCTTCCACTCCTGGATGGTATTCAGTCCAGGGAACCAGACAAAAGCTAATTTGAAGTAAAGCATCCAAACTGTATACAGTGCAGATATTGGGTCCTCAGCATCATTTTTTTTGCCCAAGACATCTGCTCCTATTATGCTTCACTACTGGCTGATATCCCTATAACTATTACTAAGAGAATATTTTGGTTCTCCCCTTCCTCTAACAGTTCAGTCCAAAGAGAGGCAAAGGCCTTTACTCATGACATACTGATGATCTTTCAAAGTAAATGTCCAGAACGGAGAGCAAAATTACATCCTCAGAATGGGAAATGAGTACATTGCTGGCTGCTGATTTCTGATTATTATATACCCTCTCTATTGTTGACTCTGTAAACGCAGTTCCATCTAATAGGGAGAAATGTATGGTGGTTTTGATAAAACACTGATGTTTTGTTTTGTTTTGTTTTGTTTTGTTTTGTTTTGTTTTGTTTTGTTTTGTTTTGTTTTGTCAGAAAATGCTACCTGCTAGGCTGCTTGGAGTTGATCCTCCAAGATCTATGACACCAAAGAAGGTTCCCATGTAGACTGCCATCTAGGGACTTCAGCATCTACACTTGAAGTCTGCATGATGTGTGGACTACCTGAAAGTCAGGGATCACTAAGGCCATCTGCCAATACAGATGCATAAAACAATTAACAAAGCATTCAGCAAAGACTGAGAATTTCAGAGACTGGAATGGTGTTCTCTTTGTCAGTTTCTACTCACCATTTAGGTCAAAACTACTGGTGGACAAAAAAATTCCCTGTATCTCTGAGGTTTATGGAGACTTCCTTATCGTGATATAGTTGTGTGCTTTTCCAAATCTGAAGGACTATTAGGTATGGACTAATATTTGCTGATTCCTGCCGATGTGATCTGGGGCAATCACTTCTGTTCCCTCATTCCATCATTACCTAGTAGATGTCCTCTTCTGTTATGCATATATGTAAAACTGATCACATAATAGCCTGTAGAACTTACAATGTGCAACAGGAAGCTTCATTTCCACATTTTTACTTTAGTGAATTAAATATGTGGTGCCATATTTATTTTACTTATACCTTTACTTATTTTACTTAATTCAGTTGTTAAGGTCCTTTTAGGCATTTTCATGCATGTTATATTGGTGCTCAAATTCCACTTGAATTTTCTTACGTATCAGATATACTGACTAACAGTCCCTGAATTTCTGTTTAGTATCAGAAATGAGAAAATAAAAATGTGATTAGCTCATATGGCAGATTTAGTTTTGATGAGGTAACAAAGCTTGCTTCTATTTTATTCTGATCAGGATTTCTGAGAGAGTCAGCAAAGGTTGAGAGGGCTGCCCCAGGAGTAGGATATGTCATGGTTCTTCTTTCGGCCTGTGTAATGTTCCCACTTGGGTGAATATTAACATGTTAGATCCTTTATACAGCATTTCTCTTTGTCAGCATCTTGCTTTGAGACTTCTGTCCTTATCCTCAAAAAATGACACTTGGCATACGACTACAGTGGCATGGGGATTGGATGGATTCATCTTCTGTTTGTCATTCAGTAACAGATTCACGTTGAATCCTCCACATGCCTAAAGATAATACTGAAGTGGAAAAATTCTTTTTGACGTTGTAGGTCCTTTGTTTGTAAAATTTGATATCTGATGCTCACTGGGCCGTGTTTTTCCAATTTTGATATTCAACATCTAACTGTTATTTTAATTCCATGTGACCACTAGTCCTAAACATAGAGGGTTCTTGAACAGGTACTGCTTTTATTTGTATAACTTGGAAAGAACCAAAGAAAACCCATACTAATAACATTGCCATAATTATATAGATTTTAATGACACATGATTACAGAAATATTGATAATAACACACATATACACATCTGTACATACATATACAGATATAGATACAGATACACATTGTCTTTTAATAAACTATTTCTATACTGTATATCATCTGTGATAAAAATTTGCTGAGATTGCCAGGAGCCCACATATGAAAAAACATCATTGGGGACCATCTGCTGAAGGATTTCCAATATACCATCAAAAGATTCTATCAGTGGCCTTCAAAGTGAAAGCAAAATGGAATATCAACACAGATGACCACTTTTTGATGAGTTTGAATGCAACCTTGAGACGAACTAATGGTATGGGTTGCATAAGGGTTGCATAGTTTTATCATGCACAGAACTGTGTAACAACCTATGAAAACTGCCCATAACTGACCATGTAGTTTTCATTAGATTGCATATGTAAGTCCAAAACCAAAACGACTACTTCCACTGACTCTGTACTTCAGAATGGGGAATGGGGAAATGAACATGCTGATATCTTCTCCTGTAGTGGTTTTTATGTAAGTCTTATTATCAGTAATACTAAGTTCTGTGAAAAAACAAATACAAAACCAAAAATATCTTCTGATCTTAAAGCACCTTTTATTCCAGAGGAACAAACCTTTGTGCAAAACCTAAGGACTATAACCTCTGAAATGGAAGGAATACAGAGAGATTAATCTCTTTACAAAAACAATACAAGGATTAGGGAAGAGGCTTGCGTTTAGAAGATAAGTATTGTTATGAGTCATATATAGTTTGAAAAAAGGTAGAAAGCAAGAGAATCTGAAGCTTCTTTTTCTCCAGGATATTTTCAATGTGGGTGCGCTGTGGGGAGTAATGATTGGTACACAGCTTTTTTAATCCAACTTTGTAAAAAGGTGTTTGTTCAAGGAGACTTCTCGCTGGAAGAATAACTAGTGTGTTATATGTTAGCATTCATGTCCAGTGGAAATGAAGACTATAAAAATTGACCTAATTGTTTAATTCTAATTGTGGTCTTATTATTAGCCTTAGGTAATTCTTAATGTACCTAGAATTTTGGAAGTTCATCTGGTTCCTGTTTCCAGTATGTTTCCAGGCCATAACTTCATCATATGGAGACCTAATGATACATGATAGGTGTTGCTGGATAACAACCTCTGTCCCTTCTACCAGGGGGAGCTTTTGATGTGTTGTATGCAACCAGCTGAAGATTTCCAAATCTGTCCATATCTGCTTGAAGAGCAGTTCTTAAGAATTCATCAAATAGCTCATATTAAAACTACAGCACATTTCACCAGCGTTTAAGTTCTTTCATTTAATGGACTATCTCTCATGAACATCATCAAAAGAGACATATCATTGAGGATTTTATATGATAAATGGGACAGAGTGAAAAGAGAAATGATAAGGTTAAAAAAAGGATGCCTAACCATCTTTGAAATTGTTAGAAGATCTTAAAAATTCTACCTGGTTACTATCATTGGAACTCTCTTCATAGATAATAAAAACACATTCACAGCAGACATTTTCTGGAATTATCATATCTGTAATATGTCTGAACCACAAACAATTCTTAGAACAGAGCTTGTCAGTCAAGGGACACTATGCTGTCTCCTAGATAGGAATCATAATTATAAATCATTTCTAATGCTGATATACAGCATAGAGTTAGAATAAACAGGCTTTGTGATCCATACATCTGAAGGAATATCTAATCAGTGGATTGCTAACAGGCCACTTGATATAGAATCATAGAATCATAGAATCGTTTAGGTTGGAAAAGACCTTTAAGATCATCAGGTCTAACCGTGAACCTAGCACTGTCAAGTCGACCACTAAACCATGTCCCTAAGTGCCACATCTACACGTCTTTTAAAAACCTCCACGGATGGTGACTCAACCACTTCCCTGAGCAGCCTGCTCCAATGCTTGACAACCATTTTGGTGAAGAAATTTTTCCTAATATCCAATCTAAACCTTCCCTGGTGCAACTTGAGGTCATTTCCTCTTGTCCTATCACGTGTTACTTGGGAGAAGAGACCAACACCCACCTCGCTACAATCTCCTTTCAGGTAGTTGTAGAGAGTGATAAGGTCTCCCCTC